>JBAIZL010000004.1:87594731-88194731 GCA_036971475.1 Prosapia bicincta | reverse complement strand
TGAATCTAGTTAAAGTCCAAGGTGCCACATCGTCCTGAAACGTTTGACGGCCTTTAAAAAAATAACTGAAGAAGTTGAAGCAATCCTTCCCGCCACGACATTACATCAATGAACAAAGAAAAAACGTACCATTTTACTCGGTTAACATTTTATTGGCTTTGGAATACAGGAATTATGTCTGTCGCCGGAATTATTTCTTTCTTGGATTGTATATGATCTAGGTTTTGTATTTAAAATATATACTTCAAAAACTAATATTTTGAAATAAAAACCTTTTAACGTTTTTATCAAAGTCTTCCAAAGACAACTTGAAATGTTTTTATGCCTTGGATGTGTTACCACTACAGAAAACTGCTACGCAACATCTTACACCCGTCACCATTAAATAACGACTAATCGATAAGTTTCTACCGAGCCATATCGATTCGTTAGGTAACGAGTGTAACTTTTTGCCGCCGCTTCATTATCTACACACTTGCTAAGTTTGCATTCTCCGAGGCTATAACTCCGCTTCTCTAATTTATTGACTGCTATCTTGATGCCACAACAACGCTTAAGGAAAATTCAATTTTAAACTTTTACCAAGACATAATTTACTTACTTGGAAAAGTGTTGATCCAGAGTTTTGCCCGAGGGCATTTATTTCTAGACTTTATGGCTTTTATTTCTTTAAGTGTTAGTTATGATGTAACGTTTCATAGTTTCGTTTAGAAGAGATATGTTTAGAATGAACAGCTTTAGTGGAATGATGGTCACTGAACAGCTTTGTTTGAGCTGTCCACTCTTCAGAATTTTTAAGGTACAAAATTTAAAATCCACACCAAAAAAGTGTTTCTATTTTATAACATATTTTTCAATAGACCTCTGGAAGTTTCAAGCAGCTTTTAAAGTAATGTCTCTAAAATTACTGTTATAAATGCTTTCTTGTTAGCAAGTCTCGACCATCATCATTTCCTCAACTTTTCTAGAGCAAATGCAAATCTATCATAATATTTGCTCTAGCCCATAGTATTTTGGTTTATCTCATTTTCGTATATCTCGCTCTCAAAAAGAACTACATGGTCTGTAGATATATGGTAAGCCTACTTAAAATGATATGATTATTCTTATTATTACACCGCATATATCTTATCTGTCATAATAAATCTGTAAATTTGAAACTCATTTTCTGTCTGGTAAACCTTTCTACATTTACAAAGAATAAAATACTTTACTGTGCAGAATGTGGCAGGTATTATATAGCAGGGGTACTTTTTCAAGTAATCGATAAAACTACGATTATCATATATTGTCTTCATATATATATATATATATATATATATATATATATATATATATATATATATATATATATATACACGAGTTCCACTATTATAACTAAATAATTCAACCCTTAGAGTTGATAAAATATTATTTAAGTAATACATTATTTGGACGAGATAATTGAAAATATAATATAGAATAATTGTAAACTGGGGTTCAATATCTATAGGCGTCAAATTTCAATGATGTGTTACCTATATTTAGATATGTTAATTAATCCAAATACAGTTTTATATAAAGTTTAATGTTTTTATTATAATTTTTTATTATCTGTTTATGATTTATAGGCTACTTTGTGCCTACTATAAATCTTGATATGACAAGCAGGCTGCTTACTTTTGCACAGTGTTTCCATAAAACCCACCCTTCTCAGTCTAAGTTTGGACACAATATGTGAAGACAACTTTTACTTTTATTAAGTAATCGATATTCAGACGGTATTTTGGAGAGGGGGGGGAAGAGTGCTGAGCTTGGGAAATTTAAGTTTCACCTTTTTATCGACCTGACGTAGACATCTGGTGTTAACGGATAAAACACCTCCCTATGGCCCACGTTTGGAGCAATTCTATTTCAAGTAACGATCCGTTCCACAAGCATCAGAAGAAAGTCATGACCATGGCTTATATATGATGGAAGATACTAATAATGCTTGAAGTGGAGACACTGAAACCTGTATTAAAACAGTTGAAAGATTGGCGGTATCAGTGGGGGTTGAGAGATTTAATCACGTTCCACCGAGTCCTGACAAAAATAATAGAAGCCAAATGGCTTCGTCGTATGAGATTAAGAAATTAATATTAGGATTCGGAACCCTAACACCATCAGTGGGCTAGTGGCTACTCTTTTATTTCATAATCCACAGCGAATTTAAATTTGTTTATGAAAATATTAAATATATGCAATTATGTAATTTTAATTGAAACAAAAAAATGATAAACATTTAGCAGGTGTCTCTGCCTTGAAATTTTCTACTATTTGTGTCACAATTTTAAAAAATATTAGACGTTTCTTATTGGTATTACCAAGACTGTACCAAAACGTATCGTTTTGACGTTTTTACATACTTCATTCATTTTTGAAGTAACTTCACTCTTACATATAACTTCAAGCTTATATTAAAATACACTTTTTACAATTAAATTAATAAGTCAACTCCATCAGTAAATTAGTATTATTGATAAACACCTTAATAGCATGTTTTATCAATTTTACAGGGCACCTCGCATTTTACTAGCTAGTTTGAAGTTGTGAACACTATAATAAAATATAAGAGTTTGAAAAACCTTTTTTAATATCTGTGTAACTAAAACAGTGTCAGTGGCGGCTTGTAAGCAGGTTGCAACCCCCAAACGTGATATAAATAGCTAAATATATATATATATATATATATATATATAATATGTAAGATTTATGTACATTATTAGAAACGATTATTCATCATATAACATGATCCATCATTATAAATAATAATAAAAATGCCAGATCTTCAGCGACCGTCAAGTGAGTCCCGTTCGGTAGGTTGCAGCACCCAGTGACGTCACTCCTAATGGAGAAAAAGCATTGGAAGGTTCAGACAAACTGAAACAGACGCGCTGCCTCCTCGGTAGTGTTCAGTTAAGATCTGCTCCGTCCGATCCTAATGGAGAAAAGCATTGGAAGGTTCAGACAAACTGAAACAGACGCGCTGCCTCCTCGGTAGTGTTCAGTTAAGATCGGCTCCGTCCGATCCTAATGGAGAAGCATTGGAAGGTTCAGACAAACTGAAACAGACGCGCTGCCTCCTCGGTAGTGTTCAGTTAAGATCGGCTCCGTCCGATCCTAATGGAGAAGCATTGGAAGGTTCAGACAAACTGAAACAGACGCGCTGCCTCCTCGGTAGTGTTCAGTTAAGATCGGCTCCGTCCGATCCTAATGGAGAAGCATTGGAAGGTTCAGACAAACTAAAACAGACGCGCTGCCTCCTCGGTAGTGTTCAGTTAAGATTGGCTCGGTCCGATCCTAATGGAGAAGCATTGGAAGGTTCAGACAAACTGAAACAGACGCGCTGCCTCCTCGGTATTGTTCAGTTAAGATCGACTCCGTCCGATCCTAATGGAGAAGCATTGGAAGGTTCAGACAAACTAGAACAGACGCGCTGCCTCCTCGGTAGTGTTCAGTTAAGATCGGCTCCGTCCGATCCTAATGGAGATAAAGCATTGGAAGGTTCAGACAAACTGAAACAGACGCGCTGCCTCCTCGGTAGTGTTTAGTTAAGATCGGCTCCGTCCGATCCTAATGGAGATAAAGCATTGGAAGGTTCAGACAAACTGAAACAGACGCGCTGCCTCCTTGGTAGTGTTCAGTTAAGATCGGCTCCGTCCGATCCTAATGGAGATAAAGCATTGGAAGGTTCAGACAAACTGAAACAGACGCGCTGCCTCCTCGGTAGTGTTCAGTTAAGATCGGCTCCGTCCGATCCTAATGGAGATAAAGCATTGGAAGGTTCAGACAAACTGAAACAGACTCGCTGCCTCCTCGGTAGTGTTCAGTTAAGATCGGCTCCGTCCGATCCTAATGGAGATAAAGCATTGGAAGGTTCAGACAAACTGAAACAGACGCGCTGCCTCCTCGGTAGTGTTCAGTTAAGATCGGCTCCGTCCGATCCTAATGGAGATAAAGCATTGGAAGGTTCAGACAAACTGAAACAGACGCGCTGCCTCCTCGGTAGTGTTCGGTTAAGATCGGCTCCGTCCGATCCTAATGGAGATAAAGCATTGGAAGGTTCAGACAAACTGAAACAGACGCGCTGCCTCCTCGGGAGTGTTCAGTTAAGATCGGCTCCGTCCGATCCTAATGGAGAAGCATTGGAAGGTTCAGACAAACTAGAACAGACGCGCTGCCTCCTCAGTAGTGTTCGGTTAAAATCGGCTCCGTCCGATCCTAATGGAGAATCATTGGAAGGTTCAGACAAACTGAAACAGACGCACTGCCTCCTCGGGAGTGTTCGGTTAAGATCGGCTCCGTCCGAAGAGACGCATCTTCGCTCCACTCCGGGTTTGTTGACATTCACAGTTAAAAAGTAACTAAGATGGGTTTGTTAATAAACAAACCCATGACTTGAGATGTAGTGTCTTAAATAAGTAAAAATGAAATAAACTCCAATATATATCCTTTAATACATTAATCACAAATTATTAAGCAGTATCTATCTATTTTCCCTATAACAGCCCTTTAACGTTTTATAATTACGACCTCTTTGCCTTAAAAACAACAATACTTTTACGATCTGCAACCTCCAGGTTTTAGGCATCAGCTGTCATTGATACGTATGAAACAGTAAAGCCAGAATATCTGTGCATCAGAGTGTATAGAAATGTACACATTTGCTACGCTATCATCATCAATAATTAACATATGTCAGTGACAAAAATACATACAATCAGTTTATGTTCGTTACTAAAGATGGAAATATAGGTTTAGAATCATCCCTAGCAACATTAACGACTTTTTTACATAAATAAGTAAAAATCCTTAACCTTAACCACATAAATCTTTTATTTAAATCCTTGTGTACATTTCTATTCCAAAGCAATCATCTTTAGAGGAAATTACTTCAAGACCAACGTGTTTAGTTACAGCGGAGTTAGTCTTGTAGTAATTTTCTCTAAAGATGATTGCTTTGAAATCGAAATGTAGGCTGGAATTTAAATTAAACGTTTATGACGTTTGGAAGTTTTACAATAAAAAATATACACCCCACTTGCTGCAAGTTATTATTAAAAACTTTGTTTTTGAGAGAATTAACTTTTAGTGTTTATATGTACACAAAAGGTGAGTTTATAGATCTTAAATGCAAAGCTAACAATCGAATTTATTATATTGTTTGTATTTGCTTGGAAGTTTTACAATAAAAAAAAATACACTCCACTTGCTGCAAGTTATTATTTAAACTTTGTTTTTGTGAGAATTAACTTTTAGTGTTTATATGTATACAAAAAGTGAGTTTATAGATCTTAAATGCAAAGCTAACAATCGAATTTATTATATTGTTTGTATTTGCTTGGAAGTTTTACAATAAAAAAAAATACACTCCACTTGCTGCAAGTTATTCTTAAAAACTTTGTTTTTGTGAGAATTAACTTTTAGTGTTTATATGTATACAAAAAGTGAGTTTATAGATCTTAAATGCAAAGCTAACAATCGAATTTATTATATTGTTTGTATTTGCTATCTTCACAAGTAGATTTTCCTCTACAGAGTTTGTAAAGAATAAACAAATGCTGTCTCAGTTTTAAGACTTTCTATAAAACAATTTTGTCTTTAACTTCTTTTGCCTCTAAAATGGTGTGTTTTATAAATCTTTCTACGTGATCGCTTTTTGGCAGGCATTCGAGATCTCATACGGTATTACATAGTTATACATAGTGGAATTTTGTAATTTGATTCCATCGAGTGCGGTGTACTCACGTTACCGCAAAGATACCCTGCAAATAAAATAATCACCTGTTGTGGCTGTATTTGTTTCGAGAGAATAACGTTTTTCAGGATTAAATACCACTTTCAGAAACATGCCTAGGAATAGCTTTGCAGATTTTTTGTATCGATAAAGATACTTGTAAACTCAAAAACCTTTATTTAATGTTCCCTTCTAGAACTTTCTACATTTGCACTGGTTTATCGATTGAAAGTTTTGTAGTATTCGTGAGTTTAACATTTTATGATCGTATTGTTCTCATAGAAAAACATTTTCTCTTCACTGTCATGAAACAATTGTATTATATGGAAATTTTTTTAAAATAAATTATTTTAAAATTATAGCTTGAAACCTTTAACTTTATACAAATTTTAGTTTGTGTTGTGATGAATATATATATATATATATATATATATATATATATATATATATATATATATATATATATATATCTGGACAGTAAACGAAATTAGCAACCAACCTCATAATTACGGTAATTCATAAATTCTAATCATTGTATAAAGTAAGGCTAATATTTTTAAGTACAAACATGATATAGACTTTTTATAAATATAAAATCATTGTATGTCTTCTCTTGGGTTTATAAAATTACCAAAATTCTTAGTTATCAAGTAAGGGTGCTAATGTTCCTTACGCCCCTTTCCTGGGTGGGATTCTGAAGGAACGTCATCCCTATGTTCCGTCGAAGTATTAGTTTAAAACATAATGGAATGATGTGGCTATTTACATTCCTCTTATATAAACGTATTTTACACATAAAAGAGATTAGGGGATAAAAAGATTACATAGAGGATTTGAAATCTAAGTTGTTGGTTTTATATGCGTGGGTATGTAAGGGAGAGAGGGAGGGAATTAAATAGATTGAGGGAGAGAGAGAAAGAGGTGGAGGTTTGAGGGAGAGGTGAGAGGTAAGCAAATCCATCGAGAAGAAAAAAAACGCTAACACTCTTTGAAATTTAAATTTATTATTTTTTTGTACGTTTAAATCTTATAACCATGTTTAGCATATTTAGGCCTACATCTGTCTTCACTAAACAGAGGCAGTTTAATCACGTCATGGACAAATCTTTTGTTACTGCCAGACATTACAAGTATTTGGGCTTTGTTCTTACTTTTAAAATGAATTTCCCACAAGTTATTTGGCAGAAGCACGTAGCTTTATAACAATGCGTAAAAGGAGATGATGAAAGCAACATATTGATGACATCAGGGTTCGGCAACCGCCCTCAGTAAATTGCCACATTCGACTTTAACTAGGTTTTAAAGAGGGAACGGAATTGAAGCCATATCTGCATGTTTCAAGTTGACTTTGATTTATCTGAGTGTAGTCTCAAGACGTAGTTTTGTTCTTTCACTGCAAATGTAAAAAGATTTGAAACAGTAGCGCGATTTATCCCTTGAAGGCGTAATTCAATTTTGGTTTCATAGCCTATTCAATTAGGATGAAACATTTTGAAGTTTTTATATTTTACGAAATGTTTTTGTTATTTTTTTTTTTTGTCTAGATTCTATGTTTTCGTTCTGTTATTTACGCACTGAGCCAGACGAATATACTAATTCTCTTATAACGTTTATGACATTTGACATTATTTTGTAATCCTCGAAGTTGTAAAAGTATGGGGGGAATATCCAATGTGACCGAAGTGAGTTGAACTTGGGTATTGGAACCTGATTATATTTCCTTTCATATTATTTTATAATTACCAAATGACATTAAAAGGGACTAAGCAATATATTTTCTTAGAATGTTATAAACAAAATCGGTAAATATAGGAGTTGTGAAGGAGTGGATGTAGTGTAAGAAGCTGTGGGAGAGTTGGAGGTCTAGATACATAGGCCGCAGAAGAAACCTTCTGTGTAAAAACGGTGCAGACGTGGGTATAGATATGGAGTTTGTGGGATATTGTGATAGTAAACATGGGGCTTTAGGGTAATGTGGGAGTAGTCATAAAGCTGTGGGGGAGTCGTGGTTGTAATCATGGAAGCTGTGGGTGGTTGTGGGTGTAGTAATTAAGCTGTGTGGGACTCATACGTCTAGGCATCGAAACTTTGGAGGATTCGTGGGTATATATCGGAAAGCTGCTGAAGGGTCGTGGATGTAGTCATAGAAGGCGTGGGGTAGATGAGGATGTAGTCATGGAAGCGGCGGGATAGTCATTAGTTAGACATGTAAGCTGTGTGATAGTCATTGGTTACCCATGTAAGCTGTGGAATAGCTATTGGTATAGTCATATAAGCAGGAGCAAATTTAAGTAACCTCCCTCCAATGAATAAAAAAAAATTATTCGTAAAAAAATAAGTTGAAAATATTGGTATAAATCATATACAACCAAAAAAATAATTTGTTAAATATACATTGATATTATAATAACTACATTATAATATCTAATTAGTTATGTTATGCTTTAAAATTACCCAATTAGCTTTAAATGCTTTGTAATTTGCAATTATTTGCCTTATTTCATTTGATCTTAGGTTGAATTTGGCATTTAATTTGACGGTATTGTATATTGGTTGTGCCAAATTCTTTTGTAAAACATACTTATTTAATGTTTTGACCAAAATCCAATCAGTTAAAATGCAATTCTCCTTTTACTATAGGAGAAAAATTTCATTAATTTGAAGAAAGTAAAATGGAACAAAATGTAAAAATCTCATTTCGCATTTCGAAGTCTCTAATTAATTAAAAGAGCACGATGGCGCTTCGTAACCTCTACTTGACAGAATACACAAAGAACAAGGTGAGGAAGACAGACGGACAGTACACCAGTGATGTAATGTTACTATTATAAAAGTTCTTTGTGCTTTGCGAAGGGGACCCGGCTGTTCTTTATTATTAAAAACCCATCCGTCTTCACAAGGGAAACGGCACACCTGCGAAAACTTCGTTCCTTGCTAGCGACGTTCCTTGGTAAATTTTAATCTTGGCGCCCGCTTCACGGATTCATCACTGTTCTAGGCGTCGAGCTTGTGGTAGGTACCTAATGCTTCATAATGTTTGAGTGGTTCGTTGAAGTCTAAATGCTAAACGCTTTAACTCAATACAAGGTTTACATTTTTGGGCGAAAAAATGTTCACTTATTTAATGTAAAATAATAGAATCATACTGAATTCGCTCTGTATTACATGTGTAGAATACATATATTTTAATCGTAGCGTAAACATTTTACAAACTTCCATCGCAGTTTAAAATCGTACAATATTCAGTCAAACGTAAAAGAATATAAAATTTTTAATTATAATTTGGAATTATATTATGTTGCAATTGTCATATTTAAATATATTTAAAATTTAAATCGTTACCTAGAATATTGTTACAATATTTGAATCCTATTATAAAATAATAAATAAATATTTCAGTCATAACATGTAATTATATTGCATTTCAATCAGCACCTAGTTTTATATTTCAGAATTTCAATCTGAACGGGAAATAATATAATATTTTAAGCAGAACAAATGTTCATTGTAACGTAGAATTACCTTACATTTCAATTATATAGAGGCTAATATAAGAATATTTCTACGTAAAATAATATTTCAAGCAGCTTTCATGCTTTACACCCTGGACATCAGAATATTTATTTTTTTGTTAATTTTAAATTTGATCTACAGACACTTAAGCAAAAACAGTTTTGTGACCTTAGATGGAACGCCTTAGACAACGTACTTTTCCACGCCTAGCTTTAGTCTATGAGTTTTCTATGTAATAACATATTTGGAATATATTTAAAAGATCTGTCATAGTGAAATATTTTCGCAAGAAGGGTGGATTCTTTTTGTTGACGAAAGTATTTTTTCGAGAGATAACATGATGTGTATTCCAGATTTATAAACTGGAGGAAGAAGCAATACCGTTTACTGTTGGGTTGTCTGGGAACTCTCCTTTAAACACTCCTTTCTTTATCGGGGAATTGGAGTCAGCTCTTCAGTCAACGAAGGACTCTGCACCAGGTCCTGATTCCATTGTGTACTCCATGCTGAAACATCTACCGTCATCTGCGAAACTTGTTCTCCTTCGAATATACAATCGTTTATTCGAGGAGCGCTATTTCCCCGATGCATGGTTAGAATCGACTGTAATTCCTGTTTTGAAGCCAGGTAAAGACAAAACCATTCCCAGTATTTATAGACCTATATCCCTTACAAGCGCCTTACGCAAACTACTGGAGAAGTTGGTCAACCGTCGTTTTGTCTGGTACCTAGAAATCAATGACCTTATTTGCATCGAACAGTGTGGTTTCAGGCAAGGACGATCATCCGTTGACCAATTGGTTTTGTTAGAATCCGCTATTCAAGATGCCTTTCTCTTGCGTCAAACACTCGTTGCTGTTTTCTTCGACCTTGAGAAGGCATACGATATGGCATGGAAAAGAGGAATTCTGAACACTTTAAAATCATGGGGTATACAAGGAAATGTCTTAGCATTCATAGCTAACTTTCTTTCAAATAGATCTTTCCGCGTTCGTCTTGGAGGCACGTATTCAAACAGTTATAAACAGGAGAATGGTGTACCGCAGGGCAGCGTGTTGAGCGTCACGCTATTTGCCGTTGCAATAAACAGTATCACGTGTTATATACGATCTCCGGTTCACTGTTCACTCTTTGTAGATGACTTTTGTATATATGTGCCTGCTCGTAGTATGGTAACTGCGGAAAGATCTTTGCAGTTAGCAATAAGCAGATTAGAGGAATGGTCAAGAACTACAGGTTTTAAATTCTCTGCTTCGAAGACCCAGTGTGTAGCATTTAGTCGTAGTAGGCAACACCAGGAGACGACCCTTTATCTTCATGGGATTCAACTTCAAACCACGCATAGTGTTCGATTTCAAGGTATTTTATTTGATAAAAGACTATCATGGATTCCACATGTTCGTGATTTGAAGGTGAGATGCAACAAGAAATTGGATATGTTCTTAGTGGAGTCCTTAGTGGTACGAATTGGGGAGCAGACAGAACTAGTATGCTTCGCTTTTATCGTGCGGTCGTTAGATCGCGCATTGATTATGGCTGTCAAGCCTATTCATCCGCACGACTTACAGTTCTGAAAACTCTCGATGCTGTCCACCACTCTGGACTTAGACTGCAGGTGCATTTAGAACTAGCCCAATCCCTAGTTTTCTTGTCGAGGCTGGGGAACCCGCTCTTTCAAGACGACGTCAGATGCTACAAATAACTTATATATCTGGTCTTCGAAGCAAACCTAAACATCCGGCATTTAATGTAGTGTTTAATAACCGCTACGAACCATCTTATAATGCACGCGAACGTTCAACCGCCCCTTTCGGCACTCGGACGTCGCGCATAATTGATAATCTAGAGTCGGAACTTCCTACTACGTTTGAACGATCGATGTGCTGTCTACCTCCATGGATAATAAAAACGCCCCGCTTTGATTTTTCACTGTCCAGTTTTATAAAAACCAATACTCCTAATGTGGTGTACCACCAGAAGTTTTTGGCAATATACAGATCCCACCAGTATAGTGAGATTATTTTCACGGATGGATCTAAACTGGACAATGCGTTTTATGCGTCTGGACGTACCTACACGTACGGATTGCCCTCAGCTTGCAGTGTTTTCACGGCAGAACTATTTGCTATTTTTAAAGCTTTGACCGTCATTCAATCTCGATCTTCCCACTATCTTTTGTGTTCGGATTCCAAAAGTGCTCTTCAGGCTCTTCAGGATGTTTTCTCTGTCAACCCTTTAGTTGGGGACATTTTCTGTGCTGTACACAGGCTTCAATTGAGGGGTGTGGGGGTAACTTTCTGTTGGGTTCCTGGACATTGCGGAATATTTGGAAACACAAAAGCTGATGAAGCGGCGAAGACAGCTACAAGTTTGGTGCCTATTACTCAACTAGTTATGGCATCTGATTATGTGTGTTTCGCGAAACATTTATTGCTCGCTGCTTGGAATGACGAGTGGCATACCGTGATTCAGAATAGGCTGAGGGAAATTAAAGATACCGTCCGTCCATGGAGGTCTTCAATTCGTTCAACACGTAGGGAGGAAGTGGTGGTTACACGCCTTCGAGTTGGCCACTCTTTTGCAACTCATGGATATTTGATGCTTCGTGAGGATCCACCAATATGCCAATACTGCGGTGATATCTTCACAATAAGACATATTTTAGTAGATTGTGTTAGTGTAAGCAATATCCGTGCCCTTTTTAATTTAAAAGGCAGTTTAAAGGTGGTGCTAAGGGACGATGCCTCGGCCATTGACCGAGTCATCGCTTTCTTGCATTACTTGAAAATATTTTTTAAAATTTAATACTTAGAATATATTTTTTTTATTTTGTTTATACATATAATTCTCTGTGTTTCTTTTATTTATTTTAATTTAATTTATTTTGTGTTTTTGTTATTGTTATTGAGATTTATTTATTGATAAATTGTTACCTATTATTGTTTTACATATTGTTATTATTTATTCACTTTTATATTGTTTTTTGTTGTTATTTTGTTATTTATTATTGTTATAGATTTATTGTTGTTTTTTGTTATTTATTGTTGTTGTTTTTTGTTTTGTAATTTTTGTTGTATTCAAATTTATTTGGTTTTACTTAAAATATTGCGTTCCGTGTCAGATTTTGTTTGGCGATGATAACCACAATTGGTTTTTCGCCAGGGGGAAAAAAGAAAAAAAAATTACATGGATGCGTTTGCCCAATTGATACGTATTTTAACTTATATTAACGCAGATAATCATGTGCCTAAAAGTTTATCTGTTGCGTATTCAAACTTAGAAGTTATAGAAGTCGTTTATCCGTTTTCATTAGTGTTTTAAACTTCTAAGTAGAGGAGAACTTGTTTTAAGCTTCGTCAGATACCTTTTTCCTGTAGCCTTCCCGTTGTATTAAACTACCCATTCTTTATCGCAATCAAATTGTTGTGATCAAATTGATTAAACAATAAATCAAATTAAACTGTCATCTCCTTCATATCATTATTATTTATTAGGTTTATATTACCGATTGTATATTGATACTAATATTAATAATCGTAATAAAAAAACAATAAATTTGAAATATACTTAGAATACGCCACAAAACATTTGAAATAATTGAATCAATACAACTAGAAGATTATCTTACCATTGTCTTCAATATTTCACTTCGCTAAAGTTTATCGCCTATTTAATGTTAAATGGAAAGTCAAATATATTCTAAAACCGTCTTGAATATTCACAGATTTTAGAAAAAAATCATGTTTGCGGTTTTTATAATTGGCTGGAAAGACGTTTATAGTATCCCATAGATCTTGAACGTCTTAATAGTTCAAACAAGATGTATGGCTAAGGAGGTTAGCATCTGCCCTGATAGAGGCGTAAGGGGAAATCCGCAAGTGGGGAGACTCTGAGACAATGCAGAACGAGGATGTATGTTTGATATGTAATTAGGATGTGAGACATTCAGATAACAAACAGAAAGTGATTTCTTGTTATTCCATTCCTACAAATGTCAAGTAGGCCTATACCATTTTTTGCACCATCTTCTTTATAACTAGTTCTACCTTCAGGCTAGATCTGTATATTGCGGACTACGTAAACGTGCACTTGGCCTTGCGTGTATCACCACCACTTCTGAAAATATGTTCTATACATCACCAGTCTCATGTCTACACATATTAGTACATTGTACAACCATACCGATGTGGTTATGGAAATATTTAATCCTAATGTACTCTATGTTTATGAGTAACCGAGAATATTATCACTTGCCGAGATTGTAAGTAAGACATTCTGTGACAGACATTCATTGACACATGTTGTGACTATGCCACACTCGGCATTGTTTGCCGAGGAATTACTTGCAAGGCAGGGAATGGACCCGTATCTGTTTACGTTTAAAGTCTTTCACTGCTACACCATTATATCGATGAATCATTTCCTGTCGCCAAGTCTTCGTGATAAACTTGCTGTGTTTCCCATCACTCTTATACTCGATGATAAACAGAATTGAGTCAGTTGTTTATTAACACGGGACCAGTATAGATATGTGGTAGTACGGTATTTATAGTGCGAATTCATCAGTTGTGCCGGTAACGATTGATCCCTTGTGATAGCGAGAAGCTATCATTGATAGCTAAAATGTTAGCGTCAAAAAAACGTAAAGTTGAAGAAGTAAGATGGTGTTGAAGATAATGGATGGAATTACATTTTTTCATTCAATATTAAAATAAGGCAACCTGTCTTATTTGTCAAGAAATTGTTGGTGCCATGAAAGATTTCAATTTAAAAAGTCATCACGAATCCAAGCATTCAAAAACATATAGTAATTTTACAGAGCAACTGAGAAAAGGCAAAGTAAACGATTTGAAAAAGAAATTAACAAGTCAACAAAATCTGTTCAAAAGTGCCTGTAAAATTTCGGAATCAGTAGTTGAAGCAAGTTTCGACATTTCGAAAATATTAATGAAACATCTGAAACCTTTTGCAGATGAAGAATTAGTTAAGGAATGTTTAATAACCGTAGCTGATATTTTTATTTCATGTTAAAATGCAATTGGTTTCACAGGTTAGCCTAAGCCGAATGACAATAGGTCGTAGGGTGGAAGATATGCCAACCTATATTGAAAATTCTTTGAAACAGAGAATCTCCAAGTTTAAGTGGTTTTCGATAGCGTTGGTCGAAACTGATCGACGAGGATTTCTGATCGTGGTATAATAATTCTTATAAGAACGGTCGAAAATAAGTTGTCAGTGTGGGACACCCAAATGGGAAATGGTGTTCTGGATAACCTCCCTTCGCTTATTGAGATGAATTCAAACAGTTGCTGATAACACCTTAGACTTCTCTCGAAATATATCAATATAATACAATGTTTGAAGGAAAATTTTGAAAACAGATTTCATGATCTTAATAAATTTCAACATTGTAACATTAATAAGATGGAGAATTTGATATCTGGATACGTTGTTACAGGTATGTAGGATATCATAAATTATAAAGTGGCTATGTATGTATGGGATATAATTTAAAATGTAGGTTATAATATTTGAAAATTAACCACAACTAGATAAGACGTATTCCATTTGTTGAACTATAAAAAATTTTAACCCTGTAGCCCGGTTCGATAAAAATGAACACTTAATTTGCCCACTGTTCCAAAAAGGCTGAGCACCTCTGCGTTAGATAGACCCAGGTCCATTTCCTAGCGTAAATCCACGCCGCTTACATTGCGTACCCACAGAACTCCGTAGAATCTTGCCAATATCTCTAGTGCGGTAGCATTATTTCAGACATCGTTACATTTGTGTTTTGGATTCTAGTGAATGTTAGGTTAAAAAATAAACTACTCTAAAGACAGTCTAGTGTGAATCCGCTTCTTTTCACGCTTAGCGTTCATCTTCAAAAACGCAAGTATGGGCCTAGGTTTTTTTTTCAAAACCATTTCCTATTAAAAATATTTTGCGATATTTCGGGTTTAAAACGACATTCTGAAATATTCCTTTTCAAATTATTATTTAAAAACTAAAACAGAATCGTAAAGTTTTAATTTTGCATCGAATCCTGGACCGTTTAAAATGGTTATCTTCATTGTGTCCGCACGGTGATATTTAATCAGAGTCCAAACAATAAATCTCTGCGCGCACTAGATTTAATTAATAATTAAGGTCATAGCACTGGTCGAAACGTAGCGTCGCCGGCTTGAAGGTACAAGAAACATCTCCGCAAAAAACTTCAACTTCTTATTAGTTACTTGAAATCTGTCTAATTAAATCTGTTTAACTTTATTTGTAATATAATATCGTTTTTTGTAGATTCTTCTGGTTTTTCAAGAGGTAAACAACTTTTAGTAAGTCGGGCTCGAACTTTTACAATCTTCACAACAATGCTAAAGAAAATAGTGGCAATTGTTGGTAGCATCAACAAAGTTTCTCGTTGAGGCAATATAATTATTAGAAAGAAAGAAACCTGTATCTGTCAGCTGTGTACAATTCAAGTCTATTGTTCTTATGGCCATTTACTTGTGTCAAGTATGTAGGTGCCACAGGTGCATTCATTCACCTACTTAGAGAGAAAATAAAAAATATAAGTAGTTTTAAAAATATTAGAGAACGCATAGCTCAAATATCACCATATTGAAGTATTCGGAAAATGGTTGTTTCTTTCTTTAGTCGTTAAATGTCCACCGCTTTGTGTAGTGGACGGTAGATGGCGTTTCTTTGGATTTTTGAAAGTGTTGAAAAAACGTATTTGTCGGGTAAAATTTATAAAGAGTTTATTTCTCTCCGGATTACCATGGTATGGCGATTGGATTTGTATTTATTTGTTCTTTAGGATTAATATGCGTCAATACTCAATCAATAAACTGCTTTTTACTCTCTCTCCCTTCTAAGCGGCAAACAGATTTATGAGATCGGTTTGAGAATGATGCTATGTTGGTAGACGTGTAGATACGGCACCTGAAATAGTCTCTATGGATATTTGTAGGGTTGTAATTATCTTATGAATTTTTTATAAACTTAGATAATAAATGGGACACAGCCCCATTTTAGTTTTGAGTTTTAATTTTTTTTAAAGGGTGTTGAGAGTCGTGAAGATGGTATTATATCTAATGAGAATACTGAGGAATAGGGTCCTGGCGTACTAGATCATTTATCTTCCATTTTGAATTATTTTAATAGAGTTTTTAAGTTACATAATTGGGAAAATAATCTAAGAAGGAGAGCAATGTCACGGATTTAATTTTATTTGATTACAGTAATCGAAACAACCGATAAACGATGGATAGTTTACGAAGTCGATAATTTTCGGAAACTTCAAGTATAGACGTTTTTGGAAAATTCAACCTAAAAAAAATGTTTAAAAAAACAACTTATATACGTAAAAAATGTGAAAAATAATAAAGGAAATAAAAATTAATTGCTCAAGTGTTAATAGTTGCTCAAGTGCTGGAAAAATCTGAGTCAAAATTATTACTAAAGAACTAAAAGGGACAAAATAAATTTAATCTCGTTTTAATGTTGAATTTGTATCTCTCATTTTGTTTTGTCATTCCTTGTAGCTGCGGTTTTCTGTTTAAATTGTTGAATCATTGAATTGTTTATTTAGTAGAGGGGTTTGCTCAGAAGAGTTGTATAGAAAGAAATGTAAAGTACGCCTGTCTTAGCAGGGAGTGAATGGAAGCGTGATGTAAAAGGAAAAAAAACGTACGGTACAGTGGTCTTAGCTGAAAGTAAGTTGGAAAGAGAATCGCAAGTACTCTATCTATAAGGGAGTAGATTGAAAATAAACCTCGAGGCATAAGGCCTATCTGTCTAGTAGTAGGTTAAAAACACCTCGAGGTATAAGGCCTATCTGTCTAGGAATAGATTTAAAAAAAACCCTAGAGGTATAAGGCCTAGCTGTCTAGGAGTAGATTGAAAAAAAACCTCGAAGTATAATGCCTATTTGTCTAGGAGTAAATTGAAAACAAGATTAAAAGTATAGCTCTTTTTAAAACTTAAAAAAAAACTCTGTCGTACCAAAAAGTAAATTGGGAAAAAAGTTAAGGCATGCCTGTGAAAACAAGGAGTAAATGGAAAATAAAAACTAAATGTAAGTCTGTCTGAGTAGGGAAGTAAATTGGAAATAAACCTAAGGTACGTCTGTTTATACAGAAAGTAAAACTGTAACTATTGTGTACCTAAACAGAATATAGAGGGGAATAGCTCAGGAAATGAAGGAAGGATTAGTAAGGTAGGTTTGGTGTTTATCATTTCTTTTGGTAAAATTACACTTGAATTAGAAATAAATAGATTTCGGATGGAGGGAATATAGATGAAAATTTGGCAAAAGTTTCACAGGTATTAGCACAAGGAAACCTATATAGAGATTGTTTTAAATACAGATGAATGAAAGGGGAAGACAAACGTATGGTTATATCAAACAAAGGAAAATAATCTAAGAAGGAGAGCAATGTCACGGAGTTAATTTTATTTGATTACAGTAATCGAAACAACCGATAAACGATGGATAGTTCACGAATTCGATAATTTTCGAAAACTTCAAGTATAGACGTTTTTGAAAAATTCAACTTAAAAAAAATGTTTAAAAAACAACTTATATACGTAAAAAATGTGAAAAATAATAAGGAAATAAAAATTAATTGCATATTGAAATTTTGCTGTAACAGAAGAGGTATGAAATGAAGATAAAGAAAGAGGCAGTCACCTATAGATATGTTGAAAAGAGTATAATTTATGAAGACAATTAATGAGAATTGAAAAAGGTTTTGACAAATATATGCAAGTAATCTCCACATTAACGGACGTCCTCTGTAGTAGGAAGGTGAACCACATCGTTACTTAAAATAAAATGCTCTAACACTATCAGAATTTAAATAATACAAGCGCTAGTTACTAAAGCCCAGATAAGATGTACTAAGAACAAATAAAACTAGAGACGACAAACACCGTGCAGTTTGAGGGTAAAGATGTAATCGCTTAGTATTGTTTAACGTTAAAATTATTTTATAAATATTCAAAAGTTATTTTCTGATACACCAATACGTTTATACATACATTTATAATAAACGAGGAAAAATGATCATTGTGAGAAGTTTATGGAAGTCAGTTTTCAATGATAAATGGCAGCAGAGGGCTCAAATAGGGCAATTTGTAACTCCGGATAATACCGCCCTTTTGACCATAGCAGTGTAGGCTTGATGGATTTTTTAAACATACATCTTCAAGCAGAAAGAATTCTCACTTCTAGTGCAATTCACAAGCATATCTTTATGGAATGTAGAGGGACTGTCTGCATAAGGTTTTTGTAACATGTAGATCGCGTTTTTAATAATATTATTGGAGAATTCCCGCACTAGTCATCACGGTTATTGGTAATGTTAGAGAATGTTTTATTAGTTTTACATTTTGTAACATTCTATTAATGAGTAAAACCAAAAAACAAGGAAAATTAAGTACTTTCAGTTATCGCTATACGTTTCGACACTATTAGTTATCTTTAGGGAGTTTTCAATCAAACATGTAAGGTTAAAATTCAACTTATGTGGCTGTTTCGATATGATTTTCCTAATTGTTGATAGGTTCACACGAATGTCTCTAGCGACAGTTTATCAAACATTGTGAGCTGTGTACAAGTTGTTCGATGAATATTCAGTAAGTTGGAAATGTTTTTCCGTGTATGTAAATTTCATATTTCCGTACGGCGGTTATACTATACTTTCAGTAAGTTAAAAGTTCAGGAACGTAAGAACTATTCTTCGCGCAGTTATGTGACAATCGTTTTACAAAATGCCCGCCTTATATACGGTATAGTCTGTGAACTAGAAAACTCATTACTGTAATGTTTTGGAGGAATAAAACAATACACATTAGTTATAATGTTTTGGTATCTGGTAGTTTTCGACCTTATAGAGCGTCAGGAGGTGGAAGACGGAAAGAAATTTTAGATTCTTGAATTTTGTTGTCCATTACGTTCGGTGAATCTTAATTAATCACTTTAACAACAGTTTATGACTATCCGAATTTTAAATTTTGTAAATTTGTTAAAACTTACTGAGATAGAAAGTTTTTGATTGCTATGTGGCGATCTTCATCAGTGTCTTTTCTGCTTGGAGATGTTGGGCCAAGCGGAGACGGTTTTAAAGGCAGGTTTTCGATAGTATCAAAGAGTATGCCGAACACAATACAAATCACACATTCTTTGATACTATCGAAAACCTGCCTTTAAAACCGTCATCGCTTGACCCGACATCTCCAAGCAGAGTAGACACTGATGAAGATCACCACATAGCGATCGAAAACGTTCTGTTTCAGTAAGTTTGAACAAATTTACAAAATTTAAAGTTTGAATAGTCATAAACTATTCGTAGTTACAAGAATTTGATTGACGATATACTTACATCGACTTAATAATCTTCAAAGTATGCTCCTTATCTGCACTTAGTATAACGTTGCTCCCATTCATTGCTCCAAATCATTTAACATAAACTGTTGTTAAAGTGATTAATTAAAATTTTAGATATTCTTATTATACCTGTTTTTCGTATGATAGTATTGAAAAAAATACCGCATATTATTATTAATTACAGTAAACGTGCGACACCTCTTAGTCTAAGAATTTGGAATTACCACTGCTTACATTTTGTGAAAGTGAATAAACATTTTAAAAATAGTTTGATTTTCACAAAGTATGACATTTTCTGGCACTTTAAAGAGGAGCTATACTGATTGTTTGATTCTGACCAAAATAGAAAATTCAATTTTGAGATAGCACGATAGTTTAAAACGGTTGTTTATTATAAATTTGTATTTAAATACAGAGCAGTGTAATATAACAAATAGGCCGTCGAGAAGTCCCTCAAGAATTTAATATACTGATCACCTACTTGTTCACTAATTGTTACATTATGTGTCGAGGGTGTTGAATAAAAAATTAGGTTTATCATCATGAATTGGTAGATAACTTTAAAAATTGACATTGAAACCGAAATGAGAAAGCTATTTCAGTAGATTGGTACGGTTGACTGGAGTGGAAATTGTTGTAACGAAGTCTGTAAATCTGAACGCTGTTATGGGGAAAACTTTTATTAGATATTTATACCTTCAAACACTATATTATTATATTAAAATGAGCAACATTAAATGTTATGGATAATTTACCTGCCACAAAAAAGAAAGATACTGTTCTGAGTTGCGATAAAGGTTTTCAAACTGTATAATTTGCTAAAGAATTTAAAATATTTTTTTTAGTTGGTCATGTTATGTCACCACGGTGCTTCATTAATAAGGGCTCTTTTCATTTCACATCTTCCTATCATAATGAAAAGAGTAACTCCGCCTGAGACGTGAAAAATCATACAAGCGTTGAAGAGTAAGTGGATGGTAAAAAGAGAGTGAAAATGGTAACTTACGTGAAAAGTTATCAGAGTAAAAGGCAAAAATACCACCTAGAATTAAATAGGATAAAATCATATAAACGTTATAAAACTGATTTTATGGGAAAATTGTAAAAATACAGATATAAATGGAAAACAAATCGGTTAAATGAAAGAGAAAGTAAATTCATTAACCATTACAATCCCCTCCTGGTCAACCTATAACGCTAACCCCACGCAGTAGTGTGTGGGCAATCATCGAATGTACTGTGGATCCACAAATACTGAACGCTCACTAATATTTGTACAGACAGCCAGACAAATTTGGCTGCTATACAGAACTCCGTGCCGTTTACTCGCGTGCAAACATAACCTCAATAATGGAGTTTACACACTTCACAATGACAACGATAATGCGCCATATATTTTTGAGTAAATAATTCCCTAAAAGTGTGCATAATGCTTGTAATAATAATGTTAGAGGGAAAACGATTTGAGCTAGCCTTTAAAGGGGATGGAGTGTTCAGGATGCGTGTTGTAGGCTGTGCGGTATTAAAGCTGCCTTTTCTTCTTTAAACACGAACGTTACACTGACTTTCTGGAATATCAATAAACACGTAACTGGATCACGGTCTAGTTGTGTACAAAAACAGCTAAAATTTAGGAAAAACAAATTTTTTAAAAAATTACTCTTGCCACGTATAGCCTTTTTAACAATTAAATAAAATAACTCTTGTAAATTTAAATGCAATTTTCGTACATATTTAAAAACAAACATTAGATATATTTACAAAAAATTAAAATTAAAACAATACAAGAGATGTCTTTCACTGACTTTCTGGAATATCAATAAACACGTAACTGGATCACGGTCTAGTTGTGTACAAAAACAGCTAAAATTTAGGAAAAACAAATTTTTTAAAAAATTACTCTTGCCACGTATAGCCTTTTTAACAATTAAATAAAATAACTCTTGTAAATTTAAATGCAATTTTCGTATATATTTAAAAACAAACATTAGATATATTTACAAAAAATTAAAATTAAAACAATACAAGAGATGTCTTGAAAGGAAAATCAAAACTAATGATTGGTGAAGTCAAAATAATTAAAACTTGCTCAATTGCGTTCACTTAAAAAAGTAATTTATTATTTAATAATAAAGTTGTCAAAAGCTCAAAATAAACACGTGAGAATTTTTAACAATACAGGCCGTTCAAGAGGCTTCGACGACGGTATCCACAAAGAAAATTTCCAGCGGGCGTATGGGGAATGGGAGCAACGTTATACTACGTGTGTAGCTGCTCAAGGAGCATACTTTGAAGATTATTAAGTCGATGTAAGTATATCGTCAATCACATTCTTGTAAAAAAATCAGTCCTACCACTTCTGGGTGGGACCAGATATGTGATGTATGACAGAACCAGTCTCAATGACTTTACACTCAATAAAAACTTTACACTAGTGACTACACTTTACAAAAAATAGAATGTAACGTTTGTATTCGTAACAAATATTGTAACAATGTAGGCCTATATGTATATAAATAATAATAATAATAATATTATATATATATATATATATATATATATATATATATATATATATATATAATCATATATGCACTGATATGTAAGAGTTATGTTTAACTTTATGTAAAATATGACATTTAACCCGTTCAATAAATTAAATATATTTATTTTGCTAGGTGTGTTATTTATTAACTATTTCATTAATAAGCCTAATACAAATTTTATTTATTTATTATTAAAAGTGATAAAATTAAACACATTATTATTATTATATAAACAAATTAAATTATTCATAAGATGAACCTAGCTTTCAGTTATAGTATATTATTATGGATAACAGTTACAGCGTCTTATAAACGTATTATAGGTTTCCTCTTTTCCTTTGTAAGTCTCAAAGAGAAACTCTTATTCACAGACGTTAACAGGGTTGTTGTATGGGACTAGATGTGAGATGAAGATATAACAGGATGTTACAGGATTAAAGTAAGGAGTTTGTAATGGAAGTTGGGGATGATCATGTTTGCATGGGCTGATATTTTGGGTCAAAGTGTTCAAGGGATTGAATCATAAACAGGATTATTGTAAAGTTGTGAATCTCTCTCGGTCCGATAAGACCAGGAAAATCTTGTGTTACTAGGTCAGTGTGTGTGGTGGCGGAGCGGCTTTACCGCTTCGTCTGATAAGTGGTACAATTAACGAAGTGACAATGAGATAAGAGCGGGCGTCGAACAGCTTGCAGTACTGTAATAACTCTAATTAGATTATAATTATGTATCATTTGTGTAATATTGTAATTTATAAAAGACTAATTATACTGTGTAACGACTGAAGTACCATCTGGAGTACGACATTTTGCATTGCTGATGTAGGTAATGGTCATAGAGGCGTCAGCTATGCTCGACTGGTGGAGATAGACGTATGAAAGTAAAGGTAGAAATAGAAAGAAGAATGAATGGTGCACATGGACAGGGGACTTCTAAAGGAAATCCCTATTATAGCAAATATTTTACAATCGAAGCGTGTTTTTATACCGTTGTGTTTTAATATATATGTATTAGTTAACATTTTTTTCTTGTTAATTATTTTTCAATTAAAATTCAAATGTTTCAACAACAAGAACAATAATAAATCTGTCTGCACGTTGTCAACAGACTGATCAATATATATATATATATATATATAATATAATATATATAATATAATAATATAATATATATATATATATATATATATATATATATATATATATATATATATATATACACACACACACACAAATTATACAGGATTTTACAAATACAGAAATATATTTAATATTATAAACAAATGTTCAATGCTACGCCTACCACGGAGTCGGTATCGTCAAGAACAATATCAATCCTTGATTGAAATTATTATTTAAAAAAAAAACAAAGTAAAAGAATATCAAGATGTTAAATATTGTTTGATATTGTTCTTGATGATACATTGGTTAGCTAAAAACTTTGTCTGTAATAATAAATACACTCCTGTATTTAGTATGATCTTGTATTATTGATTGCTCTGGTCAACATCAATTTTGTCACAAGAGATGATGATAGTTGTTTTTATGTAACTATGTACGCTGAATCGGGAGAATATATTCAGAATTTCTCACCCAGAAGTTTTGTGTTATAGCTATGTTTTTACTTGTTGTTATACTTAATAACTTATTAAGTACATTTATCATTACAATGTAACGAACAAAAATCGTTCCCAGCATAAATTGTATTTCAAGTTATTATGTACCTATATTTTTATAGTATGATACGCTATTGTTGTTACCAATAACAATTGTCATCTTTATTCATTACATTGTAAACATAACACAGTGGAAGGTTAAACAGGTACCATTAGGGCCAGCTACTGAAATGAAGAAATTTTTACGACAAAGAATTTACTTCTTGATCAGATTTAGTATAACAAATATTTTTGGTAGGTCCACGTGGTATGTTAAGTCTGTGCACTTTTACGTGATTACACCAAAACTGTCTGCAAGCAAGGACTGGTTAAAATGTGAATAATTTATTCCGAAGAATGATAAAACCTCCACTTGTTAACCCAGAAATTGTTCACCTGACATTAAACTAGGGTGTATAAAAAACTTGCAATGGGCAATGCAATGGACCACAATAGTGCTGGTTTTATTTATTTAAAGAAATAATTAGTGATGCAATAATAAAAGAAGGTATTTTTGTAGGTCTACAAATAAGTTAAATAACACTGTACAATAAATTTGAAGATCGATTAAATGTCAAAAAACAACTTTGAATTTTTTTTAAAGGTTTCTACGAACGTTTTCGGAAATTATAAAGCAGAAACTTATTGATACTCTGTAAGGAACCTGCTTGATTCATACAAAGGAATCTTATGCAATATGTCTCTAAGATACACTGTCATTTGAATGTTTTTCCCAAAAAGAAATTGAGTATGAGAATGATTATTGCCCGACTTATATTATATGACTTGTTCTTGAATTAATGTCGTTCCTTCTTCCCCCCTCTCTGTCTCTCCCTCCCTTTCTCTACCACCCCTCTCCCCTCCCTCTCTCGCTCTCCCATCTCTCCCTCCTTTTCCCATCCCACCTCTCCTTTTCTCCCCACCCCTCTCCCCTCCTCGCCTCATTCCTCTCTCCCCTCTTCTACCTCCCTCCCTCCTCTCTCTCTCTCTCTCTCTCTCTCTCTCTCTCTCTCTCTCTCTCTCTCTCTCTCTCTTGCAAACCTAGTTATAGGACGCCTATCATCTAAGCAGGGAGATAAAGTGATTACAGTTTAATTATACGAAATGTTCATCGATTAAATGATTTCTATATCAGAAGATACGATTTCTTTTGATTATACAAAACTGATTATGAATTGAAATATAAATTTGTTACGTCTTACAGATTTGATTATCTTATAAATAATTATATTGGAAAGGTTATCAGCCCAGACGCCTACGTTGCGAGGCTTGGAAAATCTCAAGTTTAATTAAAAGACTTGTTCACTAGTCTGCCAATAAAGTTCTGTTAGTGTCGTTGGTGCTCTTTTCCGTTTTTATAAGGGGGGTTTCTTGAGTTTGAACAAGTTGTTCTTTAATAATAAAAGTATTTATAAAATATCAAATCCTAATCGTAAGCTACTTCGTCCATTTTCTTGATTGAATGTTACTATTTTTTGCCAAGCATAGAAATATGTCTGAATATTAATTTAATACTAAGCAATAATCACTATAATTAATTGGAACAGCTGTGATGTAGTTTTCATTTTAATGAAAATAAAATCTTTTAACCACAAAAACTTGCAATTAAATCCTCTTCAGAGGAAATTATTACGAGATTCATTCTTATGATTGCTTTGCAATCCTATAGTACATAATTATTTACGTTTTAACAAAAAAATTGTGAAGAGGTTTTATGTATGTTAAACGATAGTCATGACAATAGAGTATAGAATCTCATACTGAAATCTACTTTTATGGTTTTGAAATCTAAAATTTCTAGATGGACCAACTAACTAGAAAATAATAGGTGAAAATAGTTTTTAAAAAAGTCGCTCATTTAATTTGCTGACAAATTATAAACTTTGGACGTTGGAGCATTGCACAGCCAGAAATTATCAATACAAGTGAATTTTACACATTTTCAAAAAAGTCCGTTTTCAATTATCTCCTTAATTTCCAGGGTAATATAGGTAAAAAAGGTTTCCAATTTTTTTACTGCAATTTATTTGTTACTTATTTCATTTTTCAAGTTATAACACTTTTTAATGTTGATTAAAGTCACGTAAACTGTACGGCAAATTTTATTTTGAAATGAACGCGTAAATTTTTGTAACGCATTTCTAACGTCCTTCATTGAGCAAGTCGTTGCAACCGTTCCGTCCCCCAGTAGATCTCTAATACCCTATTTAGCTTATTAACGCTACCGAAGTCAGTTAGACTCAATATCATTAGTTAACATTTAAATAAACAATATAATTGTAAATAAGATTAGCCTATATAAAAAATAAATGAATAAATTATATTTTATTATATTGTTTGTTACTATCGGTTTCTCAAAAATTATAGTGTTTTATTATATACTGCAACTTTGCTCTTTTATATATATATAAACTTGAAAATATGTGAATTTTAATAGTTTCCATGTGCACTCGGAAACATCTCTTTCTGTTCCTCTGTAGTAGGAATGAGTGTCCTAACTTTTATAATATTTCTTTTCGCTAGAACCTTCCGAAATTGCAGGTTTTTTCTTTATCTGCAAATCCTTTTCATTTTTAGCTGACGCAGTATCTTTATTATTGGTTCTCTTGGCCGGTACTGAAGTTCATGATTGGCAGACACTTTTATATAGCAGGTAAGGAAGAGCCATGGTAGGATGAACGAATAATGGCGGTCGAGGATCGGGTCATACCGTGAATATTAAGATTAGCAACCTTGTTCCTGCTACGAATTACATTTTACATCATTCACAAAAAAATGTGTAAAATTTCTCCGATGGCTCAAATAAATGCTGTTTTTTTTTTAAATATACATCCCGCGATAACCGTGCTCCTCAGCGACGTTTAATTTTGACGAAACCTTTTGCATTATCGCCTTGTTTCAGGCGATATTTTATATTTTCCACTCATCCTTTCAAAATGTCTCGACATTTTTTAGCTTTCAAAAGAACGAAATGGCGTCATAAATCCAAGGTAGCGCGGCGATGCGTCTTGGCCGCCAACAAGAATGCTTTTATTCTTATTAAAATTATAGCAGTAATAGGTCTATAAATTCCCAAACGTTTTTATAATATATTCATCCAGTGCCTTGTGCATTTTAGTATTATTATTTTTTATTAAGCCGAAAATAATTTTGCTTTGAAAAATGCCTGATGAGTTTGAACAGTTTAGCACTAGTTTATGATTTATAATTTAGTTTTGTTATTAATAATTGGATGTTACGTCAACATTTGCGTAAATAGAACACATTGCATTTGAGCGTAATGATCAAGTTGAACAAAGGCTTTTCTTGTTCAACTTTTGGTTAAATTTAAACAAAAGCTGAACTTGAAATAAGAGTTCGTAAGTCTAAATGCCCTTATGACTCGTTTTTCGTTTGGGTTATATTTATGAACGCTCAAGAAATAAAGTTTAGATTTATTGTTTTAGATGAGACTATCGGATTTACAACTGTGTTATAAACTCTTAACACCTTTTGGCGCTCCTAGCCCCATTTCTCGATACTAGTAAAGTATTAGAATATAAAGAAGTGTAATAGCTATATATAGTTAGATATATAAGTGTCTAGTTCCGTAAGGTAAACATCGCAGTTAATTCTAATTGTTGTTTCTTCTTAGAGGTGATTCCGAGGATATGTTTAATAATTTGAAAAAAACTCCTTTAAATTTAGAAATACCATATATGAAATAAACTTTTGTGATAGTACGTGACTTTATATAACAGCCGAAGGACTTGTTGCCTATAATAGTATATTTTTATTGTTTGCAGTAGGCCTACATACGTTAAAATGTACGTGTAAGGAAAATTATTTTATTCTTATTACGTTAACGTTAAATATAGTCATCTAATAAACCGACTTGTTGATTACTTCAGCAATATTTAATAATTATGTTAGAGTCTATTTATATTTAAAATCGACATTTATAAGTCTGATAGGTTTTTAAATTTCGTAAAGTAAAGTTAAAACAATGTTACGTTTCGTTAAGTATTGCATAAGCGTTTGTTTTATAGGATGTTTAAGTAGAAGCTACAAAAATGTCTAAGGAAATTGAATTACGGTACTAGGACTTTTATTGGGTATCACGTGTTTATCGATTTCACAATGACATACTTACTTTAATTTTTTTCTCCGTGGCTTGCGTGCCCAACACAGCAAATTTTTTTCTGTTTCAAGTGAGTTAACCATATGTCTAGTCCGTATGCAAATTTCTCTTTGTTAAAATGTTTATTGTACAGATGATAGAAAATGTGGGATTAAATATCTGTGTTTCATTGGGAACAATTATGTCTTGGACAATCTTTACCTTCATCAAGATCTCCATTCATTCATTATCGCTCTCCGTACGCTTGTATCGCCATCCAAGGCTTTTCCATTCGGCTTAGCACTTCACGTGAACCACAGGACGACCTAGTGACGTCATGTTATTGTGGAACTTCCAGATATTGATCGTCAGGAATTTTTACGCTTTAATTTTGTTTTTATGTAGTGGATTGTGTCTTTAGTTTTTAAAACAACCAATAAAATGACTAGGAAACGTTTTACTATAAACGGAAAACATGTCCATACATTGTAGCGTCGATGTTTCGGCCGAATAACGCAAGCAAACAATATTTTTATGTCAGCTTTCCACAACAGGCGAAAAGGCAAACACAAGAATGAGTAACGACTAATGTATGTTCGGGGACATTGCGGGGCAGGTTTATTGCTGTTAGAGGCGTGGAATAAAGCGGGATTTAGAGGGAGTCGGTGTCTGATTCAACCCTTGCAAGCAAATTATCATAAAGTAAATTTTGCGTTATCGAAACTTTTGCATTTTCTTATCAACATCCATAATGCCTTTAACGCATTTATAACCACATCATTGCAATGTTAATTCCATGATATTTGTTCATTTTTATAAACATCACTTGATCAAAGTTTTCTGGGGGCTGATTAAAGCTATCTGAGAAAGTGGTCGGTACTTTAAGCAACAAATGTATACACTTTTTTGTTTTAAATTGGAAAACGTTTTTGCGATGTGTTTTCTTTATTTATAGTGAAATGTACATTTCTTGACGTTTATGGTATGTGTAAACTATTGCCCCTTTATGAATGAAATTAACTTAGTAGTTGGGGTTGTGAAATAGTTGAGTTGTATGTACGATTCTAGTAAGATAATCTTTAGCCATTCCTATAATTTAAATTAAAGAAAATCTTGGTTAGCATTTTGTATTTAATTTTTAATAAATCCAAATCTACCTCTTTAATATGTTATTCCCAATTACATACCTGTATTTCTTTTACGAATCACATTACTAAATTTATTAATTTACCAATTATGTCATTGAATTTATATTTTATCAATTTTGTCACTATATTTCTTTTGCAGTTACGTCACTGAATTTATTTATTTAGCAGTTACGTCACTGAATTTCTTTCAATATAAACATTCCTAAAATTTAACTTAATTCCGTTTTTTTGATAGATTTTTTCAACAAAAATTGAATACTTAGTATTAGTAGAAAAAACATAATGACTTATTCATGTCACCGAAACTAGTTTTTTAGAACGTATTTTATCAGTGTTAAGTAGATATTTATCGATCTAATCATTCACAAATTACTAACGCCTTTCGCATTACATTCATCTCTTAATATTTCTTATAAAATTACAACATATGTTTTAAATCCTATACTGTCGGCAGTATCTGTCATTCTATCACTAACAAATGTATCTGCCCCGATACACTCCATCCGTCACAGAGCAATATTTCGAATTTGTAGACTCTATGCTACACTTACTGAGAAATGAATCTGTTAGCTTGCTCCGTCTGTGATAGATTGTAGGCTTTTAATCTGTGCATTACGCTAGGAAACCGATAACTTAACACAAGTAGCAACATGACGTCGGATTTATTTACGTCATGTTTGCAAAATCAAGAGGTTGTTGTAGTAAAAATGGTAGCTACCCAAGATGTACTTTAATAAAAACCGTTTTATAAACAAACATATGTCATTAAACGAAACCCATTGCCGATCTACAAAAATAAATGTAAAGTTTAGAGAGTATAGTGTAAATAGTGTAATATATAGTAATTTAGAAAAAGAGAGTTTAATTTAAAAAGCGTCTTATATACGTTGATTAATAATTTAAGTTTAACCATTCCCATAGGCTAATCATTTTCGCATATGAGCGTTTAACAAGTCTTTTGTTCCTTTTTGATTTTTCCGATAGCTTATTTGAAGCTTAGAAATGCCTACTTCAGATAGAAATTTAGTGAAAAGAAACAAAATACAGTAGTGGGAAATAAAAGCCCATTTCTGTAATGTTTATCTGAATAGGTTAACTTACAGCTTTCTGTTACAGATTTCGCTTGACCTTATTTTAAGAATATGAAATATTCGTCAAGGTAAATTTTGTTTTTATTTATTGTTATAACGGTTTCTACCTGTCACGTTTACTGTTGACTTAATTCCCATTGTGAAAATTTACTGTTTCAATTATTCGGCACTTAACAAAGTTATAGTATTGGAATAAGTAAGAAAGTATGCGAACACTTAGTGCTTTGCAGTTTTATCAGTCCCCGGGAAGAATTTAAACGTCTGGAATAAAATTTATCAATTTAAGATAAAAGTGGTACGTACAGAACTTCAGCGAAAACCAAAACGTTTCACTGTGGTTTCCTTACTAATGGAACTGAAAGGGAAAAATATTTTCCGTCATAACCAGCTGGCGAGACCTTACCGAATGTATGTTTTATAGGAAGTTAATTCTTCATTCTATTATTCAGGTAAACGTTTGGATCCTGAGTGATTGCTGTCAATTTTAAACTTGTGTTTTACTTAATAAAATTGCGGCAAAGTGAAGTACGATTCCTATCTTGTGACGTTGATTGTATAGTACAAGACACGTTATTGCGGATAACCTAAAAGCTATAGAGCCCCACTGCTTTAGGTACTGACAGACAGGTGAGCGTTATTAGATACTTGCAATATTACGGTTTTCTTTATGTAAAAGGAATCTTTTTAAACCTAGCTACTATTACACAAAAGGATAGAAGCCTTACTCTTCTAGGATTCTTTGAGTTTATTAAAAGTTAATCTTACATTGGGTTTCGTACTTGTATTATTGTTATCCTACAATATGAGACTTTGCCTTTATATGTATTTATAGTGTTAAGAATTGTTTTTAGAAGTTTAATTATTATGGTTGACCTACTTACAAATATGAAAATTGGAGTATATTTTTGCTCGTATTAAAATCACTTCAAGTATTTTTCTGACCCCTATTCTTGGTAATTATCGGTTGTTCACCCACCATCGATATTTCAAAAACAAAGTACACCTAGTAATACGGATTATCGTTAAGAACACAAAACTTGGAGGGATTACAAAATCGTTGTAATTTTTAGAAAATAACAAAAATAACCTCAATCTAAATACACAAAAAAGTTTATAAAGCGACGATCTCTTTATAAAACGAAGCACTGTTTTACCACATTGCAATTTACATAGTTACAAAGTATCCTCATAGGTTAGATTTAGTTTTAGAGAAAACAAATAGAGTTTGTTGACAAGTGCAGGATTGTAGGTATACGTTGTTGCATCGCAGCACAAAACAAGAAGGCCGTGTTTCACTTTACGATCGAAATATTCTTCACCCTTTGTATTATTATGTTTTGTTCCTCTTTTTTCAAAAAATGAATCATTTGTAAATAATATAGGAACATAGCTATAAATTATTATAGTATAAAGTTTTTAAAAATAAACCTTGTGATTTTAACGTTTCTTGTGTTGGTAATTTAAAATTTAAATGTACGTTAAAGTGGGGTTTAATGAGTTCGATTTTTTAATATAAACTACTTGAAAATTTCCGTAAAATTCAAAAATTTTAATTTTTAAAGCTTCAGCATTATGTTTTGTTAATTTTCTCTGTTCCCGAGGACTTTCTACATTGTATTTTTCAATTTCTTTAATTAGTTCTCACTCTCCTTACATATATCTTGTTTAAATTTTCAATCGTTATTGAAATATGTTATAAAAATTCATCTACTCGAAGATACATTTTTTTAAAATTTGTAGTGTATGCGGTTTATATGATATTAATACAGCTTTTTCAAATATTAATTCATTAATTTAATTTAATAATGAATTAATTTTATTTTTATATGGAGGAAAAACTTTTCACGAAAGGATCAAGGTATGCCATCTAATTATTTCGTCCCATTTGGCTTAAAATAAATGATAGGCCTATAGGGTATGCTTTCATAAAACAGCTGATTTTATGTTATAGGTAATGTGCTAGAACAAATGTTTTATTACTAGGTTATTTTTATTTATAATTATTGTAATTATTTAATAAAAAGTAATTAAATTAAAATGTGTCATTGTTGACCTAAGTTGTAAATGCCTTGTAATTTTTCTTATATTACTTGTTTGCAATATCGATGACGTGGAACCTAGAATATGAGACAGAATAATACCAAGATTAAATATATGATTTTCGAGTAATTAATTAGGTATAAAATGTTATGCAATATTTTATAGTTAACAATTTTATGCAATAATAAAATTAAAAATATTATAAATAAATAAAATTATTTTTTTAATAAAAAAGAAATATTAAGCAAGCAAGAATACGAATACGTTTCTGGTTTTTAATGGGTGAAGGAAGAAAATTAATTTTTATTAATAATTTTAATCGTTATTAAAATCGGTATTTATTATTTTTTTAAATTTTAAACACAATAAAGAAGCAAAAATCCTACATCGAAGGTTATTAAGTGTTAATTTACTAACACCAACGTTATAATAACTTTTAATAGACTCAAAGCTATCCTAGGGAAGGACAGCTTTCATCCTTTTATAAAAGTAACTAGTTTTCGAGAGATTCCTTTTATTAAAAAAAACTGTAATATTATAAGTACTTAATATCAACTTAAATTTACATCTTTTACAAGAAACGTCTTTTTTGTATAGGCCTACATTATTTATAAAAATAATTAACTTTTTTTAGTATCCTCAGTGATGTCTTTCATTTGCGTTATTCCTTAAATTTTGTGTAAGCAAATATAGTACTCGGCTATTTATGAGTTTTTAAAAATAGCCACGTTACACTGTGAAACCAAGATGTTGCCATACGTCCAACTGCAAATGACTAAAAATAAGCACACAAAAGTAGATTAAACAAGTCGAGAGTCTAGACGCAACGTAAACAAATTAAGACGTCGAGTACACGTTGGGGGATGCTCAATTCGTGTCAAGACTTAACCTTTCCGCATTATTTAGCAAAACGTAGGTAGCGTGGAGAGCCAAGTTTTTTCCGGGTTTTGGCAAAGCAGTACTGCAAGATTTATGGGCACTGTTTACTCCTGGCAATCCGGCAAAAGAATGATGCACGTTGTTCGGTAAACTGTGTTCGGGAGTTCATTTGACGAAAGACATTTTTAATAAATGTAGCTATAAAGATTTTATAATGAAAAATAATAAAAGTTAAATGATGAAAATTGTACCAAGTACTTTTTTACACTCCCGCAAAATAATTTTAATTTATTGAAAGTCATACAGGCATAACAGTCGATTATCGGCTTTGAAATCTTTGCGGGATATTTTTCATCTTAGAATTTTATTGTTTATTTAGAATTTTCAAGTGTAACCATCCTTTCTCAGTAATTTCCATGCGGCCTAAACTACTAACTTCAAATAGCCCTTTTCAATAGTTTCAGTAAATCATTATCTATTAACATCAAGTAACTATTCGTAATAATTTATATCGCTCTTCATCATTATCTGCTGTTCTCAAATAGCATTTCGCAATAATCTTTATAGAATGTTATCTATTATATTCAAGCAGCTATTCCTAATAATTTATATACTTCTACATCATTAGTTACGTTTGTCAAGTAGAAGTTCGAAATAATCTTTAAAGAATATTATCTATTATCTTCAAGCAGCCATTCATAATAATTTATATACTTGTACAACATTACATACGGTCCTCCAGTAACTATTCGCAATAATTAAAAAAAAAAATGTTATCTATTATCTTCAAGTAGACTTTCCTAATAATTTATATACTTTAACAACATTACTTACGGTCTTTAAATAGCATTTCCCAATAATCTTTAAAGAATGTTATTTATTATCTTTAATGAGCTATTCTAAATAATTTATATACTTCTACAACATTACTAAAGGTCCTCAAGTAGCATTTCCCAATATTCTTTATACAATTTTATCTATTATCTACCAGCAGCCATTCATAATAATTTAAGTACTTATACACTACCTACAGGTCTGTACTTAACGTTGTCTACCATATTCAAGGAATATTCCTTAATACTTTCCACACAACGTTGTCTACCATCTTCAAGGAATATTTTTTACTACTCTCCACACAACGTTGTCTACCATCTTCAAGGAATATTTCCTAATACTTCGGACACAACGTTGTCTATCATCTGCAAGGAATATTCCTTAATACATTCCACACAACGTTGTCTACCATCTTCAATGAATATTCCTGAATACTTTCCACACAACGTTGTCTACCATCTTCAAGGAATATTCCTTAATACTTTCCACACAACGTTGTCTACCATCTTCAAGGAATATTCCTTAATACTTTCCACACAACGTTGTCTACCATCTTCAAGGAATATTCCTTAATACTTTCCACACAACGTTGTCTACCATCTTCAAGGAATATTCCTTAATACTTTCCACACAACGTTGTCAGCCATCTTCAAGGAATATTTCTTAATACTTTCCTCACAACGTTGTCAGCCATCTTCAAGGAATATTCCTTAATACTTTCCACACAACGTTGTCTACCATCTTCAAGGAATATTTCTTAATACTTTCCACACAACGTTGTCTACCATCTTCAAGGAATATTCCTTAATACTTTCCACACAACGTTGTCTACCATCTTCAAGGAATATTCCTTAATACTTTCCACACAACGTTGTCAGCCATCTTCAAGGAATATTCCTTAATACTTTCCACACAACGCTGTCTACCATCTTCAAGGAATATTCCTTAATACTTTCCACACAACGTTGTCTACCATCTTCAAGGAATATTTCTTAATACTTTCATCACAACATTGTCTACTTTCTTCAAACACTTTTCTCATTAATCTCAATAAATTGAGATGCAACACCTTCAAGAAACATTTCTCACAAAACGTTTCTCACTTATTTCTATTTATCCTAAAAAATCTATGATTTTCATGTATCATTCTCATTAATCTCCACACCTCGTTAACTTCGAATTATAAAAAACTTTCCTGTATAATGTTTCGTACCTGTAAACATCCTTTTTTGTGTCACACATCATCTAAACGTCCCGGAGTAGGTGTGGGTAATATATAGTGGCTTGAAACCGACGCATTTTTTGAGTTAGGACAGTTGGCTTGCCTTGGTTTCTCTTTAAGTAATTATTGATTTTGAATACTCCCCTTATGCCTAAACCTTTAGATCTTCCAATAAAACAGGCTTATTTATTGGTTGACATAAGTTCCTTATTCTGTTATCCTTTTTATCCAACAATATACAGAATTTGTAATTACAAACGATTTAGGTTTTAATTTGCCTTGAAGATTTTTTGATTATCCAAACAATTTTTGATGAAATATTCGGCCATTTTTCTATTTAAAATAGTAGTTAATTTATTTTACTGCGATTTTGAATCCACTAAATCACTTAAATATTAGAATATAATCCTTCCAAGGGAATGCTTAAACAAAAAGCTAGAACAAATTTTCCTATAAACAAAATCATCATTCGTGTGAGAAACTTTCTCATTGTAGAACGACGTTAGAGAGAATACAATGAAATTATCAACGATATTGGACGTACAAGGTAGATTTAACTTGATCCGAGGGCTTTAGAAGCCACCGAGGTTAACTTTGTCTAACAACTGATTCCCTGTATTCAATATTCCACTAAGGCTTAGTGGAGCTTAGAGTGATTTGCATGTCCGAACTGTGACGTAAGTATTGAGTTCTTGGTGATTACTCAGTATCGATCTGGCCATTCATTTGCAATGGTAATACGTTTTAAAGTATATATAAAGTAGGTGTATATTTACTTGCCGTAATGACACGTGTGGATTGCGTTTTTTTAATTTGAGGATCATTTCGGTGTATTTTCGTGAATTGTTATTCTTATCGTAAACTAAGTTGAAGCTGATTGTTTTGTTATAGTACAATAAGAAAAAAATGAAGTACGATAAGAAAAAAATGAACTGTTATAATTGTCAAACGTATGATATACAAATGTACTCTAATTATCTTAACTGTTATATAGAGTTCATTTATTTATGGACACTTCAAGAACCACTTCTTATTTTAATATATAATTACTTCACTAGTAGCATAATTAACGATGTAGTATAAAGAAGCTCGATGTGTTTTGAAATTAATTTATTTTTTCAAAAAGATAAAGTTTCAATGATGATAATGTAAAAACTATATTTTACTGTATGGAATATAACAAAGTAAAACAGTGCGAGGCGTAAACACGAGGGAGATCCAGTAATCTGTCACTTCGAGATCAGTTGAATCAAAAGAACCAATTTTTAATTCTCGTTTTTTAAAAAATAAAATCTCACTTTATACGAGCCAAAGCTCACCTTACACAAACCTACAATAACGTTACAAACAAGTGTTTATAAAAATAACAAAGTAAATCACAAAACATATTCTTTACTGTCCGTAATAGGAGAATAGAATAGGCATAATTAAGAACATCATAGAAAAGGAGAATTGAGTAGAGCAGGTGTTCAGAAAAAGATGAGTTAAAGAATGTAAAAACTACTTGCACTGAGTAATGTGCCCTGAAATCCTTAATTACTTTGTATTAATTAAAGGATGATAAGAGTTCGATTTGGTTAGGGGTTTCCACCAAGTAACTTTCCAAGTTACTCATAGAGGGTTAGGGGTTTCCTCCAAGTAACTTTCCAAGTTACTCATAGAGGGTTAGGGGTTTCCACTAAGTAACTTTCCAAGTTACTCATAGAGGGTTAGGGGTTTCTACCAAGTAACTTTCCAAGTTACTCATAGAGCGTTAGGGGTTTCTACCAAGTAACTTTCCAAGTTACTCATAGAGGGTTAGGGGTTTCCACCAAGTAACTTTCCAAGTTACTCATAGAGGGTTAGGGGTTTCTACCAAGTAACTTTCCAAGTTACTCATAGAGGGTTAGGGGTTTCCACCAAGTAACTTTCCAAGTTACTCATAGAGGGTTAGGGGTTTCTACCAAGTAACTTTCCAAGTTATTCATAGAGGGTTAGGGGTTTCCACCAAGTAACTTTCCAAGTTACTCATAGAGGGTTAGGGGTTTCCACCAAGTAACTTTCCAAGTTACTCATAGAGGGTTAGGGGTTTCTACCAAGTAACTTTCCAAGTTACTCATAGAGGGTTAGGGGTTTCTACCAAGTAACTTTCCAAGTTACTCATAGAGGGTTAGGGGTTTCTACCAAGTAACTTTCCAAGTTACTCATAGAGGGTTAGGGGTTTCCACCAAGTAACTTTCCAAGTTACTCAGAGGGTTAGGGGTTTCTACCAAGTAACTTTCCAAGTTACTCATAGAGGGTTAGGGGTTTCCACCAAGTAACTTTCCAAGTTACTCATAGAGGGTTAGGGGTTTCCACCAAGTTCAACTGAGAAAAGAATTTTAAACGTTACATTCCTCACAATGGGTTAAGACTTTAAACTCTTAACTTATTCGTACAGAGTAAGTACTTCGTAGACCTTCAACCTTTGCTGCGCTGGGATTTTTAAATGGCCAAGCTCATTTGGGAGTAAGAAGTTCTTAGATATTTCAATGATTCGTTTTGTTACAATTTCTCTACCATTCATAGAGGCTACAGTAACTCTCCAAGTTACCCATAGAGGGTTAGGAGTTTATAATCCCTTTACTCGCTCGTACTTATAAAGGAATTTTTAAACCCGTAACACATATTGTGTTTGGTGTTTTCTTAAATTCTTAGAAATTCTACAATTCTTAAATTACCCACACTTAAGCAGTTAATAAATCTCAAAGTTATTTGTACAGTGTATGATATTTCTAAACCATTCAGTTGCTACAAAGAGTTAAAAAGCTTCTAAACCTTTAAGACAGCCGTTTAAGGAAGGATTTCTATTGGGTTAGTAGCTTCTCAATCCTCATGCCATCCTGAGTATGACATTTCTAAACCTTTAAGTTAATCGCACAGGATTAGGAGTTTCTAAATCCAAAATATTTTCCCACGTGTGAAGAGTTCGGAATGCCTTATGGTATTCGGCGATAACCGTTTGTAAATTATACATTTATTGTTAATGTTAGTTATTACACTTTTTTTTACTCTCTTTGAGTTAGGATCTTTTAATACTGTGATAGTAATAATTGGATATTTCTAACGATAAATGTACTAGGAGTATAAATTTAGTCCCTTTGAACACAATTGTGAAATAATTGTTACTTGTATCTTTTATTTTACGATGTTATGTAACTAATATGACGTTATTATTTCAGGTGTGTATGGAGAAATTTTCACTGCATGACAAGGTTTCGTACTTGGAGTAAGTAATTATTTTTAAAGGAGTTTCAAAACAGTTTTTAACGAAAATTCTTCATAAATAATGTCAGTACGAGATTATATAATTGTCTCAAATGTAAATTAACATTTTTATTCATACAATTTTCTACAATTCCTAAACTAAATCATAATCCCAGATAACGTGAATATTTAAAATTAATACTCGATTTGTTTCTTACCTTCAGTAATTGGAAGTATTTGTTGGTATATAATAGAACTAAGTTAGTAATATAAATTTGTTCATTTTGGTAATAATGTAACGGCGAGATAATGCAGTACAGATACGTTAATTTTCCCCTATTTTGGTTTTAATGAAATAATTGCTGTAGTGCAGAATTTTCACATTAATTTTATTGATATTTATTTATTTTACTATTGAGGCGATCAGTCAATAGATTGTCTATCGTCTCGAATAATAAAGAAGGATTACGAATATAGATAAGCCTTAAATAGGAGCGTAAAATCCTGTGATGAAGGATCATGCCGTGATATGTGATTGTTGTATACGTATTCTACCTAAAGTACACGTTCTTACACATTATCGGGGTCTTAAAGAGGTAGCTAGCCGTTATGAATACACGAAAGATGCGTACACCGGGAATCTTCGGAAGATGCGTACAGTATCAAGTTTTACAGATGGTGAGGGTAGCAATGATGTCAGAAAATTGTGACAGGCGAAATATGCGTACAATTTTTAGGCGTACACGTATCTTTTAAAATTAAAACTACATAAATGAATTTACCTTTAACGTAGATGTCGCTTAGTTTCTTAGGGATGGAGGTCATTCCAAACTTTATCTATTAAACCTGATTTTTATCACACTTTTTTCAGGCTTTGGACTGGCAAAATGATAGAGCTATGTTGCTGTCATTTTGGCGTGATTAAAATCAGCTTGTAGCCTCATAATTGTTTTTTATATTTTTAATTTTTTAAAAAATGAGTAGTTTTACAGACATTTTGAATTTTAATCTATAATACAATTTGACCATTCTTTTTGATCTTACCACATTTTTTTTTTACCCATTTTAACAGGGAAAATCCAAAGCCTTATAAGTTATTAGCAAGTACTTCAGGGGTAGATGACCTGGGGTGACAACTGTAGCCTGGTCTATATTTCGCCTATCAAATTTACCGTAGTTAGTTATTGTTTCCTCATGTACGCATATCTCGCTGTACGCATTTTACGTGCCACCTTAAAAGAAGGAGGGAAAGATGAATGAGGTAGAATATATATATATATATATATATATATATATATATATATATATATATATATATAAATTTAAAATATTTCAAAAACAACAATACTTAATGAATATATTTATTCAAAGCTTTTCACCGATAAAATAGTATCAGTATCTTCAGGAAAATAATTATCTAGTAAAACATTTTTACAAAATTAAATTATATGTATTTACAGGTAGTACATACGATTTAATTTTGTAAAAATCTTTTATTAGATCATTATTTTCCTGAAGATGCTAATACTATTTTATCGGTGAAAAGCTTTGAATAAATATATTCATTAAAAGTATTCTTGTTTTTGAAATATTTTTAATTATATATATATATATATATATATATATATATATATATATATATATATGTGTGTGTGTGTGTGTGTGTGTGTGTGTGTGTGTGTGTGTGTGTGTGTGTGTGTGTGTGTATAACTGAATATGATATGAAACTTATGGGATATTAAACTTAACTTGATGTAATTGTTCGACTGAGGTGAAGAGGAGTAACAGTATTTGGTTTCATACAAAGTTCGTGAGATTAAGGGGAACATAATTTGACCGTCTACATTATGTCAATGACAAAGGCGCAGAACGTCTACAATCTGCCATAAATAAAGACTTTTATTCCCAACTAACCTAATTCTGTAATCCTTTACATCTCTTTCTGTTAGACTGATGTCTGTAAAGAACTAGGTTGGTCGACAAGAGTGAGGGTTTTAATCAGTCCGTATAAATAAAATCCACTTCTAAATAATTGGACAGAAATTGATTGGGAATTATACCCTGTTGCAAATATTGGAAACTTGAGACAGTGTAATATTTCAGAGAGATTTCTGAATTCTGTAAATGCTAACTTGGTTGTATTGATTACTACACTTACTTCCTAAGTACGAGTACAAATAGTAAATAGTTCTTTTTATCACCGGTAGAGAGTTGGTCTACTTCCGATAGGCGATACATATCCTTTGAGCAATACATCTTCCCCATTCAAAGTATCAAGGAGTCTCCATGACCCTCACCTAATTTAGCCTATCCTTCCTAATTTACAGCCCTTATGGCGCTTCACATTCATTAGGGTCCATATTTACGAAACGTTTTCTCGGATCTGCTGCCTAACGGGGCCACGGTACCTGACTTTAGGGTATTTTCAAAAAGACCATTTTTCTCAGTCATCACGGCTTATTCTATTGTTCTTGGCTTCCAGTCACTTGCATCTCCCGTGGTCCCGTACATTACCTAAAGACACGGATGTTGAACAAGTATTGAGAAATATATTTTCGTCAAACCATGAACTGTATGAACATTTTTTCAAAACAATATTTATCCTTAATGAGTAAATAGTCAAATGTAGATTAAGCCCAATATTAAGAGAAAAGAATAAACAGAAAATTATGTGAATGTGTGTTTTGGAATAGTATTTTCAATTATTTCTAAACATTTGGGCGTGTATTCATTTAGCGGTTCACTTAGTATAGGTTCGGGTTTTCAAAAATGCCTTTATTAAAAGAGACGGGCCCACGAATATATCTGCGTGAGTTCAATAATATATAATAAGCGACCGTTGAAGGGATCTCATGGATACTACCTTTTCCATAATTGTTTTTGGTGGGGCAGTCTGGTTGACAAGATCCAATTGTGGAAATTATATGACGTGAATAATGTATGACATTGAAATCCTTATTTTGGAAGATAAGAGAAACCCTATTATTCCTGTTACATAATTTGCCACAATTCGTCATTAATCCTTCATAGAGAACAGAAGCCTGTATTGTGGTGCTGGCCTTATGTAATATGAACCCGCTTCGGTTCCTTTTAACGGTTTCATTCTACTCTTATAGCTTATACGTTTCTTCTGAATATTTTCATCCAATTTCATTTAATTACGTTTTCCTTAACAATTATCACAGTCCGTCATCAGGCGTCATTACCAACAAGGACAGGTTCTCCACTTTCTCACTCGTGTTAGCTACGTTACCGCACTTAACACCATTTCCATGATCCTAACATATGATCAGGGCATTGTTTATTATATGGCTATATTCAGTACGATTCTACGTAAGTAAATGAATGGTCAACGAAGTTGTCCGTAAAGCACTGTTGACATAGGAGGCAGATTGTTTATATAGGAACTTTTTACAAGAAGTCGTCTTTCTCCAAAGGAGGATATATTTTCTTCTCGGCTTAAGGACTCTAGTATTTACTTGCGTTTTACCTGAATGCTTACAAGAATAGAAAACTACCATGAAGAGTGTTGTCTAAAAAGCTTAGGGATAATACTTCAGGCGTAATATCTTTTTCAATGGTTCAATGAAATAGTGAACAATGTCTCGTTTTTTGTTTTATTTTTCGTTAGTTTCTTATAGAATGGCCCTCGAAGCCCATTCAAGCCATTTTAGTTGTTAAGAGGACAGTCTATAAGCTAAGAAAAAAATTATTATCGCTTATAGGGCCTAAGCTTTTTTTATTTCTAACATAATATCAATCGTTCGACTAAAATCTTAACAGAAATCGACAACAACACTTTTATAACACGAAATATCCTTTTATAACAGAATTTCAACATAAATAATAACGGACTTACATAACACGTTATTTGGACTTGTTCATTCAAACATGTGGCAGTCACAACTGTCTCCTGTGAAAGAGTTAGTTACATGTACTTCCAACCTGCATAGACTTGATTGGAGTATTTAAATTATGTTTTTAGTTGAGTACGTTTTCGAATTTAACTATCGTTAGTTACATGCACTTCCAACCTGCATAGATTTGATTGGAGTATTTAAATTATGTTTTTAGTTGAGTACGTTTTCGAATTTAACTATCGTTAGTTACATGTACTTCCAACCTGCATAGATTTGATTGGAGTATTTAAATTATGTTTTTAGTTGAGTACGTTTTCGAATTTAACTATCGTTAGTTACATGCACTTCCAACCTGCATAGATTTGATTGGAGTATTTAAATTATGTTTTTAGTTGAGTACGTTTTCGAATTTAACTATCGTTAGTTACATGTACTTCCAACCTGCATAGATTTGATTGGAGTATTTAAATTATGTTTTTAGTTGAGTACGTTTTCGAATTTAACTCTCGTTAGTTACATGTACTTCCAACCTGCATAGATTTGATTGGAGTATTTAAATTATGTTTTTAGTTGAGTACGTTTTCGAATTTAACTATCGTTAGTTACATGCACTTCCAACCTGCATAGATTTGATTGGAGTATTTAAATTATGTTTTTAGTTGAGTACGTTTTCGAATTTAACTATCGTTAGTTACATGCACTTCCAACCTGCATAGATTTGATTGGAGTATTTAAATTATGTTTTTAGTTGAGTACGTTTTCGAATTTAACTATCGTTAGTTACATGCACTTCCAACCTGCATAGATTTGATTGGAGTATTTAAATTATGTTTTTAGTTGAGTACGTTTTCGAATTTAACTATCGTTAGTTACATGTACTTCCAACCTGCATAGATTTGATTGGAGTATTTAAATTATGTTTTTAGTTGAGTACGTTTTCGAATTTAACTATCGTTAGTTACATGTACTTCCAACCTGCATAGATTTGATTGGAGTATTTAAATTATGTTTTTAGTTGAGTACGTTTTCGAATTTAACTATCGTTAGTTACATGCACTTCCAACCTGCATAGATTTGATTGGAGTATTTAAATTATGTTTTTAGTTGAGTACGTTTTCGAATTTAACTATCGTTAGTTACATGCACTTCCAACCTGCATAGATTTGATTGGAGTATTTAAATTATGTTTTTAGTTGAGTACGTTTTCGAATTTAACTATCGTTAGTTACATGCACTTCCAACCTGCATAGATTTGATTGGAGTATTTAAATTATGTTTTTAGTTGAGTACGTTTTCGAATTTAACTATCGTTAGTTACATGTACTTCCAACCTGCATAGATTTGATTGGAGTATTTAAATTATGTTTTTAGTTGAGTACGTTTTCGAATTTAACTATCGTTAGTTACATGTACTTCCAACCTGCATAGATTTGATTGGAGTATTTAAATTATGTTTTTAGTTGAGTACGTTTTCGAATTTAACTCTCGTTAGTTACATGTACTTCCAACCTGCATAGATTTGATTGGAGTATTTAAATTATGTTTTTAGTTGAGTACGTTTTCGAATTTAACTATCGTTAGTTACATGCACTTCCAACCTGCATAGATTTGATTGGAGAATTTAAATTATGTTTTTAGTTGAGTACGTTTTCGAATTTAACTAACGTTAGTTACATGCACTTCCAACCTGCATAGATTTGATTGGAGTATTTAAATTATGTTTTTAGTTGAGTACGTTTTCGAATTTAACTATCGTTAGTTACATGTACTTCCAACCTGCATAGATTTGATTGGAGTATTTAAATTATGTTTTTAGTTGAGTACGTTTTCGAATTTAACTATCGTCAGAATAGTTGAAAAATCAAAGAAAAGTCACTCTGCAATATTTCTCCAATGATGTGTGCTCAAGTTCATCTAAAAGTTGTTCCGTATAAACTTTTGTATCGCACTGTACCTATTAGTTTCTCGTGGTAACACAAAGACGAAGTTAGGTTCTGAATCTTCTCAAGCAAGCCTCGAAGCAATGCAGTACCGTTTCTGTACTTTTAATTATATTTTGTATATTCTGTAATTTAAAAAGTGTGAATAGACTTCGATTTTCGATTGTGTCGGATAGAAATATGCTATAGGAATTTCGAGCCGACTAATTTAATTACCAGTTCTGTCTATTGTTTGGAATTCGATAAAAAAAAGTTACTTACTTCAATGGACGCTTGACTGCGGCACGTGCTGCAAGAAACTTTTTTTTGCTGTTGGTGATAATTAATTTAATGCTATCCTAAAGCTGTTAAACTTTGGTCAAAGGTTTTGTTACGGCCTTGACCCTTTCCCGCGTAATACTCTTCACCCTTCACCACTTTATGTTTTCTGAAGGCAAATCTTTTGCAATTCCTGTTGGCAGTTTGGCTTTCTGTATCCCATCCTCTTCTAGGACATCATCTTACTCGTCTTTCCAATGGTTTCCACAGGCTTTTTGAGGCATTATATGCTTTTAATTTTTATATCCATTTCCCTCATCTGCCCTCAACAAAATAATCGTTTTCTCTTCATCACATACATCATGATTGTATCAACCTTTATTCTGTCTCTAATATCATAATTTCCGATTTTATCCATTATTGTATATTTACATTATATCTGTTGTCTTTGTCCACACTTCTTCCGCTCCAAAGGTTACTATGCTTTCTAAAAAAGTTTGAAATATACGTCTCTTTGGGTTTCTGGAAGTAGTATAATTCCATAACAGTGGATGTAGCAGTCGGATCACTGTTCTGATCTTCAATATTTTACTTTGAATATCTCTTTCTAAATTATACCAATGTTTTCTTATTTTAAATTCAAATATATCCCAAATGATATAATCCAAATTTCTGAAGTCAGAGCCAATACTGATTTTATTTCAAAGGTAAAATAACTCTTAGAAACAATGTATTGTGCATTATCAAAAAATGAACTACAAAAGATAAATAACATAAGAATAAAGATATATTAGAAAGAATACATGAAAATAAATTATTTTTGGAAGGTAATAAAGAAAGGGAAATTTTATTAGAAAGAATCAACTGAAAAGAAGGTTTTTTTTCGAAAAATATAATTTCAAAAAAGACTAATACTATCTATTGATCAAGAACGGGGCAAGAATTTCATACAAACCAGGAACTGTTTTCTATCAGGTTATGAGGAGAGAACTGTCTAACCTTTATACCCAAACTGATGTCTGTAGGGTGGCCTAAGTTAAGTAGACATAGTTTTTATCGCTGACATTGGTGATTGCGAGTGGGGATAGTATGAGGTTAGCTGATATGTCCAGCGTAATGTGCAAATCTTGCACATTTTATTGGTACCACCATGTTAATCACATTTCTAAATTTCATGGTTCTAGGCTACACACACACACACACACACACACACACACACACACACACAATATATATATATATATATATATACGCAATCACACACACACACACACGCGCTCGCTGATACGTCTTCCTTCACGGATGGAAAAATATGATGAATAGTTATTATCTGGAGTACATCCGTCCATTTTGCAGTGTTTAAAATCGCAGTTCCGACGTTTCGCTAGGATCTCATTGACGAGGTGAACCCAACAGTTGACTCGCCCTTCAACTGTTGTTGGATTCACCTCGTCAATGCTGCATGAGATTCTAGCGAAACGTCGGAACTGCGATTTTAAGCACTGCAGAATGAACGACAGTACTCCAGATAATAACTATTCATCATCATCATCATCATCATATATATATATATATATATATATATATATATATATATATGAAATTAATTTTCTGTTTAAACGTGTTTACTGTTAGACTGGTCAACTCAGCCGAGTACCTGCTGCTCTCTACTATCTCCTCACAGTTTTAATAATGATAATACGATTAGTCGTATCTTGTCAGACGTAATAAACTCAGCTCACGAAATTGATGTAAAACAGTCTTAAATTTTAACATCAAAATTCCCCTATTGTGATAAATTTTACAGTAGTCATTATTTAAAGGAATGATATAGAATGGTTCAGTCCGCCCTTTACCTCAAGACGTCACTAATTCCCGGTCGGGAGTTCAGCTTCATCCGCCAAAGAATTAATTTCGCAGTTTGTGATTTACCTTCCAACATTTTGCCCAGAATTTCTTGCCTTACTTTTCGGTGCAAGAAACGCGCGACTACGACAGAAGAAATAGACCTGTTTTCCGCACGAAATATAAATCTCAAACTCATCCTTCTTTATGACTTCCCGTGCGCCTAAATTTACATAGGATCTGTTTTAGTATCTAATATCAGGGGAAGAACTTGTAGTATTTCGTGTTGTAGGGTGTAACAGTCAGCGTATAAATAGCTTCGAAAATTAAACTTTTGCAACGGTTAATTTTGAAGTAACGTTAAATTTGTTACTAGAATCGTTACCACACAAACGTCCTGTAGTTCACTCTACAAAAAATAACTCGTTGTCTGTCAGTAAATGTTCAATGTAATAAATAACATAGTAAAGAATAAACAAACAGAAAAAATATAAAGCCTTTATTTAAATGTATGTAGTTAATGGCGAACATTTTATTTAAAAAAGGATAGTTCTCTCAACAGGATTAAAGAAACATGTAGTCGAAAAATGTGCTAAAGTAAAAACGTCATGTGAGGAATTTCTTTCTGAATCTTGAAATTATTTATTGGACCTGTTGAAAGCAATGTAGAAGGTTTGCGATTTGGTTATGATTTATTACAACGTTGCAACGTTAAGAACCAAACATACCTAACGCTGCAGTAATTAAACCTATACTACGACCCATGAAAAATACGTTCCATTTCGTCACCTCCTATGAATAGGTTTCATATGTTTATTTATAATCTATCTCCGCTGATATTTTAAGTAACAGAAGTTTAATACTAAACAATAAACTTGGTAGAAATTGGAACGTACCGTAACATTGACCGTGGTTGACCACGAACCTTAGAGTCGTCATCGAGTTGTAGGTTATTTCATTTACGAATTGCGAGTTATAATGTGGAGAATTGTTCTATAGTCTGCAAGTTTTATCGTGGTTCAGACAGATTATTTTATTTGTAGAGTAACTTTCATCTGCTTAAAAAGACCTAGTGTTGAGTTTTAGCTGTAGAAAATTGAAAAAAATCTCACTTTATATTGTGTGAGTTGAAAAATGTTTTTTTAAAATTTTGGTTTCAAATGGTCCAATTAAATTTAATTTTTTTCTAAGATTTATAAACAGTTAGTTTCGCTTTGTTTGTTTACAATGCTTTACAGTTGGATTTCATAATTCCCAAGCCGTTCTCCTCGTTTAGCCTTCAGAGAATGCACTCGAACGCCGATTGACAGACACGTTCGTTCAAATTCATGTGCATTATGGGTGGTTAATTTCCCCTTATCAAACCAAAACACGAATTATGAAAATGAGATTTGGCGCTGTGCCTAACTTTTGTACAGTACCGTACCAGGCTTATCTATCGGCCCGTGTCCAGCGTAACCTAATTTACCTCTACACCATACCAAAACGTGTAAAAGCGATCGTACGCTTTGTCTATTGTCCACCTGCTAGCTGCCGATGGGTAGTATATTGAATGCTTTATCAGAATGCAGGCAATATTTACGTTTCACACATTCTCTGTGTGACATTTTTACTCTCTCTAGCAAAACCCGCGCACGTGTGTGTATGCTAGTGTTTAGAATATTGTGTGAAGATTAGATCCTCTATATGCACTAAGGCGCTCTTTACGTCTGTATTTCAATTTTTTATGCTTTATTAGGAATAAAATTTGTTATAATAATAAATTATGTTTTTCTTGATAATTATGAAAAAGACGAATAAAGCCTGTTTTTATTTAATTAAATAAATAACGATATATCAGATATTTTTAGGTGTATTTACTATTTTTGAAAAATTTAATTATAGGCCTATATTTAATTTCAGAGGCTTTATACTTAAATATAGTGCAAATTTTATCTATTTTGTTATCAAATTTAGCAATGTTTTTTTCGATGATATTTGGTATGTAGTGTTTTTTCTTTTTTCTTCTGTTATCATCATACATGGGTTATAATAATGCAAATAAAGCAGCTATTTTGGTTGGAAAACCAAAAAAAATCTAGAAAAAATTCTATAAAAACCAATTAAGTGCAAATAATCAAATTAAATTTCGAAATTTTGATGTTGTTAATTGTTAATCACTTATTACAATATAAAATTACTTGCGACCATAAATTCTACAAACAGAATGCATTGTATTCTCCAGACAGTATTTCTGATCGCAAGTATTTTTATAGTGTAGTAAGTAATCAAATTAGCTTTTATAAATAGAATTTATTTATCTTGTCACTATTCAAGGATATATTTTCCCAAATATAAAGTTTTAAAATGGAAAAAAAGGAATTCAAAGGATTATATACGACGGATAGAAATATATAAACGAAATTGAAGGAAAACTTGTGGAAGAAAGAGTACATATAAAATACAGATAAGGTATAGATAAAACACTACACGCTTATGTAGGTGTGAATGTCGTAATACTCGGAAGGGGACTGGGAAAACTGAACCGACATTAAAGGAGAGTGAGAGGGAACTAGCAGCCTTACCAATCAATCCCAGGAGGATAAAGTAGTGGGATAGATACCACTTCTGAAGAGAACACACGAGTAAAATTAATTTGGTTTCATTCAGTCAAAATGAAATAAAATTAAAATTTTAGTCTACTTAAGTAGTATGTGTTGATCTGTTTAATTAACGACCTTTGAGTTTTATAAATTTTAATTTTGTTTACCACTGCTTCCCAAACTTACACTAGAGCAAGATCAATATAGTTGGCTCTGCTTGGCAACGACGGAGTAGTATATGATAAATTTGATCACAAAACATGAATAAATTAAACAGTGTAAAGAAAGCTTAAGAGTTGTAGTTAATAGTAATAAACTTTGGAAAATTAATATTACTAAATCTAGTGTAAATAATACTAAATTTTAATTGGCGAACATCTATCAAATGAATAAGTTGCACTTGTTTTCCACAAAAATTGATTAAGTAATATGCTTTATAAACCCAAGAAATTATCTTCAGAAATTGTAGATGATGTTTTATATACTATAGTGTATATATATATATAGCGAGTTTCAAAGATCTGGTTCATTTCTGACTCAAGAAGGATTGGGTTGTACTCAATAATTCAGAAATAATTTAGTGGATTTAAAGTGGTTATAAGGTATCGTATATCTTATGCAAGAAGGTAATGTACGCTTTATCGGATTCAATAGCAACTGTCTATCTAATAATATATTATTGTATACAATAGACTATACAGCAGAACTCCAACTATCCGAATCAATTGAGACTGGACTACATTCGGATAGTTCTATTTTTTTCACAAAAGGGTTAATTTTAATTAAATAATGTATGTATGTTGCAAATGGGTGAAGAGAAACGAATTTCTTATAATTTTATATTTTTTAAACCTCTTGAAAACGACATCTTCTAATTCATTGTTTTTCTTGCTTTCATTAATTCTCTTTAAGAACTTTCATCTTTATTTTAAAGGATTGAGACGAAGTTTAAAAGTGTAGGTTTGCACCTTTTAATGTCTGAAATCGTTAATTGTCCAACGCTGTACATCTCAGCCAACTGTTTACCCACAACTCCTTTATATGATTGACATATAATTAGTTTATCCGCTAAAGTTAAGAATAGTTTTCTTTTAGAAGTCATGGTGAACGACGAGGCGCATTCAAAAACGAAACAACGGCACTACCGAATCAAAGACACACTGTCTGACAAATCAAAACGAATAGTGACAGTCGAACTGGGACAGGCACCTGGCGACAGACGGCTTGTCAACTGTGTCGTCATCTATATTATAGGCACACGGAACTATACTGGAGACAGTGTCTCAGCATCCAAATAATGTTTGGGTTGTGCCCACACTCGCTTAGCTGAGACAAGGCCAAATGCCACCTGGAGGCAGAGTAATTATTTTGCATATCGTCTTCGACTATTTTGGATATTGCTGTAAGGTTTCGTCTTCTTATTTTTTCTGAAAATCTGAAGTCGGATAATCAGCGGTTAGGATAGTCGGAGTTCGAGTAATTAGATACTGCAAATGTTATGTAGTAAATGAATTATAAATTTGTGTATTACAAAGTGTTGAATGAATATGTGTCAAAGGTGTATGATGTTTCAAGGAATGCTTTTAGTGTAAATCATATCTAGCTGGGAATAATGCGTATCCTAAGGATTGGATTACAATCGAGTAATAATTAAAATACAGTATGTTCAAAATGTTAGGTATTTTGAAGTTTATTCTTCACAGTTTTCAATTTATTTATTGCGTTATTTTATAGAACAATAAATACGGCTTATTCGTGAGAAAAAAATTGAATGCTATTTTACTCATACATTCAGATTTTGATCGTACTCATTATAGGTAACTCCAAACCCTGCTTTTATTTCAGCTTCCATTGTAGATTTTTAAACTAACTACATCCACATTTCTTTGATCGTTGTTCCTGTGAAATTATTATTCATACAAATCGCCACACCGGCTTTTGTTGCAAGCATTAACGTGTGCCATGCTACGTTGCGGAAGGTTTTAGAAATGCAAATACCGATTTTAGTTATGTTTGCATAACGTTTTCTCCAGTTATTTTTGAAATCTTTTTACAACTTGTTTTTCAATATTAGTTAATTGTCTTTAAATTTATCGTTGTATCCTCAATATTAAAACCTTACATAGATATTTAAATTGTTAAATTAAACATCGACAAAACATTATCACAAAGATGGAAAATATAGTTATATATAGTCTGAGATTGGAGGAAAGGGTGGGAGAGAAAATCGAGGGTAATTTACATTCAGGCGTCTTGTGAGAAGTGGTGACTGACAAACAGACTACAGTGGTAGTACGAAGATGTCTGAAAGGCAGGTGGTGGGGCGAATTATAATTCATCATTTTATTTCCTATTTTGGTGTTTTCTTTTATTAGTTTTTGATTTACAGATTACATAAATAACCTGTAGGTTTGCTTTTTGTAGGCTCAAATATATTTTTTTGTTAGGTAGTGCTAGTCTTCAAAATTCAATAATTACATTTTAATTTTTTTGTCGGAAGATTTTGTTATAAACACATATAAGACCGAAATTAAAAGATCGTCGAACCTTACCGTGGAAGAGGTCATTTCCTTTAATTTCTAGTTATAAAAAATAGTACTTAAAATATCCTATACAGAACAATATTTTTCTTTACTTTTTCATTTCTAAAAAAAATCTTTTGTCGTCGTCTAATATCTAGTTTCTATTCTTTGCTGTTTTTTTACCCATTTCTAAAATATTTTGTAAAATATCTCGTCTTATTCCTTCAAATATCAATCTTAGTCGTTTTCTATTTCTTCAATGTGTTGTTATCCACAACGATACTACTATAGTTGTCCAGTTAGTAGTCTTATAGAAGCAGTGTACCAGATTTACTGTCGTATTTTGAACGCTGTCTTAATATACTGCACCAAATTCATGTTACAATATGGACTCTTGTAGGAAAAATGTATCCAATAAATTATCACAGAGTTAGGTCTTATAGAAACAGTGTACCAGATTTACTGCCATATGTTACACTCTTTCAGAACCATGGTACCAGATTCAGTGTTACATTATGAACTCTTCTAGAAAAAAAGTGCACCTGACACAATTTCACAGAATAATGGTCTTATAGAGATAGTGTACCAGATTCATTCTCATATTTTGAATCTTTCAGAATCACTGTACTAGATTCAGTGTCTCATAAAGAACTCTTACAGAAAAAAATATACCTGAGACAGTATCACAGAATGAGGTCTTATAGAGACAGTGTAATGTACCAGATTTATTCTCAATTTTGAATCTTTCAGAACAATTGTACCAGATTCAGTGTCACATTATGAACTCTTGTATAAAAAAAGTGCACCTGACACAATTTCACATAATAAGGTCTTATAGAGATAGTGTACCAGATTCATTCTCATATTTTGAATCTTTCAGAACCGTTGCACCAGATTCAGTGTCACATTATGAACTCTTGCAGAAAAAAGTACCTGAGACAGTATCACAGAATGAGGTCTTATAGAGACAGTGTACTGTACCAGATTTACTCTCAAATTTTGAATCTTTCAGAACCATTGTACCAGATTCAGTGTCACATTATGAACTCTTGTATAAAAAAAGTGCACCTGACACAATTTCACATAATAAGGTCTTATAGAGATAGTGTACCAGATTCATTCTCATATTTTGAATCTTTCAGAACCATTTACCAGATTCAGTGTTACATTATGAACTCTTACAGAAAAAAATGTACCTGAGACAGTATCACAGAATGAGGTCTTATAGAGACAGTGTAATGTACCAGATTTATTCTCAAATTTTGAATCTTTCAGAACCATTGTACCAGATTCGGTGTCACATTATGAACTCTTGTATAAAAAAAGTGCACCTGACATAATTTCACATAATAAGGTCTTATAGAGATAGTGTACCAGATTCAGTGTCACATTAAGAACTCTTACATAAAAAAGTACCTGAGACAGTATCACAGAATGAGGTCTTGAAGAAACAGTGTACCAGATATACGGTCATATTTTAAACTTTTTCAGAATCACTGTACCAGATTCACAATTTGTTACTTTTGTGGAAATGGAAACAGCGTATGGGCAGATAGGCTCGCTATCTCTTCTTTTGAGTTTTACCTTTTGCGTATCCTACCCGCATAGAGGCGGAGATAATTTACTGATATCATTAAATACTGGACACCTCTTGAACTATGTTTAATATGCAGGGTGAAATATGCCCATTCTATGCATCCAGTAATTCTCAAAAGTATTCGTACAGGCTGCTTTATCGTGTACATTCCGAAACAAAAAACCTCTGCGTCTTTTCAGGATTTAAGGACCCATGCTGTTATATATAAAGAACACTTCCGTGAAGAGTTGTTAGATGTAATTTCTTCTCTGAAAGAAAAAGGTGGCATACTAAATGTAGCGCATTCAAGATACAACTTGATCGTCTGACGATTTAGTTCAGGCGTTATTAGTGAAAAGATGTCTGTTTTAAAACGAATATAACAACAGTCGTTTGTAAAGGATGTAAAGAAAGTAAATTCTTAAGTCGGTTAAACATAGGATCGAGTACGGGTCTTGTATATAACTACCCTTGTGCAAGGCAATACACTTGGGTAGACTGACCCTCTTAATTTACTACATAGAGTTTTTTACTGCGCAGGGAATAGGATATTGATGCTGAAGGGAAATGATTGTAGGATTATACGAGCTAGAAGAAGGATACTGGAAGACGTATATGGCAGGATTTTTAGTGGAAGGCGACGAAAAGAAACGGGATATATACATGATGGTATTTTTTACCGAGTAAATCATATAGAAAATCTGTTATTGGTTAACATTCCTGGATTCCACACAGAGTTTCGCTTTGTGCACGCTTTGTGTATCAGTTACATGTATATTGGTTGAGTGTGTATCACATTCCTATAATGTTGGTATGCGTAGTACTCCTATATGCCCCTGCAGATCTCTCGGTGTAGGACGGTTTGTTAGAGTTGGTAGCCATATAAACAATTATGTTGCAATTTAGCATGTTGTTTACATAATTGTGGGCTTATATTGGTAATTTTGTTCGATTTATTTACTATGATTATTAATTTTTATGTGAATTTGGTTTACTGTTTGTAAATTTTCAACTTCGTTTGGTTTTTAAGTAGAGATATCGATTTTTATCACTATTTGTATGCTTCTATTTGAACATCATAACACGTGGGAAAAAACAGAACATTCGGAAGTTTAAAAAAACGACAAAGTAGATTTTAATATATTTTAAATCGAAAAGCCTACCTACTATCCAACACAATTTTTGAATGTATAAATGAAAAACAACTTACAGACAGACAGTGCTATGATCATGCGTAATGCGATCGTGCTTAATACTTGCTAGTAACGAGAGCGAATAGTTGAACACACACCGTAGCAGTATACAAAGCTACCAAGACACAGGCCTACATAGCCCTATAATCTATTTATATCTTATGTACATAATGATAACACTTTTGGGCGTAATATATTTTAAAAAGAAACTTTGCGTCACTGAAAAGTGCTGGTTTAGTCGTTCACCTGCCCGTTAAGTTTTAGAATTTATGCGAGCTAAAGTATTCTCCGTAAGTTATAATCTGAAGAGAGACGAGAAACTTCAAGCATCCAGCGCAGGAAGTTAAAGTAGATAAGGTAACGGTGTCGACAAGCTGTAGCACACAACCGTATCTTGTTTACAGATCCCCATTGCTGTAATCGCGTCAGTTTGCCGATCTTTGGCTTAGCTAATTAACGTGCGGGCCGTAACCATGAACAGTAAGTCGAGGGAGCCTCTAATATTTCCCCACGTTTCATTAGTACTGAAGAAATAAAATTTAGGGAAAGAATCAATGTAGCGAGCAAACGGTAATTTCTCAAATATTTTTCATCGTAGATCTTAGTAGTTGTATAAATACAAATGAACTACATACGAATGAAAAATCACACATTTCGTCACACATTTTTATTTATTCAATCATTACGTGTTACTACATAGGCATAAACAAATTATTTAAATTCATATCTCATTGGATCTTACTACATTGCCTTAAGTTAATTTCTAAAAATTTAATTTTCAAATTAACAATAATTATTTGTTTGAAAAGTATTTAATAGTTCATAAGGTTTTGGTCGTGGGGGAGAGATTTAAAAGCCATTTTGAAATTTTTGCATGAAAATTAAATTTGACGTCCATGCAATTAGAAAGCCGCTTTCTTTAGCATAATTAAAATTAAAAGGTATTTAGTTACCCATGTATTTCATGTTCGTATCTGTTGACACCAGTCAAGGACTGACAGGGGGTTTCTATGACAACCAGAACTGGCAGGGTTGCATTGTACATTAATGCACATGGCACCACGCCGACACTACATTTTCCTTTGTGCTTTCTATTCTTATTAGAAATATATTTCACGTTAACGTGAATTAAATTGTTCTCCCACTCTTATTCCAGGCACACTATTTATTATAATAATATCATTACTCTACGTTTCGATTCCGTATCGGGATCAACTTCAGGAGCTGAAAACGTATTTTTAATACTACCCAACTAATAATATCGTCATATACTAAAAAAGAAAAAAACAGATCACAAAAATCAGTGGCATACATCATAATTGAAAAATCAAATGTTGCAACTTAATATAAAACATGAAGTCACATACATTATATATTAAAAATTCTTGTGTGCAACAGATCACAAGTACAGTCATGAAGAAATAGCCAGTACATTTAAAATAAAAACCAAATAAATTTTTTTAAAAATGTTAGATGTAATGTTTGATCTCTGAGGGTGTTTTTCTCTTGTTGGGATTTTTGTATGTATTTGCAGGAAATTATTGTATTCTCCAAGAAGTGTGTATTTAAAGAAATAATGTTCTCATACAAGATAATACAAATGTGAAACTGATAAAAGCACAGACAAATAGTGTTTTACAACTTGTTAGTGTACTTCACATTTTCTCTACCTGATGGAGCGATTTCTATAGTATTTATTTATATAATTCCTATATGTATTTATAATCCTACCGTAAGTTAAGAAGTGTGTAAACGTTTGAGCAAGCATTTCGTGCAAGAACATTTTCGTTTTAGGCGTTTCCTAGTTGATTAGAAAACAGAAAATGTTAAAAAGAGACTTGTACGCCTTATTATTAATGAATTATAAAATATCTTAAATGCATATGTTTAATTGTAAAATAATTACCATAAGTAGAGCTTCTATAGTTTTTTGAGTATGAAACTTTCAACTTAACCAATATGGTTTTCAAGGACTTCGCATAGCTAGAGAATGCTTAACACCAGAGACGGTTTCTGTCTACGTAGATAAATAATCCGTCAAGCAACCAATTCATCTGAATAACCTCCATTTATTTAAGAGGATGGCCCATTCTTTGCAACAATGAATCCATCCCCGCTGTTCCCAGAGGCTTCTAGTCAATGAGTAAAGCATTTTACCTTTATCCCGAAGGACTCCATCCAGGTTCTGCTTTGAGATAAATCGATTCACGTCTCGTGGGATTATATCCCTTTACTTAAGTAAAATTAATCTTAGGGGTTTTATTTACCTTCGAGTCCCCGCGAGGCGAGGTTGCCGCTAGTGTTGTAGTAATAAATCAGTTTGAGAGAAAAATTTTGTTTACACCTAGATCTTCGAGCTCGTGGTGACCTAACATAGCGACGGTTTGGAAATATATTGTTCAGTTTTACTCAAAATAGTACTCGCAATAACTCCTTTCATCTTACTCCTACACAGACTGATCAGGGTGGGTAAATTGAGTCAACGATTTCCTTGAGTCAGAAATAAAACGTAAAGGATGATAAGCGACTGCGTTTGGAAGAGGTCATGTCTCTTCATGGAAACTACCCTCAAAAGAGTTCCAGAGAAACATACTTGATAGCTCATCTGCAAGAAAAAAGTCTTTAAGAGCATGGATAGAGCTCACTGTTCGACAATGTGTGCTTATACGATGGACTTTTGTGTTTTTTTACAATCGACTATGTGTGGCTATATAATCGACTATGTTTGTCTATACAATGTACTATGTGTGCTTATACAATGGACTATGTGTGCCTATACAATCGACTTTGTGTGCTTATACAATCGACTATGTGTGTCTATACAATATACTATGTGTACCTATACAGCCTATAATTTAGTTTACTTGATGGACTATTTACGCTGTGATCACCTTCCAAGCTAACGAATAATCGTGGTTTCAGAAATCAGATTGGAAATACATCACTGGCTGCGAATGGTCAGTTGATAGTTTCTGCCTCAATCAATATAATTTTGTTGTACACTTGGGGCTTGGATAGGTTTCTTTTTACTTGTGAACGGTGAAATCATGTATGTTTTATTAGACATAGCTTTTCTGTGGTATAACCTATTAAAGCCACATTTAAAGCTATCGATGATTAAAGCATCATTCTTTAGTCTTATGTAATTATTTCAATTTGTAGTTTCTTGGAACATTTTGATGGTTCAGGGAACTTGCATACATTTAATAGAGATTTGTTTTGATAAAAATATGGCCTCTCGCTGATGATTAATTATTCAGCAATTCAAGTAACGACAGATATGCGTGCACCGTGTCGCGTGAGCTGCGGCAAAACAGGTGCTCTTAGTTGTGGCACACACGCACAGTTTTTGTCTGAATACAATCGTCAAGTTGGTACTCCTGGAAAGCTGGTGATTAAGGCAGGGATTTGTAGAAGAAGTACACTTTTAGAGATTTCCTGTGTAAAATGTAATTATCTTGCACTTAAAAGCAGCAGGGGACTCTGAGTGCGAGGCTACATTTATTCAAATTGCCTGTATTTAGCAAAGCGTAAAGTGGATAAAATATAGTTTTAAATGCAAAAGGTTTTTTTCAGCTTTAATCCTTTAAATCTTGGAGGGCTTTGTTGTACGTTTAGAGTTTTCTCAAAGATATAGTCGCCGTTTCTAGTGGAAAGTAAAGGAATATATTTTACAAAGGATTATTTGGGTTTGGTTGGAAAACAAATGTCTAGTCTGTTTAACTTCTCAAACAAATTTCTTTACCAGAGTTAAATGCATGTTTCAGTACCAAGAGGGAAACTCGTTTAAGAAAGCAAACCTGTGAATAAGGGCATCTATATACAAACTCTTTCAATATTAAAATATTTAACAAGCATAGTTAGAAGTTGAGAATTCCCCAAAATGATTTACCAATGTGGAAACGTTGCTCTGCTCCATCAGTACATCCAGCAGCCCAAAATAATTGTGAAGATTTTGTTCATGGACAATATTATGTCGAGTGCACACTGGAGTTGACAGTAATGCTAATTATTTGTTGTAAAACAAATGTTGCCAACAAAACATCAGTTAGATCGAAAACAGTTGCTGACAACAAAGAAGAGATCACTCTAGTTTGTATCTTCTTGTTTGATAGATTGTAATTTTGTAATAAGACCCTCTGATGATGATGACATGGCCATCGAAATGTAAATAAGGGTTTAATCTGAAGTAACTTGTTTATTTGTTATTTTTGATAATTTTTTGTGGTATTGGGGTTCTTTCCAATATTTTCATTGTAATATATTGTACCACTTTGTTCTTGATATTGTGTAAAATGTTGATAGTTGATAAGGTTGTGTTGCTCCAGATGTTTTATTGGCCCTAAAAGAACGAAACCACTAACGTACAGGGTGAAACTATCGTTACGGGCAAGATGTGGATACAATGGAACAATTTGTTAACAGATTTAAATGATACATTGACCCACGGTAAGGACTGGGCGCTTTAAAAGCTGTCTTTAGAACAGCTTTTTGTGATCCTGACTAGTGTTGTTAATTATAGGACCTAAGTTAGCAAATAGAAAAATTAATTAAAAAATAAACTATTCCCGTGCACGAAAAGTAAACAGAGTCGTTCCGATTTTTAGCAACCGGAGACTCAGGCATAAGTTGAACTATTTGTTTGAAATTCCCAAATCTACAATGTCATTACTTTTTCCGTTAGGCTTTGTTATATTTACTGTTAAATAAATATACTTTTTTAGAAAATTTACTTAGGCAGTTTAATTAGTCTAGAAAATCAATACCAAATTATGAAAAGAATTATTTTAGAGGAAATATCACTTGTAAAAGTTTCAAATTTATAATTTATTTACTCCTAGAAAATCGATACCAAAACAAATCATCGTAGTGAAACTCGCTGTGGATCAAAGTGTAGGGGTTGTTTTCTCAATAAGAGAGGCAGGGAAACATTTGTTAGCAACAAATGGTCCTTTGATCTTTATTGATTTCTGATGGAAAACGAAATTTGTGTGGCCAACACGGTATTTCTGTTGTCAACCTTGCTTGTTCCCAACAAGCGGAAAGATTAAAAAAAAAAATTTCTCAACAAACATTGACAACATTATGTGTTGTGTGAACGAAGCTTTCCAGAGCAACTGTATCGTTGAAGTAGTTTTATCGCGCGTGCGCGCGTACACAACCGGAGAAGATTAGGACCGACCATATTCATTCCAGTGATCCTCTCAATTATTTACTTACGTAATGTCTGTGTTCAAACTGATATTTTTTAAACTGTTATATCTTAAAATGTATAGTTTATTGAAATAACTATACATCCCTATTCATGATGGATTTGAAGAAATTAAAACTTTTTTTAGATATAGATTATATTTTCGTATACTCAAGTACCAAGATTAGACTTGAGTAAATCATGGTTGTGTGGTATCGTTTTTCTTGTAATTATGACTAGAATGTGTTATCAGTTTTCAGATAAAATGCCAAGTTATTAAAAATTGTTTGAAAAGTTTACTGAGCGGCTAGTGGAGCGGAATAGCTGGGTTCTAGTCGCTCTTATCTCCTGTTCTTTGCGGTGCACTCGACCTGCGTACACGTAAGATACGTACGGGATCAAGTTTTGACTGATGGGAGGGTAAGCTATGATGTTGAAATATTGTGACAGGCGAAAAACGTGTAGGGCCTACAACCTTTAGGCGTATAAGGATCTTTTTAAAGTCATTGGCCTACATAAATGAGTTTACCTCTGAGCTGTAGATAGATGTCGCTCAGTTTCTCGGGACCGAAGATACTTTGAAACTTCATCTATTCAACCTGATTTCCATCACACCCCTTGTTTAGTTTGAAGCATCACACCCCTATGCTTTCGATATGAATAGCCGAAATAATGCAACATCGGTTACCCGCTAGTAGTAGAAGTCACCTCCGAATTCACTAAATACAAAACATATAAAAATGAGGAATAAATCGAATTTATCAGCATGACAGTTACAGGCAAAGTGGCGCCTATTTTTCACAGATAAAATCCAAAACCTTGAAGGATATTAGCAAATAATTTACGCGTAGAGGCCTGGAGTGACAACTGGAGTTTGGTATATATGATTTTTTCGCTTATTAAATTTACCACTTACCCTCGTCAATTGCAATTGTTTATTCATGTACACATGTTTCATTGTACTCATTTTTCGTTCCACCCATTAAAGTTTCATAAAAATATATCTTTTTTTCGAAAAAAAAACTTCAAAATATGTTATCCTTGCTATAGAAATTTGCGAAGAAAGTAATTATTTGTCAGTGAGAGGATAATTCTATGACTCTGGTAGAAGGCAGAAGAAGCGATTTTCTTTCTTGAACATGATTATCCTCTACCAACGGGAGGTTATCGTATCTCCTTTAATATCATATATCTTACCTGTCCTTTACACCTGGTCTTCACGAAGATATACCATGAATTACGTCTCTTCCCCGTGTCTTCGTGACTAGGCGACTTTTGTGTGCCTTTCTTAGTTCAATATCCTTTACAAATCCCTCGTGTTACCCTTAGTTTTTTTATTCTTAAAGAACTTATACACCTAAAACGTCATGCTTGCTTCCACTTGAGGGGATTTTTGTAAACAATATTTCGATTCAGCAGGCACTTCCTCTCTCTCTTCGTCCTTCGTTTGGAAATTTTAAACAAAATTTCATTTCGTATAGGAATACACATTTCATTTTTCTACCAGTATGGCAACAGACAAGGAATGAAATTCAAAGTTTGAATGTTAGATTACACCAGTAGTGACTGATGGGTTGAGTACGGAGTAGTACTGTGATGTTTTATAAAGCCGGTACGGTTTGATGGTATTCAGGGTTGTCGTCGGAGTGTTTTATCGAGGAAGGTACTGGTAAGTCAGAAGGTAACCGATGGCTGAAACAAGGAAGTGTGACAGTCCTAACGATATGATGAAAAACATTTTGTTTGCGTTTTATTATATTACATGCACTTAGATGTTTGATAATTATTGGCGGGTAAAAATGTCTGTTCTCTGTAAAATTAATAGAAAATCTTTTCCATTGATTCAACAAATGACATAAGTATTAGATGCACAGGAGGCAAGTCGTAGTGATTTGTGCCATGAAATTTCATGAATTTAAATCTTGAACCCATCGATTTTTGTTATAAAAAAGATGAAAGACAATTGTCAGAAAATTGATACTTTTTCAAGCCTTATGTAAAAGTTGTGTAAAGGTTTATTGAAATTATTAAAATATTTTACTCTTGAGAAGGACCCATGATGGTATTTAGAAAGATATGTAGGCATGGGAAAATAGATTTGTTTTATTTGTTTTTATGATGTATTCGCTCAAATCCTTAAATTGTTTGTCAAATTCTCTGTCAACTTTATCTATAACTGATGAGTGAAACTATGTGAGTTGTATGACTTTCAAACCGTCACTAACCCTCCAAGCCGCTAAGTTATGTCGCTTCATGCTAACAACTTTTCATACTATGTTTTAACAAACGATAGGAATCGAAGTTAAGCTTATTGAATAGAAACACAAAAATTACAACACAGTTGAAACAAGTTTTCAGAAACTGAATTCATCATTGGATGTAAAGGTTTGTAGAGCATATAAAACACATTCTCATGAGCTTTTTTATGCATCTCATACATTATATGTATCACTTAGGAAGTGTAGTAGCACGCAAGGATGTGGATCAATATTGCATAGAAGACCGGCCAGTATTCTTGACTGACAGTATGTTATTTAATATTTCCTTACAACCGTTTTAAAATGTCCGTACACCGTTACAGGATTTTATAAAATGTGTGACGAATTTATTTCTCTAAAAGAATTAATAAGTACAAACATGGCTGATTGACGGAACGTTATGCAACGCTAACTAAAGAATGTTTAAAAGTAGAAGTGACTCTAATGTAATGGTAACACAACATTATTACCCTGATTGTTTAATGATAATTTAAACCATTTAGTAACGGTTACGCATGGTGCATAGTAAAATTTAATATACGTTTGCATAAATGAAACAACGTTTATGAATCTGTTTGGACATTACCTGCCGTAGAATCAGATGTTATGATGTATCATTATATATAGCTTCAATGGATTTAATTTAATGTTGTCTTCAGTCTTTTACTGACCAAATACAGTTGAGATTTAAACTCCAATCAATGGGATATTGTTTTATGATGAATGTGATTTCAAATAAAAATATTTTATAGTTCTTATGTTTAAAATTTGAACTTCGCAACTAATTTAAACTTTTCCGTTTCAGGTATGCCCAAAGACGTTGCTATATCCTCTTGTTGTTACAACATGGTTTTACTCAGGTAACATAAAGTATAAGTATATTCTAAATAACATATGCTGTCAGCTCTATGGCGTATACTTGTTAATAAATACATTAACATTGATACTGTAGACTCTAAAACGTGACATGTTCTTCATATCACAAGGTTGTTCTTTCGAGCAAACTTCATTATGTCGAAAATTCTATAAAAGTACCCAAGAAGGAAGGGATCCATGGACGTCAGTTATTGTGTATTATAAACTAAAATATCGGGAGGGATTTCTTCTTTAAGCCGTTTCAAGCCGTTTCTAAGAAGGGTCGGAAGCGAGGGAGATCATGTCTAGGCTTTCTGTAGCAAGTCAAATTAGATTTCTCTACTTAAGCTGCTGCGCGTTCTTATAATTAAGTTATCTTTAAAGAAATTCACCCCTACAATCCTATTTTTATTAATACGGGTTTTTATTATTGCGTAAAACCAGAAGTATTATTTTAATTTGCCGATCAGCAGTGTGAATTATTTTTAGATTTAATATCCAAGAAACATAAAAGGTACTTTGCCTGTGGTTGGTAAAATATAAGAGCGATTGGGGGCTGGTCAGACTTTTTTTTGTAGGAAAAGTAATTTAGAAATTTGCGTCATGCCAATGAAACTTGGAAAGGTTCAATGAAAATTTTTTTGCCGAATACGTTTTGTTAATGTTTTTACTTAAATAAGATAGGCCTTTTGTTTTAGATAAGATGAAATAATGTTCAAGTAATGAAACCTTTAAATATTTTATTTTAAAATATCTGCTAAAAGCATTACTTCCTACAGACTTGACTGTTTTCAATATTAAATAAATTCCTCAACATTTTTTACGTTTGTACATTATTTATTTTGTACATTCAGTTTTAAAATTTGCATACTGTGCGGTTTGGTGCATCTTTCTCAAGTTTATCATTATTGGTAAGACTAAAATCCAATTTGCAAAGATTTTATCCACCATAGAGGTTAATTCACTCTTAAATGAATAAACACTTGTGTAAGTAAATGTTATGTCATTAAACGCTTGTGGTAGTTTAACGGGCGCGTGTAGCACCCATTATTGGCGTCAGTCGATGTCAACGTTAAGTACCCAACGAATTGTCTAGTTAAATCAGAGGTTTGTTAAGTTACCTTTATTGTAATTAGAACCTACTGGCGTACGACCGTATTCAAGTAATATATTTTGTTTTAAAATTACTTTATTTGTAAAATGCACATGATGTTGCTATACAGTTCCCTAAAGCTTTAGTGTTATATAATGTGTTTACTGTGTAAAATTATCAACATGCTGCGACCAGTGAAGAAATTGGTTTTAAAATTAATTATTTTGGTTTTAAGAAGGGGTGAGTAATGATGACTGTGATACCGCAAATTGCGGTCTTTTTCAGGATGAAACCCCTTCCCAAACTTACATTCTGACGGTTTTTTAAATCTGTTTTTGAGTTGATTTCTCAGTTTTTAGTCCAGTATATCCTATAGGCCTATTTCCATTCTTTTTTCTTTTTTTCCATTATCTCATAATATACATTTTCCAAGATCTTTGATATTATTTGTGTATTAGCTCAAAATTCAGTGGAATTTTATTAAAAATGACTGAATTCTTTACTATCACATAATTTTGATTTATAGTCTATTCCTTCAAAATATTTTCTCGTCTGTTTACGCAACAAGACTCTGGGTTAAACATACATGTAAATGTATCTGTATAAAAGTTAAATTTTTTTCGCTGTTTCTCATTAATGTCTGACCAACTTGCCTTTTTTAATTTTCTTACCAGATTTAGAAGACAAAAAAATACCAGATTCAAGACTTTTTCGTTTCTCTAATAAAATACCTATATGAGTAGAAACTCAGTATAGTGGTAATTCGATTTTACCAGGATCTTTTCCTTTCTGTGAGCATGCAACAATCTTTGTTTTACAAAATCCAGATAGTTTTCATTTCTTCAATTAAGACTTCAGTGATACTCAATTTTGAATACTAAATATGTTTTCAAACAAGATACGGACTATTTGTTGAAATGATTATTTCTTATTGCAGACCTGACTGTAAGATTTAAATAAACCGGCTTGCCGCTACACTCACGACCGATATAATATACCAATCTTTACTCGGTATTCAAAGTAATTTAAGTAATAACTTATTATGAAACTGATATTATGAAACAGCTGATTTCATGTTGTAGGTTAAATTGAAGAACAATTAATTGTTTCAACACTTAGGTTAATGTACTTTCTTTATGGTACATTAATTTAAAATGTTGCTATTGATTTTTTTTATAAGTTAGTAGAAATATTAATCTATTTTATCTATACTATTATATCAAAATCGAATGATGTGTGTGCGTGTGTATGTGTTTGTGCGTGCGTGTGTGTGTGTGTGTGTGTGTGTGTGTGTGTGTGTGTGTCACTCAGACACATAAAAAATACTGGATTGAAATGAAATTTTACAGGGACATTCTTAGGATCGCTCGTTAACACATAGGCCTATTTGTATTTAGAAATGCCATCAGGGCACTGCCTCACTCTCCTTGAAAACACGGAATTTTATATTTCCGAATGCAATAAGCACAATACAAATATACCCCAACCCCGTATGACGGACTCCTCCCCTAGCACTCTTCTAGTATTTCTATAAATCTTACTATACCCGTATGACGGACGGGCACTCTTCTAGTATTTCTATAAATCTTACTATACCCGTATGACGGACTCCTCCCCTAGCACTCTTCTAGTATTTCTATAAATCTTACTATACCCGTATGACGGACTCCTCCCCTAGCACTCTTCTAGTATTTCTATAAATCTTACTATACCCGTATGACGGACGGGCACTCTTCCAGTATTTCTACAAATCTTACTATACCCGTATGACGGACTCCTCCCCTAGCACTCTTCTAGTATTTCTATAAATCTTACTATACCCGTATGACGGACGGGCACTCTTCTAGTATTTCTATAAATCTTACTATACCCGTATGACGGACGGGCACTCTTCTAGTATTTCTATAAATCTTACTATACCCGTATGACGGACTCCTCCCCTAGCACTCTTCTAGTATTTCTATAAATCTTACTATACCCGTATGACGGACGAGCACTCTTCTAGTATTTCTATAAATCTTACTATACCCGTATGACGGACGGGCACTCTTCTAGTATTTCTATAAATCTTACTATACCCGTATGACGGACGGGCACTCTTCTAGTATTTCTATAAATCTTACTATACCCGTATGACGGACTCCTCCCCTAGCACTCTTCTAGTATTTCTATAAATCTTACTATACCCGTATGACGGACGGGCACTCTTCTAGTATTTCTATAAATCTTACTATACCCGTATGACGGACTCCTCCCCTAGCACTCTTCTAGTATTTCTATAAATCTTACTATACCCGTATGACGGACGGGCACTCTTCTAGTATTTCTATAAATCTTACTATACCCGTATGACGGACGGGCACTCTTCTAGTATTTCTATAAATCTTACTATACCCGTATGACGGACGGGCACTCTTCTAGTATTTCTATAAATCTTACTATACCCGTATGACGGACGGGCACTCTTCTAGTATTTCTATAAATCTTACTATACCCGTATGACGGACGGGCACTCTTCTAGTATTTCTATAAATCTTACTATACCCGTATGACGGACGGGCACTCTTCTAGTATTTCTATAAATCTTACTATACCCGTATGACGGACGGGCACTCTTCTAGTATTTCTATAAATCTTACTATACCCGTATGACGGACGGGCACTCTTCTAGTATTTCTATAAATCTTACTATACCCGTATGACGGACGGGCACTCTTCTAGTATTTCTATAAATCTTACTATACCCGTATGACGGACGGGCACTCTTCTAGTATTTCTATAAATCTTACTATACCCGTATGACGGACGGGCACTCTTCTAGTATTTCTATAAATCTTACTATACCCGTATGACGGACGGGCACTCTTCTAGTATTTCTATAAATCTTACTATACCCGTATGACGGACTCCTCCCCTAGCACTCTTCTAGTATTTCTATAAATCTTACTATACCCGTATGACGGACGGGCACTCTTCTAGTATTTCTATAAATCTTACTATACCCGTATGACGGACGGGCACTCTTCTAGTATTTCTATAAATCTTACTATACCCGTATGACGGACGGGCACTCTTCTAGTATTTCTATAAATCTTACTATACCCGTATGACGGACGGGCACTCTTCTAGTATTTCTATAAATCTTACTATACCCGTATGACGGACGGGCACTCTTCTAGTATTTCTATAAATCTTACTATACATATTTTAATTCAACAATAAGAATGAGTAATATATTTTTGTTCAAGTTTTTTAAATGAAAACGTTCTTAGGTTCGTCTAATTCTTTTTAAGAATAAATAAATACTTTCAAATAAATTCGTTAAACATAATTCTTTTTCAGAAAACTTTATAAAACCTAATAAAGTTTTGAATATTAACTTCATTCTTATTTCATTAAATCTGCATTAAATAGATTCTATTAGGATTTCTATATAGGCCAGGCCAACTGATTAATTTGATTTATTAGGTGTGTTTTGTTGTCCTAGATGATTGACGAAACGTATATGTTGACAGTAATATTACGCATTGCATAGATTATACTGTATTTAAAGTTGGTTTTCTCTACTTACTCAGACAGTTTTGGCTTATAAGTTTGACAGTAGCTTTTACGATTTTTGATTTTGTAATAATTTTAAACGTAACGTCAATCTTTATATCTGTTAGTTTTGTGTTGATATGATGAGGGTATAATTTATTTTTATTTCCAATGTTCTATTTCCAAGTCCGACTAATTTCTACTTGTTTTCACGCAGAAAGTGTATTTTACATATTTTTTCTTAAGAAAAATTCGTTTGGGTTAATTTACATCCTACAGAAGAAGTTTTTAGTTTAGAATGATTCAGACCCAGGAAGGAAGTAATTAGAGATTTGTATGTTTCAAACTTATAAATGACCTAACCTAATTTGTACGGTGTTAGTCTACTACTTTCACATGTATGGTAGATTCGTCTTCTAAAATCAACTCGTTCGCTATTATTACCTTTGTGACAACTTAGTGCTTGGCCTTGACTAGGTAAATATATTATCTGTATTATCCTTCCACCCCTTCTAGTAGTTATCTTCCCTTGGAACTGAGTAATAAAGATAATTTTGTTGTATATGATCTTTATTAATTTTAATATGTTTTAAATTTTGGAGTATTCTTAGAGCAATACTTAAAAAATATACTACAGAAAATATTGGGAAATTTTTTTCAGCTATTCGTAAATTAATTACCTAGTAAACCTCCGGCTAATCGTTTGAATTCTTCTATTCCGAACGTTTTTGAGCCACAGATCGTTTTTCCTTCTTTCCCTTTTTCTCCAAGTAAACTCACTCTTCTTGTTCCATTTTTGCAGGCCTTCTAGATACTCGTGAGGCAAAGTCTTGTTGCACTTTACACATTACTTTGTTGTTATTTACAGGTGTTTCACAAATATCCAGGGCTCGCTTTTGCGGATATTAACATGGTTTTGTGCTCAGTTTGGCCAATTCCCCTAATATGGTTTTAGTGAACATTTCCTGCAGTGGTTCACTTGTGGGTATCTCACTTGTGGGTCGCATCTCAAACACTTGTACATAGTGTGAGTAATGAGTTACGCCTTATACAGTTTTCCACCACAAAAGTTTCCGAAAATATTGTAAAAGTTCAAGGTGATCATGATAGTTCAAGGTGTAACAACAGTTGAACAGCTGGTTGGAGGGAACGTTTTGCGCCTGTGCACACAGGGTTCAAGGCGATTCTACAGTCACACAGGTATTAGAGGGGAACTTATAGTTTGTGAATATGAAGGTTCAACGTGTTAAAACAGTTATATATGTCCAACATTTTAATGTGTTTGGAAGAGATTTTTCAAATCTTTTCAAATTGTGAATATATAATTTTGAGATATTGGGCTGCTTCTCCAGATGTATAGCTGTTTGCAAATATTTATAGAGATTTTGTAAATGTAGGCTGGCGATAGACCAAAGACACAGTTCTAGAACTTATGAAACTTTAACAATTTCTGAATTTATAAAAAGATATATTGAATATTTTTCGCTGTTTCGAAAATCTCGCGTAATAGACTGACAGCAGTCAAAACGCGGTGACGTCAACTCTACATAGATTGCTGTCATGACGTCAGTACTTCAACGTTTTACAAGACAGTTTAAAGCTTGTTACAGGAAATTGTTGAATAAATTACACCTGACCCGACAATGGCAGTGATGTATCGATTCGTCACAGCTGAACAAAGTTTTTGTGAAATTAAGCGTATTTATTTGGACTGTTATTGCTGTGGTAATATGTACGACTCGTATTTAGGTCGTATGCTCTTATACACAATGTTAATATACGGAAAAGCAATTATTATATACTGAGGAATCTGTAGTATATTGGATAAAATATATCTCTGAGGCGTAATTATTAAATTGTAGCAAACACATTCTTTTTATTATTTCTGGAGTAGTGGGTTATTGAAGCAGAGCACCCATTAAGGTTTATGATCAGGCTTACTAGAAATAACGCTTGTAAAAAAAACTTAATATTGATTTATAAATACAAGTTACAGACAGATAAATTGATTATATCTTTAGGAACTTTATCTTTTTAGAGAAAATAGTATTTAATTATTGAGAATCAGAATTAATAGTCTACGTTTACGACGATACAAAAAATATATTAGTGAAGAAATTTTTTAATACATTTTAAAAAAGATTACTCGAACGCATACAAATTAAAATGAACAAGAAACTCGTGAAGAGCTTAATCAATAAACTGAAAACGAAAGAAACTGGAGGCTGAAATATTTCTTTCTTTTTGTGTTCTATCAGCGAGTACATATTTCCAGAATTTGTTGATTTATTAAAATCAGATATGGTGCCTTGTTGATAGAATTTATGTCGAAATTACAGATTTATTTAGCAAGACCGACAAACATTAGGGCTGAATGTGTAATATATAACATTTTAAATGTTTGAAATTTATCCAATTAACGTGACAAGGATTTAATGTGGGTAAAATTTGTTTGAAAATAATACTAGTGAAATGTATTGTTATAATTACTATCTCATTTGTTAATTTCTATAAGTTAGTTTCTAATCGCTGGTATTTAAAGCTTAGACGATGATGAGAGGGGATATAAGAGACGCTTTAAGTAGTAAATTTATTTACGTGGTTTTGAAGGATAAAGCCGCCATAAAGTTAGTTAAGCCTCTGTTATAATCCTCTCGTGTAATTAACTCATTGCTCATTCGATCTTCTACAATCGAGCCTTGACTGAAGTAACTCAATTTAAGACTATCTCACGAATTTTCAGTTTTTGAAAATCTGATTTGTCTGTTTTAAAACTTTATTGTATACAAGTTACAAAGTAACCAAATGGTTTTACCTGTTTAATATTAGCTTTGGTTTTATGCTCGATCCAGTCTCCACAGTTGGTCACGAATCCATGCTGCTTCCAACCAATAGGGACTTTCTAAAAAATTACTTCTACAAAATTTTCTGCAATCCATTCTACGTTTTAAAATCCTGGAATGTCACAGAGCAGATGAAACTCACAGAGCAAATGAAACTCACAGAGCAGATGAATCTCACAGAGCAGATAAATCTCACAGAGCAGATAAATCTCACAGAGCAGATGAAACTCACAGAGCAGATAAATCTCACAGAGCAGATGAAACTCACAGAGCAGATGAAACTCACAGAGCAGATGAATCTCACAGAGCAGATAAATCTCACAGAGCAGATGAAACTCACAGAGCAGATAAATCTCACAGAGCAGATGAAACTCACAGAGCAGATGAATCTCACAGAGCAGGTGAAACTCACAGAGCAGATGAAACTCACAGAGCAGATGAAACTCACGATGTTTATAAACATGCTATTTTGTGCCCTTGTTGTAGTTAATGAAAAATTGATATTATTTTTTAGTGTTACGTAACGCTATAGACCCCTTCTCCTTCAATTAAAGCGTGAAGCAACCCTGTATCCTGCCCTTAAGTACGTTACGTGATTAAGTGTATGACCTCGTATCCTAATTTTAAGATGTCTGTATGATAACTTATTTTTAAAAGGTTTTCATGTGCTCGTGTCGTTTTTTAAAATACTGCCTTGTCTCGTTCTCTACGTTTCCTTAACAATTGTCAAGTCTGTGTCTATAAAATTGATTCTCATTCATCTTACAAGACAATGATATTTATAATCCGATTTTTAACATTCATGTAACTGTAGCTAACAAGGAATGTTGGGATCTAGATATCCGTTATGCTTATCTGGACGTAATTTTCATTAATTTTGCTTTTATATATTTTTACATAAATGTGTGCCTCACGTTACTTTCTCTTTACGCTATTTATTTGTAACGATCTGTTGGTAATAGAAACACTACGAATTATTAATTCAACCGCCGCTATCCACTCGTTAAGGGGTAAAATAAATAGATTTTGAAAGCTAAAGTATTAAACAAAATTTATCTAATTTTATGAATGTTTCTAACTTTTTCTTTTCAACTGGAAAGTTTCACCTTTTTGTTTATACACTGAACAAACTAGAATAAAAGAGAATTCCTTAAATGGCATCTTAACAAAAACGATTGCTTTAAATTTTAGAAATAAATTAGTTTTTTCTAAAGGCTAACATACTCAACTTGCTCCGCCAACAGGTGGTGAATAAATTTTTATATTCTGCGTGCTACGAACTCATACATTTCGTGACTGCGACAATGCCTCTCCTATATGATTTACTTAATATTGTGTTATTTTGTTTAATTTTTCAATTAAAATGTTCGATCTTAACTATAATCTATGTTTTTTAACTTCATATATTTTACAGTTTGTGGCCGACTTTAGTCACAGCAGTAGAGGTTTGAGATTGTTCCGAAATTTCACGTAATTGTTAAAACGTTTTTGTTAAGATTCGAAAGAGCGTAACAAGGTCGGTTTTATTTAAACTTGATCACTTTGAGTTTTCTAATGTGTCTCGTTAGTAAGCTTGTGGAAGTAAAATCATTTTCTTTTATACTATGTGTACATTTGTCTAAAATAGTTTGTATACCATAATATAAAAACCGTCTACTACAAAAAAACATACACGCATACATATATATTAGGTGTTAATATACATTTCCATATAAAAATTCAAATTTTAAAAAAACCTCTTGCCAATAGCGTTCGTAGCGAGCGATGTCTGCCTTTCCCTTTTAGGCACTTACATCATATTTTTTTTAGTTGTTATATCTAACGTGTACTGAATTAAATTATAAAATTATAATGGATAGTAACAACCTATTTACTCTAGAGAATTATATAACACAGATTTGCGGGAAATTTCAATTTTTTTTATAGAATTGATAATGGTTATCCCGAAAAGATTTCTTTTTCATTTGTTGTAAATACTGGCCAACATAGTTACACGGGGATGTAGAGGGTACGAAGCTCCCTATTACTCCTTCACTGAGTATCTAAGGGAGACACCTTAGTGAGGCATGATTCGGCGATACTGCTACACCGGAGGAGTCCTATGTGCACATACCTATGATTCACAATTTTACACTACGCTACGGAGTGCGCTAATGTAACAATTGCTCAGGGTTTAATCCACAAAGAGAGCTATGTTTAATTTAATGATAAAAATGTTCTTAGTAATTGTTGTTAAATTCTTTTGATATGCATAGATTGGAACTACATTGTTAGATGAAATCAATTCTTTTATTTTTGTGCTTTATGCTGTTGCATCGACTTCCACAAGATATAAGTTTTTATCTGCCCTTCGTGCCTTTGTTGATTTTATGAACCATAACTTATTCCACAATTCATTATACATTTTATTAGTATAAATGTCAATTTATCAATATAGCGTCAATGTTGAAATTATCGTTTTGAAATTTTGTAATTAACAACATTCTTGAGTCAATAGTCTAACTAATAATAACTTCTATATGAAATTAGGTGTGTTTCAATATATTTTTAAATTTAAGAAAAGTACTCCCCCCTCCGGGTTTACTTTCTTGTACGTAAACGGAGAATAAATAAATAGTAGAGTGGGTGTGTGCAGATATTTTATGTTTCAATAAAATGTCGTCCAAGCAATATTTGATTCTCACTTTGAGATAAAACATTTTACGTGAACAACGGCTGAAGGAACGTGAAAATTTGATAGACATACGTTTGTACTCTGAGAACGGATTTCAATCGAAATTAATAGAAAACAACGCGCTACAAAAGAACGGACTGGGTGTGTTTCGATTCTCTGGAAAAAAATATAAAATCCGTTATTGCTTCTGCCCAGGCGTTAAGAAGTCATGCTGTTACAACTTTTCTGTTTTTGACGCGCAAAAGATTTACGAAGATCAAAAACAAAAATATCGTCTCCCACTGTGTACTTTGTTTTCAAGCTAGAGTTTGTGCGATGCAAATAAGATTTTACTAAGAGTAAAATACTTGCATTGATTTTAGAAATCCTTCGTTGAAATTTTAATTGTACATTTTTACAATATTTCCTTTTATCTTTGAGGCAACCTATATTTCATCCTATTCACTTTTCCGTTTCCAAATCTTTACTAACTCTAGCTTACATTCTATAAGCTCAGAATTCCAAATCTTTCCTAACTCTAGCTTACATTCTATAAGCTCAGAATTCCAAATCTTTCCTAACTCTAGCTTACATTCTATAAGTTCAGAATTTCAAATCTGTCCTAACTCTAGCTTACATTCTATAAGCTCAGAATTCCAAATCTGTCCTAACTCTAGCTTACATTCTATAAGGTCAGAATTCCAAATCTTTCCTAACTCTAGCTTACATTCTTTAAGCTCAGAATTCCAAATCTTTCTTAACTCTAACTTACATTCTTTAAGCTCAGAATTCCAAATCTTTCCTAACTCTAGCTTACATTCTTTCAGCTCAGAATTCCAAATATTTACTGTAATATTTATTTTCATGGATTATCTCATATTTACAGATATTTTACGTATTAATACCAGTCTGTTGCATATTTGAGTTACATTGCTTAATATTCTATAAAAAGATCACTTTGGGTGATTGTTCTTGAATCCTTTTGACAGTATGAATAGTAAAAACGAGTTGAATGTTTGTATTTCGCCCAGGTAGGTGGTGAACACATCTCTTCATGCTCGGTTGAGGGCACGTCCGTTTAAAGTAAGCGATCCTATTAACGGGCTGAGGTAATGTAATTCGACTTCCAAGACTAGGGAATCATTATATCGTTTTCTTAGCCTCTGTGTTTCTACTAAGGGTACGACATCTTGCATAAGTAATTCCTTGGTTCCCGTATATACCTTACCCGGAGTTGTTCGCCGCCTACTTACATTCGCAATTCTTTCTTATTAGTTTTCCTTAGTTTTATTATTCTTAAAGTAGACATTTGTTCTTACTTAAAGGACTCCAATATAGTGTGTTTCTACTAAGGGTACGACATCTTGCATAAGTAATTCCTTGGTTCCCGTATATACCTTACCCGGAGTTGTTCGCCGCCTACTTACATTCGCAATTCTTTATTATTAGTTTTCCTTAGTTTTATTATTCTTAAAGTAGACATTTGTTCTTACTTAAATTACTCCAATATAGTGTGTTTCTACTGAGGGTACGCCATCTTGCATAAGTAATTCCTTGGTTCCAGTATATACCTTACCCGGAGTTGTTCGCCGCCTACTTACATTCGCAATTCTTTCTTATTAGTTTTCCTTAGTTTTATTATTCTTAAAGTAGACATTTGTTAAAGGACTCCAATATAGTGTGTTTCTACTAAGGATACGCCATCTTGCATAAGTAATTTCTTGGTTCCAGTATATACCTTACCCGGAGTCGTTCGCTTCTACTTACTTTCGCAATCCTTCCTTATTAGTTTTCCTTAGTTTTATTATTCTTAAAGTAGACATTTGTTCTTACTTAAAAGACTCCAATATAGTGTGTTTCTACTAAGGATACGCCATCTTGCATAAGTAATTTCTTGGTTCCAGTATATACCTTACCCGGAGTCGTTCGCTTCTACTTACTTTCGCAATCCTTCCTTATTAGTTTTCCTTAGTTTTATTATTCTTAAAGTAGACATTTGTTCTTACTTAAAAGACTCCAATATAGTGTGTTTCTACTAAGGGTACGCCATCTTGCATAAGTAATTCCTTGGTTCCAGTATATACCTTACCCGGAGTCGTTCGCTTCTACTTACTTTCGCAATCCTTTCTTATCCTTCGTGACGTGCAACTGTCATACTGCCTCCTTAAAAACTACAACAAATCCAATTTCAGAAAAAAATATTATTTGGAATATCGAGTTAGTATTTCTAACGATATTTTTTTTTAAACTTTATGTTTACACAGAGTATGTTCAGTGATGTAAAGTCTTTAAAGGACTCATTCTGTACAATCGTTTTTTATTTTCTACCATATTCGTCCTTCAGTCACTGATTTTAATTTTTCGTTTATCTTTGACATTCTCTAACAGATTTTCGAAAATCCAATCCTTCTGGTAACTTTTGTTTTTTCTCAGTATTTATTTTGAAACATTCATCTCAGTCAAGTTTATTCTATAACGCAACGTAATTTTTAAAAAAATATAAATAATAAAAGGAAGAAAAAACCGTTACCGTTAATTATGAATCCAATTAACCTTGTTAAACATCAAATATATCCACAAATAAAAAACCGTTTTACTACCCAGTTAATTTATGACTTCATTATTAACCATTTACAGTCAGTAGTGTATTGGCAATGCACTTTACAGAAGGGATGAGCGTGTGATTGTTAACAAGGCATATAATGGTTCTTACAGTTCCTGTAGTGGCCGTACCGACAAGGCTACAATGCGGTCATGAGGAAATAGCAAATTGAATTGTTAAGCGGGTATATACCTAACCTTGTTAAAACACAGAACAAGTGAATTAGGTGTGGCGAGATTTGCCCGCTAATTTACGATTAATGTGTACAATCTGTTTATGAAACGGGGGAAATAAATTTGCCGTTTGTTTGATGGTTTCCATTCATTGCTTCTTATAGACCTGTATTCAGATTGTTGGTAATGGCAACGCAATCGACCGTATACATTTCTACATAAAGACTTGCAGAGAATCAATATAGGACTGATAACGTATAGATAGAACCTTGAAACTTTTTAGGCTAAATCTTTTCGTAATAGATGCACACTAAGAAGGAACTTGCAAAGTTGAATTAGGGTTGTTTAAAGTTTGATACTATCATTATCCGGTAAAATAATAAGGTTAGTAAGTGTGAACACAAAACATGGTTTAATATAAGCAATTTTAAAGTGAAGATAACATGGAATCAAATACCGTTGATATACTGACAAGCCTCCATGTAAAAATGTTATAGATTAATATTTTATGTATTGATGGAATATTAGTTAATTGTTAGTAGGGCTACAGTTTACAGTTATTGGTTATATTAGCTATAGGGTAATATTATATTTATATATAAGATGAACATATGTGTAATATGAAGATGAAAACACACACACACACACACACACACACAAGGTTGAATATATATATATATATATATATATATATATATATATATATATATATATATAATATGTGATGAGAAAATTGTTTATGATATACATTTTTATCTTTAGAAAATATCATACGAAAATTTATATTTTAAGACGTTAAGGCCTTTTTTTAACTTTTGTAGGTTAGTTTCTTGCTCTGGTGTAAGCATCTCATTCTACATGAACCACTTTATCAACATCTAAGTTTTTACGTCGGTTCAATTTTCTGTTATTCTTTGTCATTTGGAGATCTAATCTACCTTTCTCATTTTAAGACTGATTTCGCTTTTACCCTTCCTACCCACTTGATATCTTTTTCCCTTAAAACCTTTCAATGTTTCATTTCCTTTTTTTGCTTTCACATTGCGTTATATGGTATGATTTTTCATCACTCCATTTACATTTCTCATATTCCATTGTTTTTTTTTTGTTTTTGCTTATCAAAATCAGGACATCGTTAATGAATTTAACCAAATACGTATTTTCACTATTTTGGTTCACCGTGAATACTTGGAGCTCTACTCCGGTCAGTTTAGACGGGATTCGGTGAAACACACACACACACACACACACACACACACACACACACACACACACACACACACACACACACACACACACACACACACACACACACACACACACACACACACACACACACACACACACACACACACACTCACTCTCACACACACACTCACACACACACACACACACACACACACACACACACACACACACACACACACACACACACACACACACTCACACACACACACACACACACACACACACACACACACACACACTCACACACACACACACACACACACACACACACACACACACACACACACACACACACACACACACACACACACACACACACACACACACACACACACACACACACACACACACACACACACACACACACTCACACACACACACACACACACACACACACACACACACACACTCACACACACACACACACACACACACACACACACACACACACTCACACACACACACACACACACTCACACACACACGCACACACACACACACACACACACACACACGCACACACATTGTAGGCATTAATGCATGAATTTACTTTGTTTATTATTGCCTTAATATGATTATTGTAATTTATTAAATGCTTGTACTTACAACTGAAACATGCAATTGGGAACTTTGACATGTAAGAGGTGACTATGATTGGAGCTTATTAATGAATAATATAAGCTAATTTAAACAGACAAAACTCATCGACTTTATGGAACTATATATTACGGAATGCAATATAATTAGCAGTGCCACGTAACGAAATCTACCAAAACGACCGCAAGCAGCAGTTTATAAACTCCCCAGTTATGAGCTGGGAAGATACCTTTGTACCATTTTGTAACTAGAGTCACAATGAAGTTATAATATGATTTGTGTCATATTAAATTGGTTTGTCTCAATTTTAATTAAAAACAAATTATTTTATGAAAATTTGACTTGAAGGTCTGATGATTTACACTATAGAGTGGAAATAAATTATTTTTAGTCGAAGTAAATTATATTTTAAAAATTTTAGAACCTTTGGCTGAGTTATGCCTCCCTCCAAGGAACTGCTAGGGTCGCTTTTAAAAAGAAGTGGAAAATAACGTGTTTCTCATAGAAACGTGTGTAGGGTAGCCTCCCTTAGATATTCATTGACGGAGTGATAGGGAGTTTCATAGCCTCTATATCCCCGTTTAACTATGTAGCCCCTAATTACACCAAATGACACAGAAATCTCTTCGGGATAACTATTTTCGATTCTATAAAAAAATGACATTTCCTGCAAACCTGTGGTATATAATTCTCTTGAGTGAATAGGTTGTTACTATGTATTTTAATTTTATAATTGATTCAGTACACGTTACATCTAATAACTAAAAAATATAAGTGGCAAATTCACGTCCGTTAAGACCTATTTGGGTTCATTAGAGTTTTAAAATTAGGAAACCATTTATGATTTTAAGGTTTTCCAATGAGTCAGGTGTCGTCTCCATAGTTGGATGACTCGATGAAATATTTAGTAATATATTGTCAAATTCATATCCTATACGATTTACAAATAAAAACTCCTGTTCTTTTATATTTACGAAAAAGTTTTAAGTTCCGTTTTGTTTATTATTTAGAAATAAAAATTATGTGAGTGAGTTCTTAAAAATCAAGGGCGCTTTATATTTCTTAATGTTTTCAAATAAGTTTAATATGTCTGCGTTAGTCAGATGACCTGTATATTTATTTAGATATAAATGTTAGAGTTTTTTTATTAATACTTTCAGTTTAAAATAAATGGGTGTTTGTCTCCGTAAGTAAATAAGACAATCAGGAGGTCCTCTTCATATTTACACATAAGGGCCGCCTCGTGTACATTCTTTAATCCTATCAATATTTCATACGTCCTTCTCTATCCTCATCGTTTGGAAGCGAATATTTATGTAGAACCCAAGTGCAGTGCAATCCTACATTCGTTAGGCATATTCGCATAACTTGGGCTAACATTTGGAAATGACAAAAATTTAGTTTTTGTAAAAGCTTATTTATATATTTTTCTAAGCTGTTGAAATAAAAAGCACCTTAAATAATATCGTAATACAACCTTGTTAGAATCTATATAACCACCATATTACGAGAACTTTATTAAATATCTTAAACCACACTCGTGTGCACTACGCTATAGAGCTTTGAATGGTGACATTGTAACAGGAATACACGTATATAATACCAGATCATCCCACGGGATAGGACTGCAGGCGGTCATATAATTCTACTTTACGGTTTCACATCCTTACTTGAAGTGAATTATATAATGTTCTCGCTCTCCACGTAGTGTGCCACCTGGTGACGTCATAATGGAAACTTATTGTCACTTTTGCTGTCGCAAATTGACTGTTTTATGGGCTCGTTATGTTTGAGTGTTTGTTTTGTTGAAATTATATCAAGTGAAATTTATTTGTTTGTTATGATGTTTCTAGGACGTGTGGCAATGGACCGAAAGTTATAAATTTGGAAAACTTTTGGCGGGTGGGCATTTATTGCTACTTTTTGTTTAGTTTTCGTCTTGAAAAACTGTCGAAACCCTTCAGTCCCTCTTATAGACCTCTTTGGAGGATTAAAAATGACAGGTTTACAAAGTTCTTGAGTTCACAGATCGTTTCAGCTTTTCTTAAATTCCAAAAACCAAATTTTTAAATTTTCTCAAAACGATCATTTTGGTTTTTTTTATTTTAAAACTTTGGAAATATCAATTTTTAAAACCCACTCTAACTTTTCAAGTTATGCTTCATATTGATAGCCATATTTTCTTTTAGAACCCTGTCTGCACAGCGTTTCCTTGCATCACTACAATTTTCAGAAAACCATAAACATCAATGCAAAATTGTATGATAATGTGTATTACTTAAACAGAATCTCAAACAAGTTGACATAAAACTTATGTTTTAAATTTTGGCGGTCATATTTTATACTATATTTCAATGAATAATAGCATATAAACATTAGATAATAGTAGCACTTAGTTTTTGTTTAAATGAGCACGGCCGTTCCAGTGTAACCCGGGCCGTAACTGAATTGCACACATTAGTGAAACTACCCTCCTTATTTAAACAAAAAGTAAGTGATAATATAGACAAATGATTATATATTAATATATGGTGAAATGTGTAAGTATACAATAGTAGGTCAATTCGAACATGGAATCAAATTATATTAGGAGACCTTGTTATTTTACATTTTTTCATCAAGTTTCATAAAATTCAATACATTTACTGCCATTGCTGATCCAAGACGAAGTGTGAGCCATGTTTTGAGAAATGCTAGGGCCTATTGCAGCTGCGTAGACAGGAAAATTGATTCAATAACTAAACCCAACTTACTACATTCCCTATTACCAGAGTTTAGAGTGGAACTTCATTCCTGTAACGCCTACACCGAATGTTTATCGCAGTAATACCACCTTGAATTTACCGTAGAGATTGATCAAATTCTACAGTAGGATTCTACCATATATACGATATATAGTATAACATCAAGTATGAGGGTTTAGAAAAATTTCAGTTAGTTGCTAAAATAATTTTCTGTAGGATTAAGCCAGGAAAGACACAAATAGTGGCGACAAAGCAGGTACCATGTCATTATCCTTTTCCAGAAAAGCTATAAGTTGCATGCGGCAAATTGACAATAGAGGGTCCAAAGCTTGTTAAGACGGGAAATCCAGTGGCCAATATATCCAGTGGCCAATATAGACGAAATGTGGGAACTTACAAAGAAAGAACATTGGTAGTGGGAGAGATGAGGGATTTTTAATAAAAACTAAATGATCGGGAGTTTTTGGGAAGAGAACTTGGAAAGAGAGGAAGACCGACCGGTTGGTGGGGACAAGGATGGAAGTGTTGTAAAGGGAGAAATTGAGTAAATTAAGTAAAGAGTTTTTTTATAAGTAAATTTTAAAAAGTTCGACGTAAACGTTTTTTTTTAGAAATATAAAGTAAGTTTTTTTTTGTGTCAAGTGTAAGTGCAGAAGGTAACATCCAAGGCCAGTATTCCAGGGACTCTTCAGAACAATATGTATTGTGCGGGTCCAACCTCCGTGTGTTTGCTAGGAATTCGAGGAATGCGTAAACACAGGCTAAGTGAGGGTAAAGCTACTACCTCGTATTAATAGACTACCAAAGTGTAACACAGTGTCTAGCACTACGTACGAATAGACTACCAAAGTGTAACACAGTGTCTAGCACTACGTATTAATAGACTGCCAAAGTGTAACACAGTGTCTAGCACTACGTATTAATAGACTGCCAAAGTGTAACACAGTGTCTAGCACTAAGTATGAATTTAGTTTTGTGAACTGGCAGCTTTAGGATTTGAAAAATTCACATATTTTTTTAGGGTGTATAGATCTGTTGGTAGTTTTATTGAATATAATGTATTTTTGTCAAAATATTTTCATGACAGCAGCTCAGTTCAAATGAAAGTAAAGCCCTTCTTGAAGGACGCGTTCCTTTTGACGCTCGCAAGACGCAATTTCACGACGCAATTTTACGCGGCTTTCCCTAAAGTTAATCTGGCCGGCTCAACACTTGACGGATCCTGTCTTTATTCCCGCAAAGAGTGACGGACGTTGTTCGTGCCGATCGTATTTTTAACGCAACTCTACTTTTTACGCGACCAATCTTATATGAATCAGAATAATCCACATTATATGCGCGCGCAAGATGATGATTGTGTTTTTCTAATGAAATCAATGTTTTTTTTATTTCTGGCTTATTTGTCTAACTGACAGAATCGGTTATTAAACGGGTGAGAGTTCTAAATTTCTGGCTTATTTGTCTAACTGACAGAATCGGTTATTAAACGGGCGAGAGTCCTAAATTTCTGGCTTATTTGTCTAACTGACAGAATCGGTTGTTAAATGGGTGAGAATCCTAAATTTCTGGCTTATTTGTCTAACTGACAGAATCGGTTATTAAACGGGTGAGAGTCCTAAATTTCTGGCTTATTTGTCTAACTGACAGAATCGGTTGTTAAACGGGTGAGAGTCCTAAATTTCTGGCTTATTTGTCTAACTGACAGAATCGGTTATTAAACAGGTGAGCGTCCTAATTTTCTGGCTTATTTGTCTAACTGACAGAATCGGTTATTAAACGGGTGAGAGTCCTAAATTTCTGGCTTATTTGTCTAACTGACAGAATCGGTTATTAAACGGGTGAGAGTCCTAAATTTCTGGCGTATTTGTCTAACTGACAGAATCGGTTATTAAACGGGTGAGCGTCCTAATTTTCTGGCTTATTTGTCTAACTGACAGAATCGGTTATTAAACGGGTGAGAGTCCTAAATTTCTGGCTTATTTGTCTAACTGACAGAATCGGTTATTAAATGGGTGAGAGTCCTAAATTTCTGGGGTTTTTGTCTAACTGACATAATCGGTTATTAAACGGGTGAGCGTCCTTCAACTGAAACCAATCCTATATGCGCGTTTATATCAACCGAAGTCAATCATATGTGAGCGTTTATATCAACTGAAGCCAATCCTATATGCGTGTTTACATCAACCGAAGCCAACCCTATGTGCACGTTTATATCAACCAAAGCCAACCCTATGTGCGCGTTTTGTTCAAATTATGAAATTGCTTTTTAATGATTTAGTTGAACTGGAAACGCGAAATGAATTTATGTTAAACATCAAACATGAAAACAATTTTTAGGACCATGACTTGAATCATATTTGTCGCTTACGTTTTTTGTATCGAGATATCATTCATTTATCTTTGAAAAGCGTAGAAACTAAATTTATAAATTTGTTCATATAAAATTTAATTTCTCATATAAAAGTTTTAAATTAGTTGAGACAACGAAGAAATCTAAGAATCCAGTTTATACCTAAAATGATATATGTGTTTGAAATACCTAAAGTGTAAATATTTAGATCTAAGAAAACTAAAATTAAAACATTAGTTGACTGTTATTTTTGGTTTGTTTGAAAAATATTATCCACCTTCGACGAGCTTAGAGACATGAAAATCCTTGCTTTAAAGAGGCGTTATATTAAATGTAAGAAATTCTGTTTATGAAAGTAGTGTTAAATTATTGATATTTATATTACATATGATTTCCTTACCGATCTGATAAGATAAAATATGAACTATTTAATCCGTTTTTATAAATTAAATGCTACTATTGCTATATTACAACATATTTTATAAAATAAAAATAAGGAGTCTATCAGCTACTTAAATGGTTTTAAATACGCAGGAACTTGATTTCTGTGTTTTTAAATTTCACTTATGTTCTTTAAATAAACCTTAATATTGACGTAACCTTAATTTGATTTCTACGGAATTAAGAGTTTTCGTGAATATTGATAAGAATTAGATTTGAGAAAGACACGTTTTAAACTGCACTAGATTTTGTAAAGTGGTAAATTCCGCGTTTATTCTCTTTTATAAGAAAAACGATGAATTAAAATGATTTATTGTAGGAGAATAATTTAAAAAAATAAATCAAATAGGAAAATCAGTGAGCATAATTTTCTGACAAGGATTAGTGCAGAGGTTAAGGACATATTTTTTCCACTTACCAACGTTTCTTACAAGTGGGGGAGGGGGGGTAGAACGGTACTTTGAAGTTTCCACTCTACCTCAGGGTATAGTGGGAACGGCTTGCTGGTTCTTTGTACACTAGTTGAAGCTAGAGGCCGTATTTTAGCATCGCCACTCCATGCACGAGCCCTAGTTTTTCACCCAGCTTTATCATAAGATCTGTAAAAGTGTATAAAAAGCGTTTCTTTCATATTACATTGACACAGTTTAGCTCTAAGTTCTTACTTTATTTAGACAATTTTCGTGGCAAGTGATAAAGTCAAAAATGTCAAATTGTATCCACCCCTAGTCTGTCTTTTTATTGAAGGAGATAAATTTTACTAAGTAATTGATTTAAAAGTGTTTACATAGCGTTTGAAATGGTGAGGTCGGTTTTAGAAATGTTTTAAACACAAGCGCTCTGAAATCACCCTAAACAAAATACTTAACATTATGTGAGGCCAGTTGTATAAGAGAAAAGTAGATTGCAGTTATATTAGAAGGTTTGCTTTTAAATTGAATAGTTTAACCAAGTTACGAAAAATATCAGAAAATGACACCAATAATAGAGTTTTATTTCATCAAATTGATTGTATATCATAAAGGACAATGGACAAATAAATCAAATTTTAAGTACAGATGTAACAAACATGACACAAAAATTCAATAATTATATGTTTTGTCCAAACACGGTATCGATAATGAAGAACATAGATTTAGATTACACCATATTAAATATTTTCATACGGAATTACAGGATTGTTGTATACGAATTACAGGATTGTTGTATACGAATTACAGGATTGTTGTATACGAATTACAGGATTGTTGTATACGAATTACAGGGTTGTTGTATACAAATTACAGGATTGTTGTATACAAATTACAGGATTGTTGTATACAAATTACAGGATTGTTGTATACAAATTACAGGATTGTTGTATACAAATTACAGGATTGTTGTATACAAATTACAGGATTGTTGTATACAAATTACAGGGTTGTATACGGATTATACGAATAGTTACGTTATAGTTAGAATGATTTCGTATTATAAAAGACAAAATACTGTTGGTTAAATGATTAATTAATTAATTAATTTTATCAATTGCTTATAATGCTGTTTCGGAAGAAATTTAAAAGTTTTTGTTTCCAATTAGCCATATGTTTGGGCAATTTGTTGGATTTATTCTTCTTCGTACATTGACTTTGTCAGCTGTTGTAAGTTATAAAAGAAAATTTAACATAGTTAATATATTTAGAGTTTTTTGTGATTTTTTAGTATTTGGCATAATATATATTGCTATATGATTGGAGATACATTTGTTTAGCTCTTGAAAAGGTTTCCATTTGGAAATCTAAACTTTGAGCAATGCACTACAGCTAATGATATTGTTTCTCTTTATGTTTATAATTGGTCATGATTAACAAATTGTTTCGCTAGTTTAAGACTAATTAGAATATTGGCAAAAGTACTTTTGTATATGTGTAGAAACATAGCATTGTTGCGAACGTATATCCTAAATATGCAAATGTATCCTACATCCTATATGTATTTATGTAAATATTAAACTTGATACCTGTATGCGTTTCCTTTAAATGAGAATTTCGAACAATTTTGCCAATCAAGAAGATCTAATCTAACCGAGAAGCAGACATTTCTTTGAGTATATTATAAAGAAGTGTTGTTTATAATTATAGCACATAAAAAACTGTTGTATAGATGGATAGTGGTTAAGGGATGTTGGAATGTATGTTTAAGCTACATGGAGGGAGACGATTGTCGCCCTCGATTTGTTGTAACGATACTCTCTCCGTGTTCGACGAGAAAACTAAACAAATAAACGGAATTGTCACCTAGTTACAAAGCGAAAGTACTTACTCGCGCAAGATTATTATGGTTTCATTGCCTTTTCTTACGACTCAATAAAATGTTTGAATAAACGGCAACGGCCATTTATTGCGCTAAATGAAGAGTTTCTAGAAATCATCGCGACGCGGCGCTGCTGTCATAAAACGTTTTCAGGTCTTCAAGTCACTTAGAATGCAATTTCCTGTATCCAGAATACATCAAATCAATTGAAATTCAAAAGACGTCTTTTCCCTGATCCCAGTCAATTTGAAATCGATAATTCAGTAATCAAGTTTAATAAAAGGAGACGGCTTTGAGCACGTTGCAACAATGTTAACTTTGTTGAGTATAGGCTAATTGGGTTTGCTGCTCTCCCTGTCTCCTAATAAACGCTCTCCCTGTCTCCTAGTTAGCGCGATAGTGCGTGGCTATTCGTGTTATAGTAATAACTATGAAGCTATAAATGAAATTATTTTTTTAATGTAAATTAATATAATCTATTTAACTTATCGTTTATAGAATATAGTTATATATTACAGCTTTTTTTAGCTATATATATATATATATATATATATATATATATATATATATATTATAGCTATATATTATCGTATACAGTAAGCCTATCTGAATTTTGTCTCAGCTTCAACAAAATTCAACAAAGGCTATCCAAGTAAAGCAAAAGCAATCATCTTGAAAACATTGCTTTTTACAGACTTTGTTAAAGCTGAAGGTAGTTTTCTTGAACTTTAAAACAAAAAGAGTCATCGGGTTTATATTTAAACAATGTTTACTATAGTTATACCTACTAATAACGCATCACACTTTTGTATATATTAGTGCAATAATAATACATAATAAATTGATAAAAGACTATTAATAAATTATTCTAATTTGTTACTAGTAATTTAATACTAACAATAAGTTTATAATAATAAATTAAATAATAATTTTTTTTTTGTTGTTAATAAGATATTCTAGTATTGCACTTCTGCTTAGACTGAGGCAGCCCTCAAACGTAGACATTTTTTATTGTATGAAACCGGTCACATGAAGTAGATGGAGTTACTGCATTTTTAGATGCTCAGTTTAAAGGGTCTTTATGTTCAACTTTCTCATAACTATCGTCAGTGTTCACGAAAGTCACAAAAAGCAGATTTAAATGTATAAATAGTGTTCCTAATTAGATGTGTCCAAGCGTATGACGTATTGACTTAGATAGATGTAGATCGCCTAAAGCGGTTGAAGTCATTATATCAGAAAGTATGTCGTGAGTAATTAAAAAAACAAACAAAATACGTTGGAAGTTCTTAGATTTCATAACACCTAATAGACCTGAAAATACTAGAAAATACTTCCCCACAAGAGTTTTCCACGCGCCTAATCTTGTTATAGTGCACGGGCCCATTGGAGGGTCCAGTTAGGCAAATTATCAATATGAAGTTCAGAGATATTCTATCTATTGTTTCCGTGTTTGGGTGTATTGTATTAATTTGTATTTAACAGTTGTATTGCAGCTAACAGTGCAGTTATTGTCACTATTAACAATAGTGTTATATTGTCAGTGCTGTATATGAGTTTTTTGGTGTAATTTGGGGTTTTCATTTACTAGTATAATGCATGACTGTTATAGTTATTAGTGAAGTAAGACTTTGACGAATAAATTACGAAGACATTTAATGAGAGACGTTCGTTCGAAGTTGTATTATTGTACAACGAACGTGTAAGAGGAAATAACACGAGTATATAAGTGATAATTTTGTTTTACTGTTCAGCAACAAAATAAGGTCACTTACTTTGAAGGATATTTTGAAAACAGATTTGTGTTAGTTATCGGCTCATAGTTTCAATAATTCACCCAATAATATCGATAATATTGTAACGCGGATAAATGTGCAAGAGTTGCTCTTAGGGAAAACTAGTGGGCTATTTTTATTGTGGGATTCTAAGTGATATATTCTACAATTGTTTTTCTTTCCTTCATAGTTAATATTCAATATTTTTTGCCTCAGTTATTTGTATAGAATAAGTTTACATTAGTCTAGAACATTTGTATAGAATAGGTTTACACTAGCCTAACTTAACCTAAGGTTTGATTGGGTCGCGTTAAGGGTGTCGAATAATTTTGGTGGATTCACTTTGGCCATCTTTAAGGTCCTGTGAATAATTACGTTTATCTTATTTATTTGGATGAAACTCGTGTACAAAATGTAGTCAAGCAACAGACATTGAATTATAGTGAATTTAATTTAGAATACATTTAATTAACTTATGTGCTCATACACCATGCACATTTGGTTTTACTATGTGCTTGAAGAGAATGAGAGTAGGGCCTACCCATTAGCCATACAATATATTAAATAAATAATAACTAATTACAAAAGTATGTTTGTGCATTTCAATGACGAAGTCATCGTCATCAAACGTTGCAACTGCAGTTAATGAATAAAACAAATTGGGTTTGTTTTATTTCAATGAAGTATTATAGTTAAACCTTGCAAATAATTAGAATTAATTACAGTTCAGTAAAACAAAACAAGTACATGTTTAGTTATTGTTTGTTGTTTGTATAAGAACTAGTTTAAAAAAATGTGGCATCTACTAGCGAGTTATTAATATTTAAACATTATCACCCCGGTTTCTGTTTTAATGTTTTCATTGTAATAAAGACATTCAGATTCCTTACAATAGTTAATTCGTAAATCCGTGAATTATGACACAACTTTTTTTATTGTTAGTTTCGAACCTATTTAGTCCATAAATCTCTCACCAGTACACATAGATGATTTTTGAAATAATTTCTGACTTTATTTTAACAGATGTCTTTATGTCATTAATATTCACTTAAACCAATCACTGCATACTACAGACTAGCATCCAACTGTTTCCAGTAAATAACCAGTTGTCCTAGGATAGAACAACTTTTCTCGATACCTACAATGTAAGTATTAAAACTGCAGTTTTTTTTCAGTTCTTGCAGATAATAAATACTATATATGTTGATAAAACTATAAAAACTAGACTTGTAATTACAGTAACTTCGACAAAAAATGAGAAATAATAAAACTAATTTCATTTTCACCTAAACTCTCTTAGAAATAACCTAACATAACTTAACCTAAATGTTATTGGGTTAGGTTGAAGATTAGGATAGGTTAGGTTTGGTTGGGTTGCGTTAGGGGTTTCGAAGTTATCTTTATCCCCAAACCGGGGAGGAAAGGTTACACAGAGGTAAAGGACTTCAGACCTATTAGCCTCACATCTTTCTTGTTAAAGACATTGGAAAGGCTGGTGGACTACTATTTGAAGGAGGGACCTTTGAAGCAGTATCCGCTTCATCAGGACCAACACGCCTACCGAACTGGTAGGTCAGTGGAGACTGCGCTGTTGTCGGTCGTAGACTTTATTAAGGGTCAGATCAACAACAAAGGAATATGTATTGGGGCTTTTCTTGATGTAGAGGGGGCTTTTAACAGTACCTCTAGACTGGCCATCAAGAGAGCAGCTATAGATCATGGGATTTCTGATGGAATTATAAATTGGATTATGAGTTCCTTGGAAAACCGGATAAGCACTGCATCCTGGATGGGGTGCACGATAAATGGGATGGTCTCGGAGGGCTGCCCGCAGGGTGGAGTGTTATCCCCTTTGCTGTGGAGCCTTGTCGTGGACGGCCTACTAAGGACACTCAGTGGAATGGGTGTCAAGGTGGTAGGATATGCGGATGACATAGCTATCCTTGTTAGGGGACCATTTGAAGAGGTCCTCAAAGACCTGCTTCAAGAGGCACTCAAGGTAACAGAAGCATGGTGCAGGGAGAATGCACTATGCATTCAAGGAGAGAAATCTGAGGCACTCATCTTCACTAGGCGATATAAAACTAAATCGCTGGAGATGATGGAAGTTGGTAATACTAAAATAAGCTACGTTGAGAGTGCTAAATATCTGGGAGTTATTCTGGATAGGAAGCTACTCTGGCGTGAGCATTTGGAGGATAAGTGCAAAAAAAGCCATAGCTACGTTCTGGCAATGCAGAGGAGCAATAGGCACGAGATGGGGTTTGGGTCCACGTCAAATGAACTGGATTTATTCCGCCATTGTGGTGCCGAGGTTGGTCTTTGCCTCTATCGTCTGGTGGGACAGGGCACAGAAAGAAACAAGTAAAATAATGCTGGACCGCGCGCAGGGGCTCTTCCTTAGAGGCATAACTGCTACAAGGAGAAGCACACCATGTGCGGCCATGAGGGTTATGTTGGGTTTTCCATCCTTGAGTCTTCAAATTAGGATGGAGGCAATGGAAACTGCATACCGGCTAAGCTGTACTGGGCAGTGGAAGACAAGTAGCAAACTTCATAAACAGCTATTTGGGAATTCACTGAAGGAGCTCTGGATAGAACCTCAGGATAAGATACTGTCTCTTAAAAGGGAAAAAGGAAACTACAAAATCCTTATTCCTGCAAGAGAGGCATGGGCGGAATATAGACCCATGGTGAAATCTGGTTCACCGATGGGTCCAAGATGAAGGAAGGAGTGGGAGCAGGATTTAGTGGACCGAGACACCAAGACAGATTTTGTCATCGCCTGGAGGACTACAACTCTGTCTTCCAGGGGGAGGTGCTCGCGATCAAACTATGTGCTGAGGAAATAATAGGGTCTGGCAGGAGGGGCAAGACCATCTGGATTTGCTCGGACAGTCAGGCAGCTCTGAAGGCTTTAGGTAAGGCTAGTACCAGCTCTAGGTTGGTGGCTGAGACTATGGCTTCTCTAGCAGAGCTGAGTAAGTATAATACACTCAACCTAACCTGGATTCCAGGACATTCTGGCTGGATAGGGAATGAGAGAGCTGACGCCTTAGCAAAACAAGGGTGTATAACCCAAGGACCGTTGCTGAGGGCAGTGGGCATGCCGCCTCGGGAGGGGCGCAAGAGGATCACGGCACATATAGACAGGTTGTGCAGAGAAGAATGGAATGTAACCTTGTAACCTTGGGGTGTAACAAATCCAAGGTACTGTGGGGTTACTCAGGAGATGTGTGGGGCAAAGAACTACTCTCCTTAAGTAGACATCAACTCAGAGCTACTGTAGAGCTGGTTACAGGCCTTGGGAATCTGAGGGGGTCCAATACAAAATTGGAAAATCTAGGTCCCCTGTGTGCAAGAGATGCGACGAGGACCAAGAGGAAAGCCCAATCCATGTACTCTGTGAGTGTCCTGCTTTGGGAGCTGCAAGGAGAAAGTGGTTTGGCTGGCAGGTATGTACACCAGAGGATATCAGAAGATCTAGCATCAGGTGGGTACTTGATTTCTGCAAAGAGGTAGGTATCCACTAAGCTAGTCCTGTGGTAGGGATGGGAAGAGAGTACAAAGGCTACAGCTAAGTGCTCTACACCGATAAGTTCCCTCCGAGTTTTAGTAATAAAAATAGGGGTTTCGAATAGTTTTGAGGATTCACTTAGGCTATTCTTAACGTTTGTTATATTCAGTTGGAGGAAATTCGTGAACATAATTTAATCAAGCAACAGATAAACCGTCAGATGTTTTTAAAACAGGTCACATGGATTTAACGTTTTTAATTTTACGCATGATCAGTGTTGCTTTATTCGCAGCATTGCAATGCATTCGACTCCGTAAATAAACACACTTTACTGTTTAAATAGTTCTGTTAAACAGGCTTTTTAATGTTTGGTTTTCGCACAGCAAATATTCTCTCATTTTGTTTGTCGCAAAAAAAATTGAATTAGCTCCAATTGAAAATGAAGTATTTGCTGTGAACAAAAAGTGTTTCACTGAAAACATATAACTTTTAGTTACATAAAACAGTATATTCAAAGATATTTTTAAAAGTTTTAGACCCGGAATAGTTTTAGAGTTTATGAAGGGAATTTCTGTTGGACTGATACCCACCACTTTGTATCATTTAGGATATTTTCACTTTCGTCAGAAAATGCAATATCTATTGCAAAACCATTTCTGCGAAATAATTGCTTTTTGCGATTTCGTTTGTAAGCTTTATTGGTAGTGTTCCTAAAATAGCTGTTTTCTAGAGGTACCAATATGAAAACAGACATTTCATGGGCCAGCCTGTAGCCTACTAGCGAGAGATATTGGACGAGTCGTTTTCTGGTCGGCAAAGTGTGGTCACTAAATTCGTCCGGCAAGGAAAAACAGTGTTAGGTAATAACTAACTAGATCATTATTTTATCCTAACTGTATTACTATTTAATTCATATTACTAAGTGAAAGGAGAAACAAATGGGCACACAAGTTTGACGCTATAGTATATGGTTAGACTATATGTTACATATTAAGTGTAACATAATTCTATTTCTAACATTGTGAAATTATCATTTTTAAACATTTTGAATTTTTATATTTTCTCTAAAACTACTTCTTGGTCATAATCTAACTCTCGAAGCTTTTCTTTCTTCCGGTGCCGACTCTGTTCCGATCTCTTTGGCCGTTCCGTTTTTGCATGCCACTCCGCCGCTGTTTCTCTTTTACATTGCGGAAACGGGCCACAGCTTCATTTCTTTCTAGATATCCTGAGATGTTATCAGGGTAGAAAGACTATCTCACATTTTGCCTGTATTCTGGATCTTCAGAGTTCCTTTGTACATTGGTAGTGTTCATCAGATTCTTGGCTCTACTTAGAGTGAGTGGAGTATCAGCTCTTTGATTGACCTGAATGTCGGCTCTTTTGTTACCAGGAATTCCTATTTGGCTGGGTACCCCTTAAAAGGTCAACTAGTGCCGCACTGGGTTGTTTTCAAGCAGTCAGTAGGGGGATTGCTTCCTGTGAGTTGATCAAGAACAACTCCCTTCCCGGATCAAGGTTGTTGACTAGCAGTTTTCCATAAGCTTGGTAGATCGTGCACACCTCACCATTATAATTACTAGCATTCCCTTGCCACTGGCAATGAGTTTCAAATAGATTGAGTGTTGAGATTGTTGAGTTTCATCAAGAATTTATTACAAACATATGTAATACTTGAACGTAGTTAATTGTCAACTATTTTTCTGTGTTTAAGGGTGGCCCTTCACTATAGTACGATGTGTCTATAGAGAACGCTCTAAAATAAGGAATTTCAAATCACTATAAATAATAAAGAAGGCTTTTATTTCGTATAACACTTACACCATAATCTGGTTACAATTATCCATCAATACCATAATACATCAATGCAATTTAGAATTACTGTATAGAATCAATAGCTTTAGAAGGAGTTTGCAGAGAAATCTGTCTTTTCCTATCTGGTATTGAATCTGCAGGGTTCTCTCCAATGAAACAGAATTATTTTCTTTAGTAGTAAAATTTTATTTATAAGTCTTATAACTTTTTAAGATTTTAATTTCATAAAACCTATTTTTCAAACGAGAAGAAATGAGTTTTACTAAATCATAAAATCTGTGTGTTGTTATTTGAGGGTTACCTTTTCAAGTATGTTAGATTGTCTTAATTTAGTGCTAGCTTGCTACGGGCTTAGTGGAATGTATTTTACTGTCTCCATAAACTCAAGTCTTTCATGTTCCGTTAGTAACTTGTTTTGCCGACATATTGATATAATTAGTATGACATCTTCATCGTTGACTAAATATAAACATTTATAGCAGCCTGTAGAACATGTAGTGAGAAGGAGCCTAATGTCAAAGGAGGTGCTTTAGACTACCAATATACATCTATACAGTCAGTTATGCTTTCTCATTTTATAACTCACAAGAAACTAAAATATTCTAACAAAACCTTCATCTTCTTTTCGATGCGGTATTAGACAATGCTAACAAATTAATCCCTCGAAAACTCACGTGACCTCCAAATTCGATAACTGAGGTCGTGATTCTGAAGGGGACGCGGCATTTCCATTTTATTGGCTTGGTGGAAGTTTAATCTTGTCAAAACTTTGTGATTTATTTGTGAACATTAAGTGGTCGTTACTACATTTCATTAGCACTATAAAGTTTCACTGCTTTTTATGACGATTTAAGGCTTAAGTGTTGATTCGTGATTTTAAAACCTTATTAATCGTCTTAATAAAATTCGAGTCAACAGAGAACGTGGCTCGGAAAGTTAACTAGATAAACAAGATGAATTAAACCTGTAGTACTGTGTGAACCAATTGGGTTATGAAGCATGTTTCCACACGCAATTTGTCGTCCTTATAGTTGTCGACAGTAGACGCCTGAACCAGTGCTTCTAAACTACAGCACCAAGTTGAGAATTGTCACAATGTTTGTTCCTTGTCACAGTATACAAAACTGTCAAATCAAAATTAGTTGTTTTTTGTTACAAATATAAAGACAGTGAAATAAAAACTGTTTTGTTCTTTGTTATAGGCTATATAAAAGGTCAAATCAAAACGTTTTTTTTTTTTTAAAGTATGCAAAAGGTCAAATCCAAACTGGTTGTTCTTTCTTAAAAAGTGTGCATGAGGTCATATCAAAAGTGGTGGTTACTTGGTATAAAATATGCAAAACAAAACTGGTTGTTCCTTGTCACATAGTACGCAAAAGGTGAAATAAAAATTGTTTGTCCCTTGTTACAAAGTATGCAAAAGAGGAATTAAAATTGCTTGTTCTTTGTTACAAGTATAAAGACCGTGAAATAAAATTGCTTATTCTTTGTTACAAAATATACATATGGAACATATGGTCAAATCAAAAACGATTGTTCCTTGCTACAAAATAGTTCGTTCCTTACCACTAAGTATGTAAGTTGTGAAGTCAAAGTGTTCACATTGTATACAAACGTTAAATCAAAACAGTTTATACAATTTATACAAAGAGTGAGAACACAGTTTGTTCCTCACCACTAAGTATGTAAGTTGTGAAGTCAAATTGTTCACATTGTATACAAACGTTAAATCAAAACAGTTTATACAATTTATACAAAGAGTGAGAACACAGTTTGTTCCTTACCACTAAGTATGTAAGTTGTGAAGTCAAAGTGTTCACATTGTATACAAACGTTAAATCAAAACAGTTTATACAATTTATACAAAGAGTGAGAACACAGTTTGTTCCTTACCACTAAGTATGTAAGTTGTGAAGTCAAAGTGTTCACATTGTATACAAACGTTAAATCAAAACAGTTTATACAATTTATACAAAGAGTGAGAACACAGTTTGTTCCTTACCACTAAGTATGTAAGTTGTGAAGTCAAAGTGTTCACATTGTATACAAACGTTAAATCAAAACAGTTTATACAATTTATACAAAGAGTGAGAACACAGTTTGTTCCTTACCACTAAGTATGTAAGTTGTGAAGTCAAAGTGTTCACATTGTATACAAACGTTAAATTAAAACAGTTTATACAATTTATACAAAGAGTGAGAACACAGTTTGTTCCTTACCACTAAGTATGTAAGTTGTGAAGTCAAAGTGTTCACATTGTATACAAACGTTAAATCAAAACAGTTTATACAATTTATACAAAGAGTGAGAACACAGTTTGTTCCTTACCACTAAGTATGTAAGTTGTGAAGTCAAAGTCTTCACATTGTATACAAACGTTAAATCAAAACAGTTTATACAATTTATACAAAGAGTGAGAACACAGTTTGTTCCTTACCACTAAGTATGTAAGTTGTGAAGTCAAAGTGTTCACATTGTATACAAACGTTAAATCAAAACAGTTTATACAATTTATACAAAGAGTGAGAACACAGTTTGTTCCTTACCACTAAGTATGTAAGTTGTGAAGTCAAAGTGTTCACATTGTATACAAACGTTAAATCAAAACAGTTTATACAATTTATACAAAGAGTGAGAACACAGTTTGTTCCTTACCACTAAGTATGTAAGTTGTGAAGTCAAAGTGTTCACATTGTATACAAACGTTAAATCAAAACAGTTTATACAATTTATACAAAGAGTGAGAACACAGTTTGTTCCTTACCACTAAGTATGTAAGTTGTGAAGTCAAAGTCTTCACATTGTATACAAACGTTAAATCAAAACAGTTTATACAATTTATACAAAGAGTGAGAACACAGTTTGTTCCTTACCACTAAGTATGTAAGTTGTGAAGTCAAAGTGTTCACATTGTATACAAACGTTAAATCAAAACAGTTTATACAATTTATACAAAGAGTGAGAACACAGTTTGTTCCTTACCACTAAGTATGTAAGTTGTGAAGTCAAAGTGTTCACATTGTATACAAACGTTAAATCAAAACAGTTTATACAATTTATACAAAGAGTGAGAACACAGTTTGTTCCTTACCACTAAGTATGTAAGTTGTGAAGTCAAAGTGTTCACATTGTATACAAACGTTAAATCAAAACAGTTTATACAATTTATACAAAGAGTGAGAACACAGTTTGTTCCTTACCACTAAGTATGTAAGTTGTGAAGTCAAAGTGTTCACATTGTATACAAACGTTAAATCAAAACAGTTTATACAATTTATACAAAGAGTGAGAACACAGTTTGTTCCTTACCACTAAGTATGTAAGTTGTGAAGTCAAAGTGTTCACATTGTATACAAACGTTAAATCAAAACAGTTTATACAATTTATACAAAGAGTGAGAACACAGTTTGTTCCTTACCACTAAGTATGTAAGTTGTGAAGTCAAAGTGTTCACATTGTATACAAACGTTAAATCAAAACAGTTTATACAATTTATACAAAGAGTGAGAACACAGTTTGTTCCTTACCACTAAGTATGTAAGTTGTGAAGTCAAAGTGTTCACATTGTATACAAACGTTAAATCAAAACAGTTTATACAATTTATACAAAGAGTGAGAACACAGTTTGTTCCTTCCGCAGTTTATACAAAACTGTAATAATAAAGGGAATACAATAATTCAGAACTGAAAGTGTTTTGCAAGTTTAAAACAGACGTTGTAAATATCGAGTCTACTTGTGCAGCCGGAATCCACTCGACCGCGTGAAAACACTTATTTATATTTAGAGTTAGGGCGGGCCGTATATCTGGCTAACAGTCAGCCACATTGCTATCTCCGTAATTTGGAGGGCTTTTGTGTTATTTATTTTATAAACGAATCTTATTTGTTATTGATTGCATAAAGTAGTGAAGAAAAAAGAATTTAGGTTACTGCGTGAGTAAATGTATTAACTAGATACACTACCAACTCAGTCACTATAGCTGAGCAAATAAATATATAAACAATCAGTTGGATCCGTCACTGCTGATCCTATAGATCTATCTGTATCTGTTTAGGCCTGTTTTACTATTTTATTTTTCAGTTTTTCGTTATTTTATGAGAATTATCAATGTTACATTTTTATTTAAAAAAATCTATAACAGTATAAAGTACCATAACATTTTATCTTATTTTATATATCTCTCTAATGTTTACCTCGCCCATTAGGGAATTAGGTATAACACACTGTAAAATTGAGCTTTGTTATACATGCAGTTAATACTATTTTGAGTTGAATATTATTATAAAATATTATTTTGCCGTCTTCGGCACCCTTGTGTATTATTTTCCCCGCCCCACGGCCTGTTAAGGGTTAGATTTCAAAATTATGTTTTAAGGGGAGTTATAGTACAACACTATTCAGCGCGCTGTGAGACATTTTATTAGAGTATTGTATTATACAAAGCTGTCGCAAGTAATACAACGCAGATATTCAGAGGACGATGTTATTATTTAGAGCGGCAAGGTGGTTGCTTGATCGCTTGAGCGCAAGCTGTAATGTATTGTACTAAAACTGCTGTTAATATATGTTACTTATATGGCAAGTCGTTACCCGCCGAGCAGGAGATTCTGTCTGTCAATGCGTAGTAGGAAGAAGCTGTCTACATTCGGACAATTGTTTATATAAAACGCCTAATGTGTTATATATTTAAATTTTATTGCAGTATAATTTTATGTCTTAAAGCAGGAGATGGAAATATATTCAGTAATTTTCGTCCAAAATAGACATAATTCTATTTTAACGAAAACAGTGTTGGTTATAGTGAATCTCGATGTTGTGAAAGGGCTCGTTTATTGAAAATAAGTAATTCCTTGCCATTGCAATAATAATAAACAAAGATTGTGGAGTCGGCTCATATCTCTTGGCGATTGCCTCATCTCTACCCTGACTTTAGACATAATTTATTCGCGTTTTCATTAAACAGATTTTGGTCTAACAAAAATGTAATAGAAAACTAATATAATAGAAGGTAATTCTTTTACGTTCATAATCGACTGTTCTCTTGATCACATCTTAATATACATTTATTTATAACGTTAATTTTAATGTCTTTAATAAGTACTAAGTGACTCCACGATGATTTAGAATTAGGGATAACACTTCCTTTCAATAATTAATATTTTTATGAATAATTGAGTCCATTAAAAGAAATTCCTACTGTCAATTCTTTCGAAAAGTACTACAGTTGCGCAGAAATGCAAACCCTCAACAGAGATAAATTAAGTAAACATTAAAAATATGAAAATAAATTCATTAAAAAATTTCTGCATACTTGAAACATATGCCTCTAACATCTAATTACAATTTTCAAACAAATTTGGAGATAATATGGAGTTTTGGCTTAAATTTAGTTTATTACAAATCTGAACCTTTATTTATTTGCACCTATTATATTCAATCGAATGGTATTTTTGACTACTCTAATTTACATACAGTATTTGTATTTGACAATACATAAAATATTTGCTCTTCAGTGAAATTTCCTAAAATTGACCTTTTGTTATCATAAAAATAGATGACCATCTCAAAATAAAATTGAAAAAAATATTGTTATTTTGCGTTGTTAATAATTAGTGGTTTAAATGAAGAAAACCAATATCAGAAATATAGTAGCAAGCAATTATTATATTCGTAGACAACTTAGTTTAACAACTATGTTGATACAGTACGGCTTGTACATAAAGTTTTTATACTTGTAATTGCGATGCCATATAACTTTTAGCTATCTTTGATCCCAACGTCTAATAAATACAAAAGTTATAAGGCAGCAATTAATTACAGTACTTGTTTACTGTAATACATTCCGCCGAATTTCCTTTCATACACTCCTCTACCTCCCGTTATATTAAAACGTGTAATAAAGTTTTGAAATCACGAATCGACACTTAAGCTTAAACTCGCCATAAAACGCAGTCAAACTTTATGGGCCAAATCAAATAATAACGATCGTTTAATCTGCTCATATAACTCTAACGGTGTAAGATTAAAGTTGTGTATGGGCAATAAAACTAAGATGTCACGTCATTTTAGAAGAGTGACTAAATTCTCGAGAAGAGTCGATTTTAAAATCTTCACAGCAATTCTCCATTGAAATAGCCTGGCAGTATTTAAATAGGTCATTTTTAATTTCAGAGACGTATTTACGTTGTAACGTTAAATGCTTTTACGAGGACTTTGAAATTATTTAAAGATTCCTAACGAAATCTCAGATGGTCTAAAACTTTCTAATTAGGTACTTTTTCATTGCCGTTTTTTTAAAGTTGGTAACGTTTTTCGTAACTGAGTAATTAACGTTTTTGGATTCAAATTAAACTGAGCGTTTCTTTGGTACAATAGATAACCTTTTTTCTATAAGTCATACAAGTCTTCAACAACTAAATGTATAGATGATTGAAAATTTTTCCTAATGTTTTTTTCCAGGAGTCGTTCAAGTCTTCAACAACTAAATACATGTAGGCCTGGGTCCATGGGCCTGGGTTACATGTATATAAAGGGTCGGACGTTTCCAAAATCTTTTTTTTCTAGCCGTCATACGTCTTCAACAACAAAGTACACATAGGGTAGGAAATTTCTCAAATCTTATTTTCTAACTGTCATACAAGCTTTAAACAACTAAAGTTATAAAGGTTCGAAATTTTCTGAAATTTTTTTTCTAATAGCCGTACAAGCTTTCAACAATTAAATATATAAAGGCTCAGGAATTTTCCCAAATTTTTTCTACCTGTCATATAAGTCTTAACAACTTATTAAATAAAGCCTCGGAAATTTTCCAAATATTTTTTCTACCCGTCTGCAAGCCTTCAACAACTATGTACTGTATAAAGAGCCTTATAAATATATAAATACAAAATATTTTAAATATATGGTATACTGTGCAACAGCAAACGTTTATTTAAGAGTGTTCGGATATTTGTCACACGAAAAGAATTGATCGTAGGCCTATATGGTTGTTAACTTAGACTATTACACAATATTTACTTGCCTCTATCCTTGGCTTGTTCGACGAAACTCTATTCTTCTTGCTCCTATGAGTGTTTCTTCTGAAACCTCATTTAAAGCAGTGTGTTATATGCATTTTAACTTTATTGTGACATTGGCTGGTTGTTGGCTAATAGCTTTAGAGGCTCTTGTGATGTTCATTTACATTTAAGCTTTGCACTTGGTTGTTTGGTGCGGAAAAGTGTTATAATTTTGACTCTTTGTTTAAAAGATTTGGTTTTATCTTGGATTTTTCTGAGGCATTTAGGTGTTCGACTTTCATAGGCTCGTAGACGAGTCACGGTGGTCGATTCCTGCGCATCAGAGGGAGGTGCCGGATCTGTGACTATTGCCGACAAATGCAGATGGAAAGAGCGTTCTGCTCGATCTTTGAGGGATGAAGTCAGTTTGATGATGAAATCCTGTAGGGGTGGGACGTTAAGTCCCGCGGCTATTATAGTAATTTTTACATACAACGGGGAATTCGTGATTGTTCTGAGTGTGACGTTTTGGAAAAAGTGCCGCTTTCTCTTTAAAGTATCGCTCGGAAGGGAGTACCAAGCGGGAGCTACTTAAGTGATAATGGGTTTGATGTACATTTTGTACATCATCAACCTGACGGACATTTGGATCGGGTTCCCAGCTCCGTGAATGAAAGGGAAGAATCATTGGCGAGCGCCAAGGGGCCTTCAATGACTTGCCTCTAGACATGTTTTACATCTTTATAAACTTGGAAATTCCACAGTATACAAGTAATCTGTTTCCATTATTTTGGTAACTGAGAGATTCAGATTCTCCTACAATAATAATAATTTTGTTTCGTATAGCAACACAATTGTTTGAAAGGCAGACAAACTTTAGCTACATAAAATAATGAAATAACTTCGTTGGCGATTTTTGAACTTTGTACGCTTTCAAACAAAACAGTGAAAATCAATTTCTGACTTTCTTAGAGCAATCAAAGTTATTAAAAACTAAATCTCGTTTATTTATTCTCGACTGGGAAAATACCGCTAGAGGGCATTACTTGAAAAACTTTTAATTTACACTTTTAAATTAAACTTTAAATGTAATCTCACGAAAGTATTTGTTTTGTGCGTCGGGTAATCAGAATTGAATTATTAATTGAAAATTAATGAGCCATCGTAGTAGTGGAAAATTTGGAAAATGTTCTGAGTATAAATTTTAAAGAAACACTGATATCTTGTTAATATTTATGCGTACGACCTTTATTTGAAATAAGATTTATGGAAGAGCAAAAGGACTAATAAAAGTGTTTGTCCAAGAATGTACCAAGTTATTGTTAAATGATTACATTTCACGGATAATTCAGACTATGTTGGACGTCATTGTATCCTCAACTCCCCACTGTTACTAAGGGGTCAGTGTAAGACCAATTTTTTTAAAAAAATTGTTTATAACATAATTTACAGTTACAATTTTCCCCACACACCCTGATTTAATTTTCATACGCTACAGGTCAGGTGGCTTCGTCAGCAATCAGAGTATTCCTTGGCTTTGATAGTCGTGGTTCAAAGGTTTACGGAGAACTGTTTTTCATAATTAAAAAAAAAAATGTTGTTTCTGCAGAATACGAGCCGTTGTAATACAGGTTTATTTGTCTCGTCTTTATTTAAGGTTTTGTTAAGGTGTGTTATTACACTTCTATCTAAGCGTGTAATATAAAGAAACTAACTGACACACTCATTGCTACAAAACAACTTTTGATTCATTCTAATATTAACGGAGTTAGCATTCTCAGAAATATCCTCTGAATGACAGTATGAATAAAACTGTAGTAGATGTGGGGATAGTGGGGGAGAAGGGAGGCTAGGATGCTATTGGCACACTTGTCACTCAGCCACGAAATATTCACTAGGTTAATTTGATTAGTAAGAACCAACAGGCTTCTGTATAATAATTTGTAATAAACATGGTATTTTAAATTATTGTTATTAATAGATTAATTTTACTTTCTTAGGATCCCATTCCAGTTTTATTCAGATTATAAGATTGAAGCGTAAGTGGTGGTTCGTTACACATCCCGTACACTTACTTTAATTTTGTTTGTGAATCTGCAATAATTGATTACTGTTTTGTATTATAGAAGTAAATTATTTAAACTGTTAAATAAAGAATTTTAATTTGTTGGTATTTTGTGAAATAATAATTGTATTGTTATTGATGAGGTTTTCATTTTTTTATAATAATAATTGGATTTGTTAATTTTTTCCTGGTAATGTTGAATTATTCGTTAATAAAGACCAATTGTTTTCTTCAAATTTATTTATTATCTTTTAATAATTTTTTAATCACTTCTAGTGCTTCTAGTGTGTGTTATATAATAATGAAATTTTATATTATTTAAACAATATTATTCGTGAATTTTGTTACTAACTACATTCGGTGTATATTTCACGTTTGAACCTAATTAGCGATTTGCTGAGCTTATATATGAATTAATACTTATAAGTATAAGTCCTTCATTTATTAAGATCAAACGACAGTATTTTATATTGAAGCATCGTTATTTTAATCCCTGGTTTACAGAAATTTAATTTTTCGCCTTTTAAACTGTTAAAGTATTTTAACTGTCTAGTTTGGCGAATTTATTTCCAATAATATGTTATTTTTTTGTTATTCAAGTCTTATTAACTTAAATCTTCAACGTTACTGCATTAAACCATAAGTCAGTATTTTTCTTGTAAAGCATTTACTTGTTAAATGCCACTAACCTCTAATATTCTGTTACTTTTCGTTCAAATTTATAAAATCTACTTGACAGCCGTCAATTCTTTGTAAATAGATGGCCAAATTTCCGTGATCCCGAAGTACGCAGAAAGAATTAACCTTTTGTTCCTTACAATTTCGTAAAAACTTTACTGTTTCGCTGAACGAACTGGCGTTGACGAAAAGAAAGGTTGAAGACAAGAAGTTTCTGTAATCTTCGTTAAAGTTGTATTGCATTTGGGAATAGGGTCCGAATTTGTCTTGGGTCGATTGCTTGCACACGGTTTCTTGCCTTCTTTATTAGGAATTGTTGACGTTAGGGAAGCATGATGTTATTTGAGAATCTGCGTTTTTAAGAAATAGTCTCCAGTTTTAATTTTCTTGGTGAAATATGAACAAAATTAAAATAAAGAACTATTGTAAAAATTATCTTCTGACATATTTTTTTATTTTCGCATTATATCTGTGTACACACACACACACACACACACACACACACACACACACACACACACACACACACACACACACACACACACACACACACACACACACACACACACACACACACACACACACACACACACACACACACACACGCACGCACACACGCACGCACACACACACACACACACACACACACACACACACACACACACACACACTCTCTCTCTCTCTCTCTCTCTCTCTCTCTCTCTCTCTCTCTCTCTCTTATTGTAGTTTTTCCTTACTCTTTACGCTCTCTAGATAAGTATTAGGCTACTTAAGATATTGTGTTTTTACATTTCTATATTATGTTTGTCGTTTAATGTTATATGTCTTTAACCAGTACCATATTTGACATATGTGTACTAGTGTTTAAACTAATAATCCTTTAATCTAATAGGATCCTTTACTTATATGTGGATAATGCATATTTTTGGTCGGAAACGTTTTCGATTTATAAACAGACGTCTGATCAGAGATGTGATACGGTTTTCAATACGCATACATGGATTATTCTATTTACTATGTCCTCTCTAAATTTATTTTCGACAATAGTCAAATTGACTGATCGACTTGGCGCAAAGAAATGTATTTTCAATACCACCCGTTAGGTACTACTTTGTTACCCTGACATATGTTTAGATACGCACAAATCTACATCAAGTATGTAGACTCGGCTAACCTAGGGTTCAGAGAGCATTATTTCCACTCCTAACACACTCATACCACTTAAGACCATTTGCCCCTCTTTTCGTTAGCCCTAGATGCCCCCCTAGTTACAGTGTAATTCCGTCGCAGTTATATAACCAACATACAAGTCTATACATAAGACTCTTAGAGCTACCCCTTAGTTATAATATAGGTCTAATTTGGGATTTCGTGTCTTTATTTAACCATATGTAGTATTTACAGCCAATTGCATATTTATCGATAATAAAGGATTAAATTAAATGTCACCTCGTTTATGTGTGACTCAAGAACCCGAGTTTCATCGCAAATGCAGCGATTTAGTTTCAACCAACAATACAAGTAGACACTTTAAATTGCACAACTTTGTAAAGCGTTATGTGTGACTCAAGAACCTGAGTTTCATCGCAAATGCAGCGATTTAGTTTCAACCAACAATACAAATAGTCACTTTAAATCGCACAACTATGTATAGCGTTATGTGTGACTCAAGAACCCGAGTTTCATCGCAAATGCAGCGATTTAGTTTTAACCAACAATACAAGTAGACACTTTAAATTGCACAACTTTGTAAAGCGTTATGTGTGACTCAAGAACCTGAGTTTCATCGCAAATGCAGCGATTTAGTTTCAACCAACAATACAAATAGTCACTTTAAATCGCACAACTATGTATAGCGTTATGTGTGACTCAAGAACCCGAGTTTCATCGCAAATGCAACGATTTAGTTTCAACCAACAATACAAATAGTCACTTTAAATCGCACAACTATGTAAAGCGTCATGTGTTACTCAAGAACCTGAGTTTCATCGCAAATGCAGCGATTTAGTTTCAACCAACAATACAAGTAGACACTTTAAATTGCACAACTTTCTAAAGCGTTATGTGTGACTCAAGAACCTGAGTTTCATCGCAAATGCAGCGATTTAGTTTCAACCAACAATACAAGTAGACACTTTAAATCGCACAACTATGTAAAGCGTCATGTGTGACTCAAGAACCCGAGTTTCATCGCAAATGCAGCGATTTAGTTTCAACCAACAATACAAATAGATACTTTAAATTGCACAACTATGTAAAGCGTGTGTCAAAGTGAGTGTGCGTACGTGTATCTGGAGATTGCAGGATTTATGGTAAATAATTATGCACCAAAAGTTTAATTCAACATGAAGTAAAAACATTGAACAAAAAAAAAAACAACAAAATTTCTAAAGTTATGTTGTACAAGGTAGAATAACCTTAACACCATCTTTTTGGTGTTTATGCAAAACATGTTTATATTTTGTGCTAATTGTCTGTCTGTAGTTCTGCTTTTTATTCAAGTATAACTTTTGTAAAATTGCAAACAACTTGGCGTAAACTGATACTAAAACCATAATTAAAGCTTTCTTTTCATTTCTTAGGTTTCAAGTTATTATTTTTCTTGAAGTAAAAGATCTATAAAACAATTCTTGAACGTACTTTCTTAAAGAATAAAATGACAAAAGTAATTTTAAAAGATGGCGAAAACTTGAGAGAAACATTGAACAAACATCGTTAAAAAAAATCAAATTAAAACATACTCGAAATATTATTTTGAAAGCAAAATGTTCTTTGCTTTTCATTTTATTAGTTCTGTAAAATTAAATATTTCTTGGAGCTTGCTAAATGAATTACTACAAAAGATCCATTTTCTGTTTTAAATCACTGACATCAACCCCGGCAATGCCAAAGGGTTGGTTAGTGAATACTTGCCCTAAAGCAATCACCTCCTTGATAATGTCACATCTCTCCTTAGTCAGAAGACGTCACCAGAATCCTTTTATAACACACTTTGCATAGTACTCGATTAAAGGAACTGTCTTCATTATATTTCCGGTGTGTCTTGTATAAATGTCTTTGTACTCCCTTTTTTATTTCTTGAAACAAAGCGAATTGTCTTCGTATTGTGTAAACGGTGTTTACGACGACCAAATTGAAGTTCATGCGGATAAAACAAAAGTATTGTGACATTAAGTTAATTATGGGGAGACAATTTACAGCAGTAAAAATTAAAACAGTTTATTAAAACAAACACACTAGTTTATTAAAACAGACGAATTTCGACGATGTCGCCTTAGTCAGTGCTTGGCTACTATTTCAGTAAACATTAATAAACTAATGTGTAGTGAGATTAGGAGTAAACAGTTTTAATTTTTACCGTTGTAAAACATTGTAAGAAGTGATAATTTTTCCAGAACTTTTTTATATTTTAAAAGAGTTTCAATATTTTCCTAAACGACTAAAATTTTATTCAAAAGACGTGAATTCTGCTTAAAACTATAATTTGGAAACCGAACTTTTTAAAATAATAAATAAGAATCAAGCGCAAAAATTGTTAAATGAATGAAATTGTTTACAAAAAAGTAAATCAGATTTGTTTCTGTGGTTCAGTAAAGAACTATATATATATATATATATATATATATATATATATATATATTTCAATGCTTTTATATTCGTATATATTTTATATTTGTATTTTTATTTACAACACGATCGTGAAAATTAGGACCCACATAAGTTACGATTGCGTACAACGAAAAACAAAGTTCTGTCTTTCACCATAACTGTGTATTTGATAGCTATTACTAAGTGAATAACGAATACATTATTGTTAATGTTGTGTTCGTTCCCGCCGATTTTATGTGATTTAGAACATATTTGACATTGTTAGGAGAGAAGGAACAGGAAGTCTTTAACTTTAATGACGTCGTTGTGTGTTTGCGTGGGTGTAACAAAATATATTCTTGAATATAATTAATATTGTTTGAGTAATGTTTTAAAGAATAACGCAGAGGGTCGGATTCCGTTATTTTAACTGTTTTCGTTCCCTGTAGTTTAATCTAGAGCACAGTTATATATTAAGAAAACATATTCCTGAGGCTTTATTTATACAGTATAGGACGAAATCGGGATTTTAAGTGTCACAGGATAGCCGAGGAAGGTCATGTCAAAGGGTTTACACTAGAACGTAGCCCGCCTATAGTTAAGGGTGTCATGAGACTTTTTTCCACTCAGGACATTATTCTTATTCGGATTTTGTTGCAATTGTTCGCAATAAACCTAGTAATGGAACAATTTGATTTAAAATAAAGAAAACTAATTAAGTATTATAGATATGTAGATATTTAATTGAAAGCAAGTAATATGGAAAATAATTAAGTGAATTCTTACAAAAGGTCGACAAAAAAATGTTAAATTATTTTTTATTTTATAATTACAATTAATTATATTATAATTATAATTAATATATATATATATATATATATATATATATATATATATATATATATATATATACATATATACATATACAGAATCACAATATTAAGTTGCAAAATAAATAACGAATTTCCTTGCAGTTTGCCTTTTTCATCTTTATACAATGATTATGGACTATTATTTTTGTTTGTTATTATTTATTAGCTTTCTTTGTTTGTTTCTAATTTATGAAGCTGGTGGTAGTCTACCACTTTTCATTCTATTCACCTCTTGTAATGCTTCATTATTGCAACGAACCTTTTTCTTATAATTTCATCTTTAAGTAATTGATTTGAAAGCTGTGGTAAAGTTGGTTCAGTGCCAAGGTGTTGGATAACAAACATATAGTTTCTTTGTTCGTATTCGACCGGGATTTCAAGTTTTTTAATTTTAAATTAATGATAAATATTTGAAAAAAACCTGTATTAACATCAATTCTCATGCACTATAGTTTGAAAAAAAATATTTGAACTAGATTGGATGAATAACAACGTATTATCTTAACGATTGAATGTGAGCCAATAGAAAGAATTGAAAAAATCAATAAATAAACTTTTTTTAAAGTACCGTTATTTTTTAGTAAATTACTTTCTCCCTCACAAAGACTTTCTCCCCAATCGATCTATATAGTTACTTTAGTACGTTACTCTAATCAGTTATTTAATGAAACATTAACCTCAGCTGTCTGGCCATTAAATATTTCTATAGTCTTGGTTTCAAATGAAACCGCGGCTTATTTTGTACTTAACCTTCAAATCCGCCGCAAAATCCTGAGGCTCGTTTAAAGGATGAACTTAGTATGGAGATTTCCTGAGTGTAATATTAATTCGGTTCCAACAGGGATTTATTTATGCATTAGGCCGTCGAGTCGTTTAGCCGCTGTAAAACATTGTTCGTGATGCAGAGTATATTCTCAGATCTAAACACAGTGCGGAAAACAAAGCGATACAGAATTTATAACGGCAATTTGTAGACAACTCTCTTTGATGCCTAGATAATACGATTCATATACACGGCACTGCTTATACGGTTGATATTTTGTACTTACTGTTTGTATCAGATTTGATTCTTTTTTTTTTTATGTTTATTCATTTTTTTCTTTACTAACATGTTTTCACAAGGATATGATTCGAGTACATGAAATTCAGGGTATCATTTTTTACACGTAGGCATTTCATATAACCAAAACAACTGGTTTTAAGTGACTACCCTGATCTCACTTGAATTTATATTCTCAAACCTTTCTCTATCCTTGATAGGATAGTTGAAAACTCTATTGTTTGGAATAAAAAATTACATCAAATCTTCAAAAACATAAGCATAATAATGGTGTACATCATGTGGTGATCGACTATCTACGTCACAGTTGTAGGAGAAATACTCGTGGTTCATTTTCGTGTTTCTCTGTGAGCTTTGTAGAAAGAAACAAGAAAAAATGTAGGCCTATCACGTTCCTAAGTCATATCAAAGAAATAAATTTCTTAGCCGCGGCAGGATATTAAGAGAAACAATAGTCGTATTTTGCAGTTACTTTCTTCTGAAATAAAATAATATTTCATTATATAGGTTACATTCCGTTTGCGAGTGGGTGCGTTGAGGACATTTAGTGTAAAAATAAATATCATAACAGGTTCCTGATGTGGAAGTGATATCTGGTAGGTAATACTTTGAATTAGAATAGAGACATTGCTTAATAACTTGGAGTAACCATGAGGTAGATATGGTAGCTGTCCTAAAATGGGGCTACTCCCTTCACAAGTGATACGGGGGAGGGGGTTCCTTGTTTACTCCCCTTCGTTACCTCACCTCAGCTACACAAATTTATTATCTAAAATTCTGTATCACACGTTACTGTGGGCTTTCTGTTACATCGGTTTTGGACAGATATTAATTGAATATTATTTTCAGTATAAAATGTAATATATTTATTATAAATAAACCTCTACTAACGTTTTAATTTCTTCAAAATGTTTTATAAATGAAAATAGAATAATCGTTTCAACTATTGCGATATTTACATAACTTGCCTGGATAATGTTCGCAATATTCCAAACATGTTCTTTGCATTAACCTTCACGGCTAATCATAAAACTGCCAGAGTTATAGCTTAGGGGTGAATTATCACATAATTCTACCCTTACATTGTGGAGGGATACGGCGCAGTATGAAGTAATTTTATATCGTATAAGTATTAAATTAAACTTGCAATACCGATGACCATACATCTTTACGGGTATTCTATAAGCCATGGCTCACAGTTCCCTATCGTACCTCTTTCTTCTTTCTATATCCCATAACATTATATCAGTAAGCTTTCAAAACCTCTCCATTACCTTGCTACCCCACTTTTGCAATTGCTCTTTTACTTAAGACTATTTTCGCACAGGATTCGTTCAACTAGGACCTCTTCTTCCTATAATTTTCGTTGTTACTTAATTTTGTCATGTTTTCTTTGGAACTGTGTTCCTCCATATGTCCTTTAAACACAAACCAATAATATAACAACCAGCATAGCAGAATAGCATTATAGGCACTCTAATCAGTTTATCATTGCATACAGATTATATTTATATCATTGCATACAATATTCGATTTGGTTAAACCGCAACTATTCAAATACTTCTCCTTTACTCGTTATTTTTTTAACTTTTCATTTATCGTAGACAATTTTGTTATAATATTCACCCAACTAAGATATGTTCTTCATATAATTTCAGTTATCAGTTTACTTGTTAGTGACAATGCTTTCCTCATTCTGCCACAGTGTATTACTTCACACATAAACTGTGAGTACAATATTAACTTTTATAGAAAATTATGTTTCCTAATTTATGAAATAGTTTACAGGTAGTTTTGCTGTAGATTACACATAAGATTGAGGGAGATTATGTGGATGATTGCAGTAGATTATAGGTAAGATTGTGGCAGATATAGGTAGAATTCCAGTAGATATAATAAGTTTGCTATTCCGGTAGGATATAATAGATTATAAGTAGGATTGCTGTAGAAAATAGATAAGATTGTCGGAGATTATTAGTAGGATTGAGGTAGATCATAGTTAAAATTGCGGCAGATTATAGGTAAGATTGCGATAGATTGGCTACAGGTAAGATTGCGGTAGATTATAAGTAAGATTTCAGTAGATTCTAGATAAGATTGTGAGAGATTTTAGATAGGATTTCGGTAGATTATAGCTAAGGTTGTCCCACATTACAGGTAAGATTGCGATGGATTAAAAGTAGTATTGCTATCGTTTATAACTAAAATTATGGTTGATTATAGGTAGGATTCAGGTAGATTGTAGGTAGGATTGCGGTAGGTTATAGGTATCTTTGGGATATATTTCTCAGGTATTGGGAAAATTATCTGCCGTGTACGTAAATGGTTTTTTTAATAAAGGCTTGTCTACTTACAGAATATTTTACCTACTGGTGACGTGTCCGTTACATATAGCTGTATTTTACAAATAAGCAATTATAGAATGTACAACTTACTAGAGAACCACATGTGAACTATACGATAAATAAAACTGTTGGGAAATACTTGAAATCCATCTTAAAGTTAAGATAATATTAATTAAGGTTAATGTAGTAAGTTTACATTCAAATTAATCAAACTCTGAATGCCTTTGAAGCTTTCTCTGCAAGGCGGCCTTTGAATTGCGATTGATTTCAATACCTATTCACCACATGACGTGATGACGGCCTTCCAGATTGTTTAATGAAATACAAATTTATTGAAGGATGTTTTATGCCTAAGTACAAATAACTGAATGTGCATACATTTTGAAAATAATGTGAAATGTGGCTTATAACCTTTTTAAAACAATTTTTAATTTATATATTGCAAACAGTTTTAAAAATTAGGGCTACAAATAATAATATGTATCCTAGTATTTACCTATTATATATATATATATCAGTACTATATATATATATATATATATATATATATATATATATATATATATATATATATATATATATATATATAGTACTGATATATAATTAGTACTGTACATGTAGATTACACTGTATACTGTGTATACAGTACTGTACTCTTATATATACACAGTAGTCTTGTCCTCTTCATTATAATCAAGATCGTCATCTTGGTTGACACGGTATCGCAGTGTAGGCTAGAGTTTTCAAATTTAATTATTAATTATATTTTAGTGTAATAACTTTTCCATTATTCTCATTTTCTCTCTCTACTGTTGTAGACAGTAAGCCTATGTCCTACAGTTGAGTGAAATAAAAAAGTTGTAGGTCTATATTGACTTTAATTTGGGTTTAATTGGTTTAATATCAGTTGAGCCAAAAATGATTTAGGTACAAATTTTAAATGATTGCATTTTCGTCTTTACTATGCCGGATCTGGTATAAGGGCCAGGCAGAAGAGTAGTCGACCAGATAAGGCTCGGTACTGCGATATTTTACTACAACGTCAGCCTTCACGACAACCTAACAGAACTTTGTATTATACGTCTTAGATAAAACTGTTTACATTTTATATTGTAGTCTATATATTTTACCACAATGTCGGTAGTCTTGTACTGCAAGATGTGCCCTAAATAAGAGGCTTGTATGTTCGTTTAAATATTAAACAATATACAGGTCCAGAAATATTTATGTTCAGTATTTTACTATGTTATATAAAATCCCTTTTTATTGAAAATGGTGATTTTTTCGAGAGTAAAAAGGAAACCAAATTATATTACGCCCGTAAAAAGGTCGAAGCTATAATGTAGCATTTCAACTAAATCCTTGGATATATAAATATGGCAATATCCTTATGTGTGGTATACATGGGCGATATGGTTTGGTGATCGCTTAATGGGAACATTTTTCATTATTGACATGAGAACATGATTACCAGTTAAATTTACTACAAACCAAACTTGTTTAGCGTCAGCCTTGTGTGCATATTAATTCTCTCGGCTTTCGCTACTATACAGCCGAACACTCCTGTAACACTAACTTATTTGTACTGTAATTATGTACATATAGGCTATTAAAAAAAATAATAATTAAAAAATTTTGTGTAAAATTGTATTTGTTTTTTTGAGTAAAAACGTTGTAACATGTGATAACATTTCATGTAAGAAATTTCCAAAGTTTACTTAATAGACAAATGAAAACAAATTAAGTTAACAAAAATACTATGATTAGTATACTTTTTTCAGGATATAATCAATAATTCCGATTGAAATTATAAATTTAATTCAAATTTTTCTTCAAACGCGTCTCTTTAAGGTCAAGTGATAGCTTGAATCTTGTATTCATGTTTCACATAATAATCACGTTTGAGCCAGCGATATACCCATTTCTCGTGACCCCGAATTACACAAATTACGAACACTTTAGTGCAAGAGCGACATTGGCAAAACAACATTTACACCCGATAGCTATCTGTACGGGTAAAAACACGCAAAGCACAACCACACGAAAGTGTGATCTGGCGAGAGTGCTTAGAGATTATAGGAGGAAACGAAGTTGAAAATGTATTGCAATACATGCACGACAGGAGCGGTTCTAACGGCCTCAGTTCACTTGCTTCGTCCATTGGAACGGGTAATAAATGGAACGTTTGAAATGAACAGAACATTAATTTCTCGTCTAACAATGAAGGAAGACCGGAACAATTGCACTCAATGGTTATGCTTCCAGCGTCACACGGTAAGGAAGAGTTTTAGTCATTCCATTTTATGTTTGAATTTTAATGTGTGACTATTTCGGATGAGAGAATAAATCTAATAACATGATGAAGTGAGGTGAGAGGGTATAAATGCAATTCCTAAGGGAAAACGTTATGGAAAATAAGCGTAGAATCAACCACTATTGTTGGCCTTGCATTCTAAAGGATTTGACTCCTGCCCATATCTGGAACATACTGAGTGTGCTTTTTCATTTCTCTAAGCGAAACAACCTACTAAAATGATCTATTATAAACTTTGAAATAATGCAGTTACTAAAACAAACATTTTTACGATAAAGGTGTTCTCTGTGAATGAATCTAATCTATGATCAAACCTTGTTCTTTAAAACGACATTTTCCGTCACTCACGCCACTATAGCTCTTTGCCTTAAGCAGGGCATTTTAATATAGTTAAACATTTGGGAAACTTGTGAACGTAATTAATTTTACTTTCGACGTTGGGATATTGCTACTAATTTGTATACGTGCGTAATGAGTATGCTTTTCTGTTATTTCCATTTTTATGTCAAAATTTGACTATTTTCTAATCAATTACAAAATAATTTGAAACTATAAGATCTTCTCTATCTTTACGCCTGCAACCCAATGAAAACTTGTAAATTACGTTAACCTATTACAAGCTGTTAATTTTGTGTGTTTCGTTAAGAATCTATGACCAATAATCTTTCCTTTGTGGTTGCTGTGTGTAAGTCATAAATGCAGCAATATCAGTTTTTGTGTTTATTGGATTTTTTAATATTGACAACATTTAGTAAAGCGTCAGGGCAATTTTCCTGAACCTCTGTCTCTTACCAACTGCAGTTTGACTATCCAAAAGACTTTAGTTCCTTAAATATATAAAGTGATATTAATCATAATAAATAGATTTTATTAATATTTAAAAACGAATTCTATCCTTCAATATACTGGTAAAAAAATAAAAATGTATTTAAAGTAAAACATTTTTAAAACTTTCAAAAGTAAATAAATTTATATTTAAGACTTTCTGAATTTAATATTATGTTCTTTAAAGTAGGGTTCTATTTAAAATGAAATACTACTCGTCAATTGTTTGGTATTTTCAAACATTAAAAAAGGACATTTCAAAGGAAAATATTGGTAAAATTATTGGGATAATTAATTTTTAACCGGTAATATTTGTTACTTTTACAAAGTTGGCTAACCTTGTGGCGCGAAAAGTGTTTTTAAAGGGATCACAAAGATAAACGTATCTTATCCCGTATTGCTATAATAGTTTCTAAATGTTTAAATTTAGATGTCAATACGTGATTCCACTTGAATATTGATTTTACCCAGAAGTTGAAATGAAAATAAAAACATCTTATTACACTACCAACTGCATTTTAACCAGTTTATTTTTGGCTGTTCATAAAAGACATATCTATTGATAAAGACAAACACATCCCGTATTGCCTTTAAAGTCACAATAAATGCCATTTAGAAAACAGACTTAAAACTTCACCATACAAACACGGTTGTTGCCGAATCGCACATGACGATAATCATAGATGCGAATTTCGTTCTCAAATATTCACTACAACTATAAAATAGATCTTTCTCACTACAACATAATAAAAACACCTTGAACATATTCTTAGCAAAAAATATATGGTAAAAATAGCCGAGCTGTAAAATTGGCAACATAGCATTCTGAACGTCCCCAAGACATTGCCAGAAATCAGATTGCTTTCAGACGAATTAGTAGGCACATGCCCTTTGCACGAACACCGGCTAGACGTTTCTCTAGAGCGGCATTGTTTTAACCGCTTTATCTTTTCTTTTAGATAATGTTTATGAAGCTTATTGTTCGATAGGCTTATGAAGTGTAAGCCATTGTCATGTTGAAGAGGTTAGAAAAACTCTTTTCAGAGGCATGCTACTCTTTACCATAGTTTAGAAAAATTATATTAAAATTCTTTAGAGAAATAGAGTAAATTATTTCAATAAAAATATATTAGTAACAAACATGTTTGAATTTTTTGTTATTGTATGTGTGCGTGATTGTGTGTTTGTGTGTGTTTTCCTGTGCGTTTTTACTTGTGCTCTTGAGTTAATTTTATACCTACTATATATACTATACACTATATATAAGAGAATATCTTTATTGCTGGTTTTTTTAATATTATAAAAATATATTAATTTGTTTCTTTTCTTTTTTGCAGGTGAGTTATTTGCAGTTTCAATCTAAGTAAGTAAATTAATTTGAATAGTAAATGATATTTAATTCTGATAAATAAAAAGAAAAAAAATCACAATTTCTTTATTTTTGTTCCGTTTACAGAAGCTACCATTGTTATCGTTTACAGTTTATCTAAAGAATATAAATGAAAATTTACGAAACCACCAAACGAATTCATTTAGTGCAGCACATTTTTAAGCAATTATATTCGACTTCTTACAACAGTAGTGCTATTAATGTGCACACAAGTTTGTAGTGGGTTTTCATAGTACAGTAAACTCCCGCAGATTCATGTGTTTAAATTTCCAAACGGTGAATTACGGCGTAAATACACATTAAGCTTATTAGAAGTTAAGATGAAAGGAATAGATATGTACGTACTAATTTTTACATTGAAAAGGAAGCATCCCGACGCGGGCTAGCAAAATAAAAGGGCAAGCAGACTACTGTATATAAGAGACAATGACAAAATGCTTGGACGCCCGAAAACCTAATGCGTATCATAAGATTTTAAACAAATGTCAGCTAATCTCGGCTATAAATAGTCTAGGACGTGACATATGCATTATCCATGTCTGTCATATAAATTATCGATCTTTATGGCTTTGTGACACAAGTAAACACTGTGCGACAAAATGGTTAGATCTCACATTAAAGCTAAAATCAATGCTCACAAAAAAAACAAACGAAAGGGACAGATTTTTTGTGTATTATTTGTAAAGGAGATTAAATATGTACATACTTACTTTTGACATATACTTATGTACGTATTGTAAATAGTTAGACTTATAAATGTACATGTTATAATACATCGACATTTTAAATTATTTTCTGTAGTCTATTTACTTTGTCCTCTGAAGATTATTTGTGAATTGCATTAACCGGGGTTATTATTTGTGTAACTTATGTTATAATAATCGATTATCGATCGTTTTGCGTATTCTTTGTTCATAGCGGATTATCCGGAGAATTCGTTATCCGGCGTTGCCGGGCCACCCTATTCCACGGATAATCGGGAGTCTACTGTATAGGAAATTTAATCATTGATATATGGTGCAAGAGCATCTGAGCTACATAGACATATCGCAGGAGAGTGCCTGATGTCCTTGTTCGAAACCATTAGAGACCATGGCGTTGACAATGAACGGTTGTTGAAAACCCCTATACTAAGGAGCTTCAATTCATCAGATTGAATAAATATGTGATAAACGTATGACTATGGTCGTAAATGTAGATAACGAGAATAAGCGGTATAGTGTATTGTGGGGCATCGAGGAGGATGATTGGAAATTTTGTCTCATCTATGACAACAGAAAGAAGGTTATACTCGTACAAAAATAACTGAAAATAATAGAATTAAATACAAGAGGCCTAAAGCAGAATAGCCTGATTTGTAATCAACCTAAACGATCAGACTCATATATAACATTAAACTTGTCTATTTTCGAGTGTTTAAACAAAATATTTATTTATTTTCATTTTGACCGAGTCCTAGACCGTTCATATTTACAGTTTTACAAAACAGTTTATTTTAATGTACGTCCAAGACTAAGCGTATCTAATCTGAAACACCTGTTTTACTTCTAAGCATAAAACCGTATGCCTAATACTGGGGTTCTCTTGTGTGAGCGCCTTGCGTGCTGACCACGATAGGTTGCACACTATGATTTAGCGTAATTGGGGTGTGAAAGTGCCCTATAGTTTGACCCTACAGAGGCCAGTACATAGCCAACACGACGTAGGTCAAGCTTGAGTTGGAGGCTCAGAAAAAAATGTATAAAAAGAAATTGCTTTCTTTGTTTAATAATGATTTTGAGTCGCGATATTTTCATTCCTGTATCTAGTAGGATAGAACGAAGTGAATGTCGCAATAAAAAGGAGCGGAAATGAGCATATCTTGTTGCCTGGCTTTCTAAAAGAAAGGTATAAGGCCTATTCGAAATAGTTATTCGACCCACTAAAATTTAATGTAGAGTACTATTTAAAGGAATGAACTTTAAACCTATTATAATATTCTACTTCTCTGCTAAGGTCTCCAAAAATTTGTTCAGTATCTTAAGTGTCTGCTGTTCTGTATATTTACGTCATATTTCCTCTTTTTCTGATTGACCTAGATTCTCCGAAACGAGCCTAAAGGAAGGAATATAACAGCTCTAGCAATTGGAGAAACATATGATGCTCAACAGATTTGCAATGAACAGTATGCTAAGAAATGTTTATAAGATAGAAGGGCTGTTTAGACTTAGAATGTCACGTTTATAAGATTGAAGGATTGTTTAGGCCTAGAATGTCACGTTTATAAGATAGGCGGATTGTTTAGGCTTAGAATGTCACGTGTATAAGATAGAAGGATTGTTTAGGCTTAGAATGTCACGTTTATAAGATGTAAGGGTTGTTTAGACTTAGAATGTTACGTTTATAAGATTGAGGGGCTGTCTAGGCCTAGAATGTCACGTTTATAAGTTAGATGGATTGTTTAGGCTTAGAATGTCACGTGTATAAGATAGAAGGATTGTTTAGGCTTAGAATGTCACGTGTATAAGATAGAAGGATTGTTTAGGCTTAGAATGTCACGTTTATAAGATGTAAGGGTTGTTTAGACTTAGAATGTTACGTTTATAAGATTGAGGGGCTGTCTAGGCCTAGAATGTCACGTTTATAAGTTAGATGGATTGTTTAGGCTTAGAATGTCACGTGTATAAGATAGAAGGATTGTTTAGGCTTAGAATGTCACGTGTATAAGATAGAAGGATTGTTTAGGCTTAGAATGTCACGTTTATAAGATGTAAGGGTTGTTTAGACTTAGAATGTTACGTTTATAAGATTGAGGGGCTGTCTAGGCCTAGAATGTCACGTTTATAAGTTAGATGGATTGTTTAGGCTTAGAATGTCACGTGTATAAGATAGAAGGATTGTTTAGGCTTAGAATGTCACGTTTATAAGATGTAAGGGTTGTTAAGACTTAGAATGTTACGTTTATAAGATTGAGGGGCTGTTTAGGCCTAGAATGTCACGTTTATAAGATAGATGGATTGTTTAGGCTTAGAATGTCACGTGTATAAGATAGAAGGATTGTTTAGGCTTAGAATGTCACGTTTATAAGATAGAAGGGTTGTTTAGAATGTTAACTTATACGACTACGACTTTATCAAAGTTTGTGGAAGTAGAGTTGTGGCCTGAGCATTGATTTTCATTAGAATACATTGCGGACGATCCAAAATTGATAACACTTTGCCGTTTTATTTTTATTTTTTTACACTTTACTACTTTAGTTTAAGTTCCAAGTAAATAGAAAATATAAGTTTTTGAAGAAAAAAAATTATAATTAATTTTAAAAAATAAAGATTGTATAAACCTTAAAGAAACTGAATCTATTTCCTAGGTTTTATAAGTAAGGCGTTCAGTTAGAAATATATGAAATAATCCTTTTTCTAAGAAAATTATATTATTTCTAGTCCGTTTTATTTTTTCCACTCTTGGGTTTCACTAAATGCATTCGACAATTAATTAGGTTCGCAAAGTACAAACAACCCTCTTTTTGTTTTCAATTTTTGAATCACTAACATCGACCCCGTCAATATCAAAGGGGTGGGTTCGTGTATATTTACTACGCGCGCCTGAAGCTTTAACCCCTTAATAATGTTGTTCAATCTCTTTGCCGCCAAACACTCAATCTCCAATATTCTCTACGTCACCATAATCCTTTTATAGTATACTTTGCATAATACTCGATTAATGAAATTGTCCGATGTTTCATTATATTTCTGGGTCGTCGTGAACAAATGACCTTGTATTTTATTATTTATTTGTGGTATCAAGACGAATTTTGTATAAACATTATTTGTGACGAAGGAATTGAAGTTCTAACGGATAGAATACAAAGTTAGAAGATTATATTTTACTATTGTATAAAGATACGGCGTTGGTTTGTTTGTCAGCAAAAATCTCAAAAGCTTCTTCACCGATTATTTTTAAATATTAAATGAAGCCTCTTTATTACACGTCTTTATCGTAGGCTGTATGAGGTACAATTTGTTTAAATTAATTGTGAAAAAAACAAGGGACTACATTGCCATAACGTATTGACATCTCGTAGGAAAGGCTTTCTGCGGTCGGTGCTTTGATACACGCATAGCTTCGCGCAGTGGCGATAGGTGGCAGCTGGTTTTTCTGTTGCCAAAACCTTAAGGTGTTTTAGAAAATCTCAAGTCGCTAAGTTTTAGAACTTTGCATGATAATCTTCAATACCCTCCTATGTTTCCTACAGGACAGGATGGACATTTTGTTACAATACAAAAGTCACATTGTAATAAAAATGTTTCTTGCATGTAGATTTATAATCAGAATAAATACTATAAACTATTTGAATTTTTTTTAAAATTATTTAATCAGTATGCTGTTGATATCAAAGCTAAAATGATAAATTATACTGATCAGATAAATTATATAAGACATAATCAAACGAAGCTCTGTACTGATGGATATATACTTCTAAGCGATGCAATCAATCAAGATGCCACCATTCAAGCTGCCAATATGGGTCAGCACGTCTTTCATTGGTTCGTCTCGATATAGTTCTATCCATTAAAAAAAGCTAGATGCCATGACATACGTCCGCGAACAAATGTGCTCCAAATTTATTTATAACTTTTACTTGCAACCCCTGATGGCCACAAAAATTCAAAATGAATTATTTCCAGCAAACGTCATGAAATAGACTTGATAATCTAGTCGGAAAAGACGGAAATGTAATTTGTATTCATACCGAGTCTTTAGAATTTCTTAACCGATATACCGTCTTTGTAACAATAGTATATTTGGCTGCAAAGTTTCAAGTTTTTGATTTTTCCAAATTAAGTAACAACTTTTGTTAGTTTAGATTAATTGTGTACACATAAGAACAACTCTACGTGATAAAAGGGGCGCTTCTTCGTTCTTACGTCTTACATAGAGATATATAAGATTAATTGTTTTTTTTGTCTCATTCCACAACCCTGTCTAAATACGTTCAGCCCTGACTTTGCGTCAAGAATTGAACCAAAAGGGGAACCGGTCGTTAGGCATTTTATTTTAGTAAATATATAAATTGAAATGGCCTTATTTTTAAACATTAAAAAAAACAAAAATCCTGGATGTGACATTGAACTGATTATTTTCTACAAAAGGATGGGGACTTACTTTTTTAAATCTTTATTAAGCTCCTTAAATAAAAAAAATTGAGAAAAACATGAGAAAATTACGATTTTAAGTTTTTGACGTTTACAAATCCAGGACACTAACCCATCAGCTGTTCGGCAATAAGATGTTAAGGGGCAATCATTTGCCATAGATGAATGATATTGCTTAATAAAATGCCTTGAGTAGTTCATTCATCTAGTGAGTCATTAGATCCGATATCATTATTTTAAGCTTGAAGAAGTAATTACATATGCAATGACATTTATGCCCTTCCCTTGAACCGGTTCTTTCCTAGTTACGCGAGAGCCTCAAATAAATTAACCTCGTCCTAATATGTTTGTATACACTCGTTATATGATAATTAGAAAGAAATGTGTAAGGAAATTGCTTTAAAGTTGCTTTAATCTTAAAGTTAAGATAATATTCATTAAGGTTAATGTAATAAGTTTACGTTTAATTTTACCAAACCCCGGATGCCTTTGAAGCTTTCACTGTATGGGCGGCCTTTGAATGGGGATTGGATTCAATAGCTATTCATTGGATGGCAAGATGACGGGGGTTTTAGATTGTTTGAAAAACTTCAAGTTTTTGTAAAGTTAATAAGTTTATAATGAAAGGTTTTTTATATCAGCAACAGTTGTTTAAAAATTTTTATTTAATGAGAACTGATGCTTGCAAGTGTCAAAAAATATAATTTTCTTTGAATTAATAAAATATACAACGTATACAGTTTTGAAATTTTGATTACGTCTTAGTTTCCTTTCACAAACCATCTACAAGTTCTACCTAACCGTTCTGCTCTTAACACTTTACTTAGTTTAGAGAAATAACCATCTTGTTTTCTTTATAAATATATCATGTCCGACTCTTTTTCCAAAGTTCCCAAATTGAATATATCGTGTTTAGCGGTAGAACCCACTTTCGCTACATTACTGGAGCATATCCGATCGTTCATGTAATGGCGTTACAGTCGATATTTTAGTGAATTGTCGGCGGCAAAGAGCAATGTTTGAAGGTTATTGATAGATACATCATCCCTGTCATAACTTATTTTACGCAGTAAAATAGCGCTTAAAAGCCGGCACATGAGAGCAGCACTCTGATCCACGTCTTGTCTTGTAATTTAAAGTGGAAATTGTTCAACGGGTATTAACGTTGTCTTAGACTTTATGGGGAGGGTATAGAGCTGGTGCTGAGGACATTATTACGAGATAACATTAACTGGAAGGGGTCACTTGTAACATTACGATCAGTTGTAATGAAAGGGGTTCTTGGGAGGAGAGTATGAGTTGAATTTGGAGGTGCATGGAGAACATTTCGATGTTGAGGGTTGAAAGAATAGTCAGATGATTTTTTTGGTTGAGCAGCAGATAGGTTTGTAAGTCGTATTAGTGCCCTCAAAGTATACATACTGTCTTATAATTTTGAGAGAAGTTGTAGTGAAGAAAGAAGTTCTCTCCAGTGATGTGGCTAAGGAGAGAAATATCTTCGGGAATTGATGTTTTTTGCGAGTATGTCGGGGGAAAGAAGAGTCAGAGTGCGAGTTTGACGTTATTAATGGGGTAGGGGTAGAATAATTTGGACGCAATATGGGATTGGGGAATTGCAAGTGAGAAGTATTTTAAGTAACCTTATATAATGTGTTGCACATAAAATAAGGTTCTAATTACATAATATATATTTGTTTTTTATTCTGAACTACTCTCTAAGCCCAGAATTATGTTTTTGTTATTACACTAAGTTTGTCCTTTTGTCATTTGCAGTGATCAGTAAGGTAAAATCTGGAAGAGTCAGTCTGACATTTTTTAATGTAAGATATCTATACCATGAATAGCCTTGTATATAGCAAGATTTGTACTCTCAGAGAAGAGAAATATAAAAAGAGAGTTAGCGCAGTGGTATTCAAAAGCAATCGTTTCGACGTTAGTTCAATCACTATACCCTAGGATCGCTCGGCATCATCGAAATAGTAGATGTTGCTAAATTGAACCACTGACCATGTTTTTTTCCTTCTCCTTACTGGTCGTACCCTGCCTATGTGAAACCCCTACCTTCCCAACATTTACTGATTTTGGTGATGTCTCGACAGGAGCGATCCTAGGATACAGTGCTTGAACCGTCGAATCGATTGCCTTTAAATACAACTGCGCTGATACACTTCATTGTTATGTTTCTCTTCTCTGTGATATTTGGCCGCAGAAACAAAGTTGCATTTGTCGGTAAGGTTAGATTGTGAAGGAGATGAAATAAAAAACAAATAGATTAAATTACATTCTCTATTCAGTTTATACCTGAGAGAACTATTTTGAAAACAGAAAAGATGATTTTTAAACTTTCTTTTTATCTTTTACACATTGCGTCCAATTCCTTAAAGATATACATTGTGACAGATTAAACATAGCTGAATTTAAAGAGCTTAAAAAGTAAGATAAAATTGTTATAAAAATGGTGTAGTTACGACGTTTGTTAAACTCTAATTAGTTTGAAATAACCACTAAGCCTAATTAATTTGTTCATCCGTAAACACTTTTACTTAACGCGCATTAAGCTGATACTCATTGAAGGTAATAAGTTTTAATTTAGTTTTAGGAAACCCTGAAAGCCTTTGTCGCTTTCTTTGCCAAGGCGGCCTTTGAATTGAGTACGTTTCAATAGGTATTGACGAGATGAAGGGCTACGGACAGGTCCCACCACGTATTTACATAAAGAACCGTTAGTTAGTTTGTTAAGATTTAAGGATGAGAATTTTATTTGTTTTTTGTGCTAATGCAGACACTATAAAACTTCAGAAAGTTGTACTATTGTTATATCAAATACTCTCTGACGATTTACATTAGGTAGTATTTATTTAGTATAAAAATATAATTGCAGTTTAAGGTTTAATATTTTATATTATACTATATATTTATTAATTTATAATATATCGCTATATCTGAGCTAATTTATATTTACCAAATAAAGGCATACCGTTCTTATTATATTAATACTATAATTAATTATAACATTTACTGGTTTGTTATCCCTACTTCTTACAATTCTCTTTCTGTTTTGAGCTGTTCTTGGTAATTTAAAAAAATTGAATAGACACTTGTGTTATAACAGAAATTCCTGATCTGTTTTAAAATTGGTAATTGAAGTAGTTATAACACAGGAAATCACGTAGAATTTCGTTAACTTGAAATTTTTAAATTTAGGAAATCGATGTGTTCAAAAGTTGTTAATAAATTTGGGATCGACACTAGATGTACATGTGCTATGAAAATATGCACAGACGTGTGTCTATGATCCGATATCAGCTAACAAACGAAGGCAGTTATAGGTATAATCTTTCTTACAATACACTATCCTTTCCACACCCCGTACTTTTAACAATTATAGTACTTTTTTTGGAATACTAAATATGTATTCTATGAACATAATATGCTTGTAGAATTAAATATAAATTCTAAATGTGTAGTATTCAAAGGGAATAATAAACCGACTCCACGATTTACGGAGATCAGTTGTCCACGAGATCTAATAAAAGTCTGTCCTTTTAAAATTGAATCAAGTATCATATTTCAAATCACATTTCATCAAATTTACTCCAACATCTTTCAACTGGAGAAGCTTGCTAGGATTTTCCTTTCTCAGATCAATTTAATGTACAAATGTTCAAAGGGTTCCTACCCCTTACACTTGAGATGTGACGACTGGATCCCTCTTTAAAGGGTGTTACATAAATAACACCTTTTTAATTTCCTTTTTTACATACGTTTTCTTTTTTTTGTATTTATTTCCCGTGTCTACGTGTTCGATTGAAGCGAAAACAATTATACCGGGCGACTCAAAAAGTCATCAAGAATTCGAAAAAAATTATAGAAACTCTCGTTAACGCCCCAAAAATTACAAATTTCTGATAATAGGAATCCCCGCCTTCCCAGCACTCGTAAAAACGTTACTAAATAAATGTGTTGCCTTATTTTTTTTTATTTAATAACTCGCAAAGTGCCTCCAAATGTACAACAAATTACAAATTTCAAAAAAAAATCAACTTTAACAAAGCAGTATTAGCATCAGGGAACCACGTTTCCCCGGCACCCAAACTTTATAAACTCGCACATATATCTTCTTTTTTGGCGATAATGAGTCGCAAAATTACTCAGCAGGACAAAACAAACACTTACAGACCCTATTCCACACACAAAACATAAAATATTCCCTTAAACATTTACATACCTTTTATTTCTAACTAGAACTTACACCACACAAAGCATGTTAAATTGATGTATTAAAATTTATTTTTTTCAAAATTTTTTGAAATCATCAGCAAGTTTTATTACATTAGGAATTAAATTTTTACTACGCTTCAGAAAATCTACTGGAATTTAGTGTCGGAAACGTTTGGTCCCTGCTTAGATTGATCTATCCTTAGTATCGCGTCTATCCTAAGAAGATTCTGTCCTTACACTTGTGACGTTAATCATTGCATGTGGGTTTGTTTTGAGCTCTCCAAATAAGATGCGCAATAAACGTCCATTTTGTAGTTGTTAACGAAACCTTAACCGTTAAATATATTACAGCTGATGATTATTGTGCCTGAGGTTCACTATAGTTATAAGTAGCACACTAAATACTAATATCTGTTGTTAGTAATCGGGTTACACTAGATTGCATACTCATCAGTGAGAAAACAAAAGGTTGCAGGGACAGTCTGAAAACGGAATTTGAAAACGTTATAATTTAAAAGAAATACGGAGATGTTTTCAAGCAGATCTGTTATAACGTTGGGAAAGTCATAATTAGGTTTATCAAAGCACGTGAATCTCAGTGTGCAAGTATCGGCCTTGACGTCGCGTCGTCTCATTCGCAAAACAGACAAGGGTTCCTCGCACGCAACCCATGCTCTGTCCTTCTCCTACAAGCAATTATCACCCCTTCAACCAAGTTCTAATCTGAACTGTGTGCTTCGCCGGAAATGTGTGTGCGTTGAACCCGCCTACTCTGCCGTTCTGGTAATTTTCACTTCCGACTTTGTTTTCGCGTATGAGAAACCAGTTTGACAGCGACATTAAATTCCTACGAACGAGCGTATGTTCGGTATTTATGTTTTATATGGAGGCCACTATTATACCGCGCGCTGCTGTGGTTTTGTTAGGTTAGATTATCATATCATAAATATGTCACAAAAATATAAATAGAGGAATAAGAGGCATCGAGGTGCCTCCGGAATATACATGTGGCGATTGGGGCAACTCAATTCTTGCTAACATCGCTTTCTTTTGGGAGGCAGAAAACAAGAAACGATCGCCATAATAATAATCGCCGTAAGTAATCTTCACAGTAAGTGAAATAAAGGCTGTCCTGTATAAATATTTAGTGTTCGTACGTCCCCTGCAAAATAGCCTCTTAAAATAGTGGCTTACGTATTATTCGTGTCGTATGTTCGTTCGTTTTAAAATTTTGAATGTATTGAAAGCTTGATATTTGGTTATGATCGACTTAACTATAGACGAATCATATCGTCAATGTAATAAAAACAGTCCTTTTCTCACAAATCTCTCTCTTTTGGCAGCGCACACATTTTGTTCATCGCAAGTGTTGTATCAACGTTGTTCGTATTACATTTAGCAATATTCAATGTTAAAAAGTTCGTTATAGTTGGCATTGTTGTAGGAGTATATTTATGGATGACAGAATTCTGTTCCTAATCCATCAATGACTAATTTTATATTACTTTTACAATGCTCCATGTATCTAATTCTGTTGAAATTTCGTGTTAAAAATTGATTACTAAAATTACCTGGAATTATAATTTTATTCCATCGGTATTTTTGAAATCACATAAAAGAAAATCGCCCTAATAAAAGAACGTCGCACTAACGTTCTTGGTGGTAAATGATGTAGTCTAATGCTGAAACAAATATTATTTTATTTGCGTGATACTGACTGTTAGAAGTGTCACTCCAAACTCAGGGGCAGAGAGATTGCGTTATGATGCGCTTTAATCATAATTATCGCGTTTGAGCCAGCGTTATATCCATTTCTCGCGACTCCGAATTACACAAATTACGAACACTTTAGTGTAAGAACCACCGCGGCAAGACAGCATTTACATCCGATTGCGATCTCAGCTGTGGAAGCACGCAAAGCACAAACACACGAAAGTGCGATCTGGCGAGGGCACTTAGAGATATTGTGGGGAAATAAAGGTGGAAATGTTGTATAGCATTACAAACACGACAGGAAACACAATTGTAACGGTTTCTGTTCGCTTGTTTCGTCTTTTGGAATGGGAAATGAATTGAACGGTTCAGAAGAACTGCAACATTAATTTCTCCTGCGACCATAATGGAACGCTAGAACAGTTGCAATCATAATTGAGAAGATACCAATGCTTTTACAGGAACTCTGTACACAATATTTACATATAACGATTTTAAGGTTCGTACATTTGCTGTGAATATTTAAGTATATGTATAGAAAACTACATAATTATATAATGTGGGAATATATGTAAGAAAATTATATATTTTAATATACGAGTATGTTAGAAAATATTCTTTACTTTAGTAAATATAAAAGAACAGATCGTTGCTACTCCGGACATTCAACAGACACAAGAATTTCATCTCTTTTCGTGACAGAGGCTATAGACCTGAGCTTCACTGTATTGTAAATCTACAATACACGTTACCGCTAGTTAGGCAGTTTAAAAAAATGTATATTTGTTTAAATGAGAGATTTTAAACTCTATAACTTAAATAAGCTCTCTGGGAAAACAGAGGAAAAGTTACAACTCTAAACTCTCCACCATTTAGATTAAAAATGTGTACTTAACATATATTATTCCAGAATCGATTAAATTCTGGGAAAAGATGTTATAATTTTAATAAAATTATTAATTATTCTAATATTAGTGATTTGAATATAAATAAGTAAATATTAGTGAGCTACAAAATTAATGCAACTACTGAGTAAAAAATTAAATTTTAGTCAGATGTAATTGTTGGGTTTCCTAAAAGACTGGGGTGTTAGGAAGAGTCCTGGTGTATAATAGTATTTTAAACAAACATTTTTTTAAACAATTTTTTATCTGTTTCCCAATTATAAAAATTTCTCGAAATGTTACCAATATATGAAATTTAATTACGGGATTTTGCTTGGATATTGGTAAAATAAGTCGCCAGGTAAAATTAAAACACTGCCCTTATTTTAGTGGAGCAGTAAAACCCAGATCCCCCAAAGCATTTAAACCAGTTTATTTCGGTCTGTCCGTAAACGCTGTATTCCATGATACGAACTAAAGATTCAGTACCGTTTAAAACGTCCATTCAGTAAACACATTTTGTGAATTACAGGTTTGTAGATGCATCACACTTAAAACATTATAGGTGTAGATCTCGTTTGAAAGAGTCAGATATAACACATATCACGCTAAATAACGCAAATCCTCGGCACATATTTTGGGGAAATTATAAGATAGAAATAGCTGAGGTGTAAAATTGGCAACGTTGCATTCTGGAAGTTCCGGAAACTTGCCAGAATTCAGAATGCTGTCAGACGATTCAGTAGGTACATGGTATGCACGAATGCCGACTATACTTTTTTCTTTGGTGACTATCATTTGGTGGCTCTATCTTTTCCTGTTCGCTGATTTAGATGAGAATGAAAATCTGAACTGTAAACTATTCCTATGTTATAGCTATACTAAAGTTAAGATAAATAATAATAAAATTATTTAGTTAGAGTGCGAAGATAAATTATAATGAAATATTTACACTTATTGATGTATATGGGCGAGGTAAAAATTTGATTTTTGCAATAACTCTGTTGAGTGATCAAAATATACACGCCATTTGTAAAAAAGCATCCAGAGAGTTTGGAATGATGTAAATAGGCCCGCATGCAAACTTTTAAGAATTAATTTTTAAAAATAACCCTTTTTTTCATGACGAGGTAAAATCCTGGAAATAATTTTTATCAAAGAATAATGACACATTCACGATAGTGTATAATTTATCTACTAAGTGAATTATCTTAATTTATTTTTTGTGATTTTTTAATGATTACTAATTTTTTTTTTCGTTTTGCAGGTGAGTTTATAAAGGTTGAATACTAAGTTTGTAAGTACAAGCATCTGTAATCGTTAATACTGATTCTTATAAAATAAAAGACTGGTTAGATTTTTTGTTTGTTTAAACTGTTTATAGACTACTTCCTGCGAGTCTTCTACAACTTATTTACAGAGTTCAACCTGAAAACGGTTCTAAAAACCACCAAGCAAACGGATTTACTCCAGGACATATTGTTTTATGAGATTGCTAATGATAGTGCGATTTAATGAGTACAAAGATTTGACTGGAATGAGTGAGGATTGTAAACACCGACATGTGCTACAAGAATATCTGAAGTTTGGGGAACATATTTCTGGGTATTGAATGTAAATTTGGTTCATTCTCCTTCGTAAAGATTACCATATGATCTGAATGAAGTTATTGGAGGGGTTTTCTAATAGCAAGTATCTGTGGTAGATGCAATGTACCATCAGTCTTACGCGAGAAGAAAAAGGACTCTAAAAGTCCTTCGCCGGAACATTGTGATTTAGTCCTTAGCGGAACCATCGGAAAGGAATATGTTTGACGATTTTGTGATCGGAGATATCAGCAAAGCTATCATAAAAAGACTTTTAGAAACTAATTAAAGATAATAGATAAATAGTTAAACACTAGTATAATAGTGTAGTGTATTAATAGAATGGTAGATGGTATTGCAGGTATGGGAATTTAAATGCTGTTGCATTTACTTTTTTAAGGAATTTAAGCCCTAAAGATCACTGTTTTCTTGTTTATGTAAAAGTTTAATATTCCACAGAGACGAAAATGAGAATTCTGAATAGAAACATCTGCTTCGCCTCTGAAAGTAAAACTTCGATTATAGCACTCCTGTGTTCGCGTCTTGCGTGCTGGTCACGAAAGTTTTCATACTATATGATTTAGTATAATTAGAATGTGAATATACTATGTAGGTTAGTCTGGACAAAGCGCAAAGGACAAATAGAGGGCAAGCGTCAATCAAAAAAATCTTTAAAAAAATTTAGTTTTAAAAAATAAATACTCTTTGACTAACATTGGAAGATTTTTTAGTTATGGAACATAATTTTAATACATAAATATCTGGTATAAATAAATGTTACCTTTTTCCAAAAAAATATTGATAATATAATTTTATTTAATGAATTATGTTCAGTGGTTAATCACTTACTAAACACCTTTTGAGGATCTTAATTTTTATTCTCCGCATATTTTTAAATTTACGTGTATACATTTTACTATAATTAAAGAGCTATGGACCCTTTTCTTTATACATTATTATTTTTATGATTATATTCTCTGACTAGTATTACATATATTTTTCTTGTTTGTGTTTATTTCAGAGATGTCACGATGTCAATTATGTATTGTGATTCTTTGTGTGTGTGTGTTTGTGTGTGTTTGTTCGGTCTGTCTGTCTATGTGTGTGGGTAGGTGGCCTTTTCTCTCCTTTTCGCTTTCTCAAACATGTCATCCATTTACCTTCAACATATTCTATTACGTGATATGTCCTACCCATCCATACAATATTTTTTTCCAGTTCATTCGTCAGCAGATCTGGTTGGTTCCTTTTAGAATTATCATTACACTCTTGATCTTCTAAACCAGTTAGTCATAATCGTATTAGATCAAAGAACAAGCTAGCATGAATTAAAAAAATCTTAGCTTAAAATAACGGCGTTTCAAAATTATTTGTATTTTATAGTCTCTGCTAAATGATTGGTTTCGAAAATCAATGGTTTGAAGTTTATTACAATAGAAAGATTTTACCAGTAAGTGTTTAGGGATTGAAGTAGTCGATTGCACAGGCGTTACTTCCAACCCGTTTGATCTGCGTACAAACAGCTGCTTCATATTCGTATAGGCTCTCAGTTGCTCCTTCATAAACCTGGTCCTAATCTAGGCCAACTTCTTTATAATGACAATTCTTTATTTTGTAATCCAGACAACCTACGATGCAAACAATTTTAGAAATAATATTCTCCTTTTTTCCGTTTTATTCTTCTTTTATTCCTTTACGTGTAACTCTTATACGTATATGCACTTTTCAAAAAGTTCAACTTTCGGTTCCAAAGACCTTTTCCATTTTTTCATATTCAAATAAGGACCACGTTATTTGAATTTTTCACTTATTTAGAAACACGGTGCTTGACAAAAAAAAACATTTCATTTTTCTGAAGAATGTCTGTTTTCCCTCACGCAAGAATCCGTTTCTTCTGAACCAATGAGGCTGCAGAGGGCTCGATTAGCATTACTTAAACGTGTATGTGTGGAGTTGTGTATGTGTTTTTGTAGTATATTTTGTTGGATAAAATTAACAACCGATTAAACACCCAACTGAGCGTATTATAAGGAATACATCTTCCTCCACCCTTCACATCTTCCTGACACTGCCGTCTTCGGGATTCAGACATCGATCAAGTTTCAAAAAACCCGCATCGCTCCATTAATGTACAACTTCATACTCTGCTAGTGTATGAAAAGGTGCGATGAAAAATGACCCGGTTTTTGAAGTGCGCTTGTACAAAAATAAATGACAAAAGAACCTGTCTCCGAGATTAATGGTGGACGAGACAACAGTGACTGAGGGATATTTTTAAAACTGGGACGGATTCAAAGATTGAACGTGTTCAGTTGTTAATTAGTTTTTATTTACTTAAAAAAATTACAATCGAAATTATCTATGAATAACTGAAAACATTTTTTTTAAATATTCTATTTATTAATTGGAAATAGAACTTCAATAAATTCTTGTTGTGGTCAATATTATTAGAAATGGGTTCAAACTCTGTACTTGGTTGGAAAAGGAAAAAATAGACCAATAAGGTCTCAGTTTTGGTAACTAGGTTGCCAAAACATATACGTAAAATGTTTTAAGAGGCAACATTTTTTGTCTGTAGCGGTATGTGCTTTATTTTGATAGTTCATTATTTGTCTCAGAATTGGGTCCAGTTTAAATTTATTTTTGGATTATCGCCTGGTTTCAGACATTGTACAATAACCAGATGTAAAGAAAAAAATCGACATCTTACAACTCGTTCCAAATTGTCGTCCTCGTTTGAATGAAACGTGAGGGCAAGTCTTTAAACATACAAGACGTGCTAAGAACGTCTGGAATTGATGTCGCTATTGGCGGTCTTGGTTTCCTTCGCTATGGGCTCTTGTTCTTTCTGTAAACAGTTTATCACGTAAACGATTTTAACCGGAGCCAAGTCGATTATTAAAAATAGATTTACAATTTAAGGTCTTCAAATTTTGAATTCAGGACCACACTTGTAAATTTGTTTTTTGGTTTGGTGCAATTTCCCTTTTGATCCCCTACTACGACTTTTAAAACTTTAAAGCAAAGTCTCGAAAATAAGGATCCCGATTTTTTGATCTTCCTTTAAATTCGATCCTATTTCTATTTCAGACGATTATACCTATTTGAAAGGAAATTCAAATTATTTACTGTTATATAAAGCACTGTCGCACAATCTCTCTTGAAAGCGACTGAAAGGGAAGAAAGCATTGTAGGCTTTCTAAAAAAATAAATAAATAAAATAAGAAACAATAAGTAAGTCATAATATAACTGCTGATTGTATCATTGATCAACAAGAAGAAACAGATTTGACATTTCTTATCAAGAAACTATCAGGTTGTGAAAATGTCCATGATAGTGACCAACGTCAATGGATGAGTAAAGAAGGAAGTAAGTAAGTAAATAATAATAACACATTTTATCACTATTGAAATAGTACAATAAACTACTGAAGACAGTGAAACCGAGAACAAAGATGAAGGTTCGACCGAGACAGTACAAGAAGGGAAAACTGAACATAATGAAGGAGCGGCCGGCTTGGAAACTACACTACGCTATAGTGAACAACAGACAGACATAACGCGAGTACATCGGCTAAGACGTCTACGAGAGACCATAGCACGGAAACTATCTGATTAGCAGACGCAAAAGACAATTATAACGTTTTCCAAAAAAATGTAGCAATTATGATGAACAATGTATTCTAAAGCAAAAATAATTTATGTAAGTACTGTAGTCAATACAATTATATAAACATATTTTGTCCATTTTTGACTATAGTATTAGGGTTCATTAGAATTTCTGTTTTTTTTTTCTATTGCACCTGAACGTATTTCCGTGTAATCCCAGGGGGTCTCAGTCCCATCTACATCGAAATATCGAGACTCTACTGTAGTTGTAGTATATATGATTGCTGTTTTTTACCGACAGTTTTTTTTACACCGTTCGTTTTACACAGTTTTTTGTTTGTGTTTTTAACAATACAATATTATTCCTATATAATTTCATTTAAATTTGATGTTCAAATGTTATAACAAATAGTTTCAGCCATATTAAAGAAACTGCAACAAAACTGAACAAAAAGAATGGCAATTACAACCGTCTAAAAGCAGCCCTCAGGGAAGGTTGGAAAGTTCCCCTCATTGTCTTAGGCCAGTGGGAAACTGACAGCAAGCCAGCGGCGGTTTATGATCCTTGTCAAGAAGCAGGGGCCGGACAATAAGCCAGCCTCAGGTATATTGTGGAAGATGCAGTGGATGAGGGGGAGGGATTGCGGGAGATGAAGAGAAAGATAAACTTCCGCGCAAGTGTGGTTTTAAGCGACCCACGACTAAACCATTCTTAAAACACTATTATCTCTTGCAGGACCGGATAAATTAACCATCAGATGTAACTGATGTAACGTTAATAGCTTACATTATTTTAGTCATATTATGTGTGATTGAAAATTATTTTTACTTTTCAATAATAAATAACATATTGATAATATTAATAATGATAACATTTTTATAGTTACAAACAAAGTTAAAGGAAAAACGTTTAGGCCTTAGTTTAGTTACTTCAGTTTATACTACTTACTATACTTTGCATACAAGTTAATGTTAAAACTAATCCACGTTTAATGAAACACCAGTATAGCTGAATTTAGCCATGAACGTTAAATAACACCACAAAAAAGTCCTTATACTTACAATGATCATCTAAGCGTGAAACCTTGCGCTAAATATTATATATATATATATATATATATATATATATAAAGAACAAAAGTCAAAATACAAATACAAGAATTATATTTGAATTTACAATTCAAAGCTTTTCGTTGGCTAACAGTACCAACATCATCAGGAATATTAAACAATTTGAATTATTCAACAATGAATTGTTTAATATTCCTGATGATGTTGGTACTGTTAGCCAACGAAAAGCTTTGAATTGTAAATTCAAATATAATTCTTGTATTTGTATTTTGACTTTTGTTCTTTATTAATACACAAGAAAACATATTGCGATATTTATATATATATATATATACATATATATATATATATATATATATATATATATATATATATATATATAAATCGCAATATGTATTCTTGTGTATTAATAAAGAACATGTCAATATACAAATACAAGAATTATAATTGAATTTACAATTCTATTTACAATATGTAACTGTAAATTCAATTATAATTCTTGTATTTGTATTTTGACTTATGTTCTTTATATATATATATATATATATATATATATATAAATATAAAATCTCCTAAGAACCTTTTTAAAAGTAAATACTTTTAGTGCCAGATGTTAAAATAGTAGTCATGTGGTAATTTATGTAATTAAGGTGTACGTTTTTGTTTGGGTTTTGGTGTAGTGTATTTGGATTTAATATTTCACAGTTTATTTTATATTATTTTAATTTTTTGAGGCTTGCCATAGACAATGGCTATGGGTTTATAAACACAGGATAGAGTAAATGAGGGTTTAGTTTGCTAACATTTCTGAGAGATTTGGTTTACAGGGGTTATATTTCTCTTTCTGAGAATTTTTATTGAATGTTGGTACAACGATCAAGTTTTAAAGAGATGATGGTCTTTTAAAGCATGGTCTAAACTATTACCTATAAAAAAGATAAATTAAATTTATTCCTTAAAACTAAACTTTTTGCTTCTGCAAGGTTACCTGCCTTGTTATAGTAGCATAATCCTTTTATTTGAATATTTACCATTAATTAAAAGTTTTCTCTACATACATAGTTATTACTGGTGTGAATAATGTTAAATGTTTGTGTTTTTCGGTAATTGTAAATATGTGTTCCATATTAAGTGTATGTTTGGCGTCGTTCTAGTTTTAGTGCCCTTTTGTTTAAATTTCAAAAGCAATTAATTATTCTGTATATAACGTAATTTTGTTTGTAGGATTTTGTACATAATATATATAAAATGTTGTTTCAATTCCTTGCTTGTTGGTTTTTAGATGTTTTAGAACTGGTAAAAACAAGAGTCAGTTAAATACATTATTACATTCATATAAAAGGATTTATTTTTATTTCTTAGTACCTCATAATGAAAGGAGATCCTATACTTCACAATTTTATCTGTACATAAGCTACTATGTTTATGCAAATGTAAGGTTTCCTTTGTACTTATTTTCACCTTTTTATACTCTCCTCTGTACTTTATTTCTGCCTTATAGAATATAAAAATAATGGATATGATGGATTTTGATCGTGTCAAGATTAATATCTGGTATAATTTTATGAAAATAATTAAATTAAACCTACACTTTTTCTACACGGAATAAAATGGGGCAAAGTAGTATCAAACAACGAACGAGTTAGAAGTGTGTTTTCAAAGAAGGTCTTAAACTGTTGGTCTACCCACTGGAGTGGAAAGTCTCCTCTGTCTCTTAATGCCTTATTTATGTAGTTTCTAAGTGTTTTAGTTGAAATAATGTCAACCAGTTTGTAAAATGTACTATCAAACACATCATTTTCTGTCTGTATATATTTTTTTTATGTTAACCTCGAAAAAATTGATTTGTTGACCTAATTTCTAACTATGCTATAAATACTATCCTTCCATCTCTAGGGTCGTAGAAATTGGTTTTTACTTTAGTAGTATAGTTTATGTTTTTTCTTCATGTTTTACAACTAATAGCTCATAGATCGTAAATAATAATGTTTTATAATTTTTTCTACTTTTTTTGTACAATTTTGATATATTCAGTTATATTGAGTAACTGAAACTGGTGAAACAATAGCATGATGCATTAATATGTACGACGCTGCATGGATGTGATATTTGGGTTACCATTAGGGAGCAGATCAGGTCAGTTAAGGCAAACAAAACCTTCTCATCACTTTGTTAAACTTTGCTACATTCGATTGTCGACAAATTTTATATTTGTACTTTATTTATGTGTTCGATCACATTTCCTGTAATTCAAGATCCTCGTATAATTTCATTATAATTCAGAGTTCCATGATTTTTTACTGACCAAAAGTCTAAGGATAACGCCGTTTTTACATATTTCTCGCGATTACCTCCTTAGAGGCTTATTTTATCCTACAGACTACTCCCCAAATAAATGATTTTACTTTTGATTGTAGCCAAACATGTAAGTGGAACGTACTTATATTTGTAAAATCCGGCATAATTTTGGAATCGAATGTTTAGCCTAACAGTGTGCTTATAAAATATTGTTTAAACAAACTCTGTAATTGTCATTTAATTGGCAAAATTTAAAATATTTCCTATTGATGTTTTTAATTTTTGTTTCTTTGTGTAATTCACTTCAATCACGTAGAAAACAACCGCTGATCTCTCCGTCAGATGTACTAATACAACAAATCCCAAATGATTGTTCTAATTAAAGGATGATTCCCGACCAATTTCTGTCCAATTATTTCAAGGGGGTTTTCTGTGTAATTGGTTTCTTGCAGAACTCTCTTCCATGAAATAATTCTCTCAGGACTGCCATCAGGAAATCTATAAAAGAAATATTGAACTGTACAGACGTGTAGTGTGTTTGTGTTTGTACTTTGAGAAAGTTACAGATAATATAAAGACTTTCGTAGTTTTTATTTTAGATTTTATGCCCTTGTAAGAAGAAACTCCGCCGACGTTAAACAGTAACAAAGTTGCAGAAAATGTCAAAACTTGGACGTATTTCACAATTGTGTTGTGTGTGTGTGTGTGTGTGTGTGTGTGTGTGTGTGTGTGTGAGAGAGAGAGAGAGAGAGAGAGACTTGAGACAACTGATAGCTCCATAATTTCATATCTATATATAATTTTTATGTATATAATTGATGTAATGTGACGTTCTAAAACAATTTCAACAGCTTGTTTCTATTTTACTTACGTTGGACTCCATACGTTATAACTTTGTGATTTCAAAACCTCTTTTTGTTTACATTCTTTCCATTCTACAGTTTTCGTTATCTACAAGTCGGTTGGATGTAGCTGTACTGTTTGTTAAACTCTCATCCATTGCAAACGCAAAGGTGACAACAATATGTTGTAATCCTGTAACAATCCGAGATAAACAGCCCTCGTTTGCATCATAATGGTCGCGGTAACACGCTACGGGGCGTGGGAATGTGTTCTGGCCTTATTTAAATTTCATAAACGAGAAAGTTTGTCGACAGGAGACTTGTGTTTGGAACTACAGATACATCCCGTCCTTTATTTATTCAAGTGTTGAAGATTGTGTCCACATTCGTTTTATAATTGCAGAGACTCTTATTGCATAGAAGGAAGTAGTTTTTTATAAGATGATATAGGATAGTTGTGATTGTATATATAAATATTAGTTTAATATATATATATATATATATATATATATATATATATATATATATATATATATATATATATATATATATATATATATATATATATATATATATATATATATATATATAAGACGTTCGGGCAAAAGCTTAAGACGAAGTGCTAAAAATATTACCACCTTTAAAAAATGACAGTAAGTAAAATGTTTCAAGAAATTTACTGGGTTATGGCGAAAGCATGCATTTACCCAAATGTGGGAGGGAGTAGATCAGGGTTAAGTACGCATGGTCGTGCCTTCTTCATATCTACTCCTTATTAGAGACATTTTGAGGTCTCTGCAGGCTACATACAGTATTTGATTGACGATAGGGATACCTTATGTATAAGGATACTGTGTGTAATCGTAATCGTGTCTTGTACGACCATGGCCGCTTCATTGATAATAATACTTAGACCCCGCGTTGTGTGTCTGTAGTAAAGCGCCTCTTGGAACATGCCCCTTGGGATTTTTTAATACATATATCGTTTCAATGTATAGGGCTATAATTAGGAAAAAGTAAACTGTGTATACTGCTTTGTGACGTCTGTTTACATAATATAAGGGCTGTTAATGAAATGTTTTTTTTTAAAAACTCTTTATTCTCAAAATGGTCTAAATGGTATTTTATATTCATCTTATAATTGCTCTTTAGTAATACATTTATGTAACGAAAAATTGTTTATATATTATTGTTTCTAAATTAAAATACAGTTTAAATAAAGTTTTTGAAGTCCAGTATGTTAAATCGTTGTTGAAAAGATCATGTTTAGTATTTTCGTAACGTCATGTTATTAAACATTTACCCTAGACTAATAGATATTCTTCAAGAAATATTTTGTAATACACGTCAGTAAAAACATCTTATTTACAAACTATTTTTTGTCTTTATATGTGTTAGAGAGGGCTCAGAGAAATCGTAAGGTATGAGCTTCAGTGAAATCATAGAGTATGAGTGTTCAGTGAAATCGTAAGGTATGAGGGTTCAGAGAAATAGTAAGGTATTAGGGTTCATTGAAATCGTAAGGAATGAGGGCTCAGTGAAATCGTTAGGTATGAGGGTTCAGTGAAATCGTAAAGTATGAGGGTTCAGGAAAATAGTAAGGTATGAGGGTTCAGTGAAATTTTAAGGTATGAGGGCTCAGAGAAATAGTAAGGTATGAGGGCTCAGAGAAATAGTAAGGTATTAGGGTTCATTGAAATCGTAAGGAATGAGAGCTCAGTGAAATCGTTAGGTATGAGGGTTCAGTGAAATCGTAAAGTATGAGGGTTCAGGAAAATAGTAAGGTATGAGGGTTCAGTGAAATTTTAAGGTATGAGGGCTCAGAGAAATAGTAAGGTATGAGGGCTCAGAGAAATAGTAAGGCATAAGCGTTCAGTGAAATCATAGAGTATGAGTGTTCAGAGAAATCTTAAGGTATAACGGTTCAGTGAAATCGTAAGGTATGAGGGTTCAGAGAAATAGTAAGGTATTAGGGTTCATTGAAATAGTAACGTATTAGGGTTCATTGAAATCGTAAGGAATGAGGGCTCAGTGAAATCGTTAGGTATGAGGGTTCAGTGAAATCGTAAAGTATGAGGGTTCAGGAAAATAGTAAGGTATGAGGGTTCAGTGAAATTTTAAGGTATGAGGGTTCAGAGAAATAGTAAGGTATGAGGGCTCAGAGAAATAGTAAGGCATAAGCGTTAAGTGAAATCATAGAGTATGAGTGTTCAGAGAAATCTTAAGGTATGAGGGTTCAGTGAAATAGTAAGGTATGAGGATTCAGGGAAATAGTAAGGTATTAGGGTTCATTGAAATAGTAAGGTATTAGGGTTCATTGAAATCTTAAGGAATGAGGGCTCAGTGAAATCGTTAGGTATGAGGGTTCAGTGAAATCATAAAGTATGAGGGTTCAGGAAAATAGTAAGGTATGAGGGTTCAGTGAAATTGTAAGGTATGAGGGCTCAGAGAAATAGTAACGTATGAGGGCTCAGAGAAATAGTAAGGCATAAGCGTTAAGTGAAATCATAGAGTATGAGTGTTCAGAGAAATCTTAAGGTATGAGGGTTCAGTGAAATAGTAAGGTATTAGGGTTCATTGAAATCGTAAGGAATGAGGGCTCAGTGAAATCGTAAGGTATAAGGGTTCAGTGAAATCGTAAGGTATGAGGGCTCATTAAAATCGTAGTTCTCGACAATGATAATCATTATTGATAAGGATAATAGCCGGAAGTGCTTTAGCTAATCATCCAATTACAGGAACGGCAGATAAATGTCATAAGAAACACTTGTTTAGCTTTATAATATATCCTAATATTGATAATATAATTGCAGTTGTTTGTTATTGAAGGTTTAAATAAATCATTTTAATCCAAATTAAAAGATATTTTTTGGTCAGATCTTATTTCAAACGTTTACTATTGTGTGAAATATTTGTATAACAATTGTTAATATTAATAGCGTTACAAATGTTTATAATGTGAACTCACGTAGGTCTCTCCAAGTAACGAAAACAAACGGAGAAGAAAACAATCAGTTACAATGTTTTCCTCCTTATAAGGCCCAGTTACCCTCTATCTCTTCTTTCCCTTTAAAACATAATAAATTAATGTTGATGTAAAGCCTACCCTTATTTCAGGGGTTAATGGCGCGGAAACCTCTAACTTTGTGCTTGATCGTTGCCAAAAATCATCCCCCAAATCTAGGAGAAAAATCCTTGTACACGTGTTAGTTTTTTTTATTTAATTTAAGTTTTGGATAGTATCTACCAAAGGATTTGTGTTTTAGGGGCCGCAAAATTTTGTGTTTTGTACGGAATGATTTTATATAGTACCTTACGTTGAATTAAAAACAATATATTAAAAAAGATATTCGTTGAGAAATTATGTCCCTGAATTAATATCAACTCGCAAAATTCATTACATTTTTTTTATTATTATTAACGGGTAAATATATTATTTCATTCTTTTTCAATGTATAATTTGAATGATTTTGTTTTGCGAAATTTCGAATCCATAAATATTTAAGAGACTACGCTTTAGTGACATGTGTAAAGGACTTACAAAATGTCAAAATTTATACGGTTTGTCCAAATTTAATGCCATTTATTTACGTCGTTACTACAGTAAGTTCATTTCCTCCACATCCATCCAACTCTCTGTCTTTGCTCTCTTTCTCTACGAACGTCTAGTATTTTCATTTATTTGTGTTTTTCAAATTTGAGGTAATTCAACGTCTTTCTACAACTTTGGTTTTTGCAAATATTTCGTCAGGGTTCTAGAAAAGTAATAATTATATTTAATAAGTAATGCTAGTTAAACGAATAGTAGTGAGGAAACTGTATTTGATATATACTAGCATTGCCTTTTCTATACTGCCAACTAAACTATGAACGTAAGTGGTTCAAAGTAGGCAGTTCTTTCGTTCAATATAGAAAGTCTAATTATGAAACGCGTTCAGTCCATTAACATGACAAATATTTCGCTAGTATCTTTTAAATATTTTAAAATACTTTCCGTATCTGTCATAAATAGCTCTGTAGTTTTATATCTTTGACACCAGTTTTGACATCCTCATTTACTATTACTACTAAAGGCCGTTTTCTAAGCTTCTTTCCGTTTTAACAATGCTTCTCTTACTTTCAGGCAGCTGATTTTTAAATCGTCTAAATCTATTTACCTTTAGACAGAAGGGCGAAGAATGTAGTTTTAAAAATTGTTAAGAAAGTAACTGGATACATTTAAAACCACGCTACCATAAAAAAATGGGATCGAAAGAAAATGTGTGTGTGTTTGTGTGTGTGTGTGTGTGTGTGCGCGCGCGCGCGTGTGTGTGCGTGCGGGCGTGAGTAAAAGAAAGAGAGAGATTGAGAAAGAGAGAGAGAGAGAGAGAAAGAGGTATTCTTTATAATCACGAAATGAGCTTTATTACTTCAAATATTTACACTGTTTTTGTAAATTTTGTGTAATTAAGGTGCGCTTAGATACTCCCAATAGGTCGTTAAATAATGTTTCGAGGAAAGATGGTCATCTTTCACAAAGTGTTCATTACGGTTCTCGAAAATTTTGATATTGCGCCCTTAAAGGAAAATAATACGAAACAAATTTTACACAGTTGTGGGCATTGTGATATTGCATTAATTTTACTCAAATTTTACAAATTACTCAAGGGTGTCTGTATAAATTTCAAAGTCGTTTCTCTTAAAAGGAATTTATATTGGGTTCGGATAAGAAACTTAATCACGGAATCAAAAAAAAGTTAAATTTCATAAAAACTTTACATTTGTTTCCGCACAACTTGCACCAGCCGTGACTCGGGACTATTCACGTAGTTATCTACCGGCCAAAATAGCAACTGTATATTTTGTTTGGCACTAGTTATTAGTATACAATTTGTTTCCCACCCCAGCTAAATTTAGCTTCGGTATGTTATAAACGTGAGAATATCAGCCCCTCTTAACAGATGTCTGGCGTCTAAAAGTTGGCTTAATTACTGCTAGTTTCCAAGTTTGGAAGTTCAGCCAAGTGCTGCATCCCGCCAACTTTTGTTCTTCCTCCCGACGATTTCTGTTAATAGCCGTGAACAGCAGGCGATAGTTGAATATTTGTTATTGTGTTCTCTAAAATTGCGAGATGCTTATATTTCGTTTAACTTTATTATTTTAATAAACAGTACTGTTAAGTCAGATTGCGTTGATAAAGCGTTTTTAGTGTTTGCATTTGATTTAATATTCTGTTGCACTTGTTTATGTTTTTTTATATATTGTTTTTCCACAGTTGATTTGTTTTTATTGTTCCAGGATCAAATACCAAAATAACTTGAAAGACCTTATTTCAGAATTGTTTCCTTCAAGGATGTAGCTGAAAAATAATTGAAAAACAAATTTACTCTATTACATACTGCGGCGAAAATTCTCTATAAATAATTATTATATGATAAAGTCTAAAAAGAACGTTTCTTTCTACACGATCTATGATACTTCCCATAAAAGTATCAACTCGTAACCACATTTTTTTTTTTTTTTTGTGGTAGAAATGTCTCAACACTACTCTGTGGCTCTGATAGAATGTGCACTTTGGGGGAAGCGACCATGTTCACGAGAACCGTGATTTTGGAACATCAATTTCTATTCTCCAGAGAATAATGGCCAGTCACTTTATGACCCCGGTAGTGTGTGTGGGGGGGGGGAGGGGGAAACTATCTTGTATACACCGCTGTGACTCTGTGGTATTGCAGGATATTTCCACAGTAATAATACAAGTTTCAGAATTATTCTTATAACGACATATTTTTTTGTTTTTTGATAAACCGAAATCTTCTAGTATCAAGCTTATAATTAAACCTAATCTCAGTAAGTGCCTCACCACATTCCTAATAATAAGATACATTCAAATTGGTTTTATATGTCATATTTTTTAATATTTTGCTTTTATGAAGGAAACAAAGTCAAACCATAAATTGTGTAACGTTAAAATTTATAACTTCGCCCAAGTTAATAAACATTTTTTATTTTATTGTATATTAAACCTATATTTTAAATTTTATTTTTTACGTCAAGCTAATTATATAATAATACGTTTTCAATAATGTTTTAGAAAATAAAATCTATTCTTCAAATTGAGTTAAGTATAAATGTTCAAAATCAATTACTTAATCATAGGTTTTGCAGAAGGAATCTTAAAAGTGTTAGCTTTTTAAAAACTTACTCCAAAAAATGAGTGTGTTTAATGGGACAGCTGTTATGTCATCAGAACCACTGTTATTGTTTACGGAGTTTGTTCGGGCTTGACTGATTGGTCAGATTACGCTTGATTGGGCAGGAGCAGGACCAGTTATCGCAGCGCGCCGTACACCTGCCCCTTGAGCCGATTGTCTGGCCTTTGTTTTGACACAAAGGTATTGTTGCCGTCTTTCCTCTCAATTCGGTACTGGGCGTTGTTTGCAACTTTCATAGCACCATTTTGGAGATGGTTGGCTAGGTTTTAGCTTAAAATAATTTATTAGGGATTTTTGTGTGGAAAATCTTTTAAAATTATCATCTGTATTTTTTATTGTAAATACGTAAATCGTAAATTAGAAATCAATAAATATAGTGGAGCAGTGGCTGACGCTCTGACGGCTTTAGAACTCCTAAAAAAACCTTTTTTCTTAGAAGGCTTTAAGAAAAACCCACAATAAGGCCTCGTATTTCATTATATACTTATTTGTACAATTATCCAAATTATTATATTTACTGATAAAACCTATGTCGTCAATGATGACAACGCGACGTATTGATATTAAGGTATAGACATTTAAGTATTATCAAAAAGTGTGTTATTTTCCTAGTCCACAATAAAGGAAGCGTCTCCTTTATGAAAATAAGAAAAGTAGTAAACAATTACTTTTATAATCATATTGAAATAGAGGTCTTATTGTACAATTGTTTAGCTCAGATATGAATGTAGTAAAAGGTTTTTTTTTACTACTCTGGAGGTCTCTAGCGATACTCTTTACGTTGGGAGGAGGGTTGTATTTAATACTACCTCTCCTGTCCACCCGGTAGGTCTTAAAAAGGAAAACCATTGGTTGCGCAATGTACTGGAGTATAAAAAATGTTTCCATTTAAAATTTTTTAAAGAAATTTTATCCAACGGTTATGCCTTGGAGTTAGTAATATGAGGTAACCTACATAGTTTAAAAGAATAATACGATAAATGTGATGTAGAACTAATATGAAATTAGACTGGTGATTTTGTCCCTTGTCGAAGAATATTCGACAATTGTTCCATGGCAGACGAGATTGATGAGTTTCACTGACGAGTTGGGTTTACTGGCTTGTTACTTCTTGGTAGAGGACCAGTGATGAAACTTTATAAAATATCCTTCAACGTTTGAAAAATAAAATGAATTAATAAATATTCCCCAACCTTCCCAGTTGTCATGAAGCCTCCTTCGTCTACACGAATGGTTTGGAACGAGTACCAATAACATTTATTCTGGAGATTAGAGGAGATAATTTTGTCTTAAATGCAGAACTTTGTTATCCCCGACGAGATGAGTTTAAGGATAAATGAAGCGAACCTAATGCTGGAAATATGAACTATCGGTTTCAGCTTCACATTAAAAAAAAATTGTGTTTTCAATGTTTAAGTACATTATTACCTTGAGTCATGTAATAGAGAATAAATTATTTTTTGTCATTGCATTTGAAAGGTTCGCGGTGTGAAAGAAAGATTAAAGCAGAGGTTGGTCTGTTAGTAGAGTAATGATACTTCGTGCTCATTCTGTTTACCATATTCACGTCTTCGATTCTATTGCGGGAATTTGGTACTTGTGCCAATTTGGTTTTCCGTGTTTTACAATGCATTGATTCTTGATCAAGTCTTAATACATTTTACTTTTCCACTAAAAAATCACTAACTGATAGTTAATGAAATAGAATTGCAAGCTGTACTGAGGCCTTTGACAATAAGCCTTTATACCGTAACTAAAAATCATTAAGTAAAAAATTACAATTAAAATTATTCACCAACGACGAGGCCTAATCGGGTATTTTATGAAAATGTTTCTTAAAATACAAGTTTATAAAAATTGTAATAGAATCAACGAGCATGTTTTTACTCTTGACCTGACCTGTGTAAACCAAGGCATCTTGAAAGCTGAACAATAGCTTCCCAGAATAAGGAGAGCCATTTTAGCCTCATTGTTGAAGTTATTTTAGCAGAAGACTTATCTAAGAAACTGTCTGATTTAAGGTCATCGAAGCATTAAAGTCTTTACAACAGTTGTCACTACTGTAATAATTGTAGTGCAAAAGTATATAACAATTGCAGTTGGTCTTAAAAAATCCAAACGTACTAAAGTTTATTATATTTAGCATACTTTTACTATAAAATTGTAGTGTCAAATATAATTTTTATTATTCTAACAGTTTTATTGTAGGCACCTAAATTTTAATCTATTTACGGAATTAAGATATTAAGAACATATTGTATTACCATTTTCAGACTACTGTTTGATATATATATATATATATATATATATATATATATATATATATATATATATGATATATTTTTGAAGTTTTGTTTGTAGCATTAGTTTACCTTCTTCTTAATTCCTGGCTTGCCTTAATTTCTGGTTGCCTAGTTACGTAAAGGCTATCTTTAAGAGTAAAAATATTTTATCCTTGTAAATGTAAATCTACAATATTTCTACTACAATTATTATTATAACAATTTCATTCAAATAAAAGTCTTATAAAGAACAACAGATAACATATTAAGAAAAAACAAAAACATTTTTAACCAGTAACGTTAGATTTTACAATTGTTACACACAGTTGTTTTCTAACTTTCATTTTCAATGCCTGTAGAATCGTCATGGTCCCAACGAAGGCAGAAAATGCAACTTATTTAATATCCACCTTGATGGTGTTTTAATAAGTTTTGTTTTCAGTATATACACTCGTCCCCAAAGCTGTCATTCATCGTCGGTCATAAATTATTCAGTTGAGTCAGAACTGTCTTCTTCAGAAGATTTAACTAAGTTTTTCTCTGCTCACCTTGTTTCCGAAGGACGGGTATATATCCATATATTTAACACATACCGGTACTTACTTTAATATACTTTAACACATACCGGTATATGACCTTACTTTTAAGAAGAGTAGCTAATTTACAGAAGAGAAATTATTACCGTAATTCACAACAAAACGCAAAAACACTTCCTACTCCACAAATAAGCTACTAAAATGCAACTAACCAAAACAACAGCAGACCATTAGGGTATCGAAAACATTAGTTGTGCATAGTTTCCGCCATATTTTATAGTTTCCGAATTTAGGAATCTATCAGGAATTATGGCGCCTCATCCTATAATATTTTCTTAGTATACAATACAATAAATTTGAAGACTATAATCTTTGTATGTAATATAAACTAATGGTACAATTTAATCGTAGAGAGCAATTCATTCCTAGAATACAATATAATTTGAATATACAATTAGCGTATTAAAATAGAATTGGAATATTTGTTCAATACAATTTACTTGTACAACACAATCTTTAAATAGCAGCCTATCATAGAATAATTTACAGTCATTGTATGCAACAAAATTTATTGTAATATTCAGTCTTAGAATACAATCATATCCTATTGTACAATATAATCATAGAATAATATAAAATCTAAAATTCAAACTTATTGTTCAATAAATTCTGAGTATATAATGTGGTTTTTATGCTATTTTTCAATTCCTACTATTAGTTTATACTCTCCTTATATTTATCTGGTTCAAATTTTCAATCGATGATAAAATACTTTTTATCCATCCACTCAAGTTGATGTTGTGGAATTTAATTTTAGTTTTAAGTGGGAGAAAAACTTTTCACCAAAGGGGAAAGATATGGAATATAGTTGTTTGGTCCCATTTAGCTTAAAGTAAGTGATAATATATGATTTCATATAACAACTGATTTTATGCTATAGGTTATGTTTTAACGCTTAGGTTATTTATTTATATTTAATTGTATTTAGATACAATTGACTTTTGTTTATTAACCTTTATTAATTTTTATTTATATTTTAATTATTTAGTAAAAAGTAACTGAAATATGATTTTTCTTTGTTCACAAGAATTGACTTTAAAATATTGTTCATATTACTTGTTCCAAATCCATATATATAGGGCATACTTTCTATTTTAATTTTACATGTTGTGGGTTCGAGTTTATAACTCTATTAACAAGCCAACAGAAATTTTACAATTTCGGTTAGAATGATTTCATTTTAACATTACACATGACATCAAATCTACTAATATTGGAGTTAATGCTAATAAATTGCAACAATGTAACACAATGTAGACCCACGATAAACATAGGGCGTATGGTACGTGTAGAGCCCAAAATCCAAGTATCAAGTTGGTCATTGGGAGTAGCATGTTAGTCGTGGGCAGTATCAAGTTAGTCGTGGGTAGTATCAAGTTGGTCATTGGGAGTATCAAGTTAGTCGTGGGCAGTATCAAGTTGGTCATTGGGAGTATCATGTTAGTCGTGGGCAGTATCAGGTTAGTCGTGGGTACTATCAAGTTGGTCATTGGGAGTATCATGTTAGTCGTGGGCAGTATCAAGTTAGTCGTGGGCAGTATCAAGTTGGACATTGGGAGTATCATGTTAGTCGTGGGCAGTATCAAGTTAGTCGTGGGTAGTATCAAGTTGGTCATTGGGAGTATCAAGTTAGTCGTGGACAGTATCAGGTTAGTCGTGGGTAGTATCAAGTTGGTCATTGGGAGTATCATGTTAGTCGTGGGCAGTATCAAGTTAGTCGTGGGTAGTATCAAGTTGGTCATTGGGAGTATCAAGTTAGTCGTGGGTAGTATCAAGTTGGTCATTGGAAGTTTCGTGCTAATCGTTGACAGTATCATGTTAGTCATTGGGAGTATCAAGTTGGTCATTGGGAGTATCAAGTTAGTCGTGGGTAGTATCAAGTCAGTCGTGGGTAGTATCAAGTTGGTCATTGGAAGTTTCGTGCTAATCGTTGACAGTATCATGTTAGTCATTGGTAGTATCATAATACAGTATAGTCTTTTATATTTTTCAATATGTGTTGGGATAAAATACTTATATATTTTAAAAATGATTTGATTGAAACGGGGATTGAAATATTACATTACCTCTTCACACGCGGTTTTTAATATCTAATTAATCTCATTACGTATAAATAGTATATATAAAGTGAGAAAACTCTAATAATAATTAATTTTAGTTTTAAGAGGATGAAAATATAGTATTTTTTTTTTTAGCAGTTTTGAAATAGCTGGTATACTAACTATTGTCAGTCGGAACCTTGAATATCCATTTTATGCTTTGTATAGGTTTACCCTGTACTTGGGACTACCACCTCCAATAAACCCCCCTCGACTCCGGACCTGTATCACCTGTGTTATGCCAATGAGTCACCTACTGGTTATCGTACCACTAGAATATATATATATATGTGTGTGTGTGTGTGTGTGTGTGTGTGTGTGTGTGTGTGTGTGTGTGTGTGTGTGTGTGTGTGTGTGTGTGTGTGTGTGTGTGTGTGTGTGTGTGTGTGTGTGTGTGTGTGTGTGTGTGTGTGTGTGTGTGTGTGTGTGTGTGTGTGTGTGTGTGTGTGTGTGTGTGTGTGTGTGTGTGTGTGTGTGTGTGTGTGTGTGTGTGTGTGTGTGTGTGTGTGTGTGTGTGTGTGTGTGTGTGTGCGTGCGTGCGTGCGTGCGTGCGTGCGTGCGTGCGTGCGTGCGTGCGTGCGTGCGTGCGTGCGTGCGTGCGTGCGTGCGTGTGTGTGTGTGTGTGTGTGTGTGTGTGTGTGTGTGTGTGTTTTTAAACATGATTATTGATATTTTAAACCTACTAAAGAAAAATAGGAATTGATACCAAACTTGAACACATGGTTTTAAAATTAACTTGTACGTATCTTAATCCAAACAATTTTTTTGCTAATAATTTCTATGCTAGTGACTCATTTTGTTTAGAAATTGTTTGTTAGAAATTGTTTTAGAGTAGTTATGTATTGCGAGATAATCCTAATTTGGATTTGCTCTCTATTATTTATACTTTTTAGTTTCAGTTCTATGAAATAGACGACTTTATTTTTTAAAATCATCCAAGATAGATGAACGCGGTTGAGAGTAAAAATGTAAGAGAAAGTGTCTACTCGAAATGAATCTGTCGTGAAAAATGATAAGCCATGAATAAACTAAACACTTGAACATATATTGATATGGTAAACAAGTATATAAATAACACTTTATTGACGACGCCCGTTTCGTGAGATTAATCTTATTGTAACATGCCACTTGGTTGTTATAAATTAAACTTTTTTATTTGACCTCTTTTATTTGTAATTTTTACCATTGCTTATAATTATTAATTGTTTATTATATATTTCTATTATTTATATTCAATTATTTAGATTTAACATTATTAATATTTTATTATAATTTGTATTTATTGGTGACATTATATTTACAATTTTATTATTATCCAAGTAATACTATTATTAAATCATGTTCCTATGTTTGGTACGCTATGGTAGGATTCCTCAACTCAGATAGGCGTTATCTGTGTTCGTGTTAGCTAATTTCATTTGGTTTGTTAAATAATAGCTTTTCTGTCTAATTATTATAGTTACGTTATTTGGACATTTGCATTTTTAGCTTAAGTGTTAATTCTGCTGATAGTTTTCTGTGATCTCTTATTTACTGCCTTTCAGTTAAACTTACATTGTTTCACATAGCTTAGTTTCTTGTATCAAACTTTAATTATTTCCTCATTATTTTCTTTGTTGAGGTCAAACCTTAGAACTTTTAATCAAATATTTTACTCCAACTCGGAAGCAGACATTTGGATTATGCCTTTAACAATAAGTTTAATTAGGTTTTTTTAAAGCAGTTTCATTTAAAGTAAGAAGATACCTTGTTAAGAGCGTCGCAAGCAGTGATTATGACGAGGTTCATGGCAAGGTCATTAAGGAATGAGTATGAAGATTTTCTTGGGATTACCGCTAATAATAAGTATGGAGTTGACTTGGTAAGGTCGCCAGTAGTGAGTATATTAACAGCATTGAGTGTAAAGGTATATTTCGAAAGACCATCATATGTCAGTATGAATAGAGTCTTCTTACGGTTGTTAGCAGTACGTATTAAGTGTTTCTTGGTAGAACCGTAGGTAGTGTGAACGAGGAAATGTTCTAGGAAAGACCGTTATCGATGAGTATGATTAGGTGTTCCTTAAAGGCATTGAGTATGCTTGGAAACGCTGAAAGCAGTAAGTATGAAACGGTTCTTGGTTAGGTCGTGAGTAGTGGAAACGAATAGATCCCTTGCTATTGCTCGTTTACAACAGTGCGGAATAGGAAGTGCCGAGATGTTTTTAGTAATAAATATATTTTTATAAATAAACATATATATATATATATATATATATATATATATATATATATATATATATATATATATATATATATTAGGGATGGGCCGATTCCTAAAATTTTCGATTCCGATTCCGATTCCGATTCTAAAATTTTCCTTTCGATTCTCGATTCTTTACTCGATTCTCGATTCTTTCAAGTTATATTAGCTTACATGCTAGTTCTCTAATAATTAATTTAGTTAACATATTGGTCATATGGCAAAACCTTTTAAAAGTTCCGTTTTAATGTAATAGGCTACACAAAACCTTCAACCGTGAGAGTGATATCTGTCTATAATATAATTTATTAAGGTCAAGTTTCGGAGGAATAATACAGTGTTTCTGTTATCCGTCTATTCGTTCAACCGTCATGGCCACGGTTCCGACGGTGACGGTTAATCGAGTTTTTACTGTACTTTTTTGTGTTTTGTTCTGACATCTACAAATCAGTGGCAGTAAGACACGTGGAGGAGAGAGAGCAAAAGAGAGTATCGAACCCACTCTAGTGAGAGAGAGAGAGACGAGTGATGTCAAACGACAAGAAATGGTTACGATCTTGATTGCTGTTGCTTCATAAATAATAATATTTTCGTTTACTTTAATCATTTAATTCATTCAAATCAACTAATACATAAATAAGACATAGTTGGTAATTAATTATTTTTCCACACAAATATAATAAATTTTGTTTGGTAATAAATTACTCCACACGCATATTTTAATAGTTAACAAAATAGGAATCGGAATCGACCCTTTTATGAATGAAGAATCGAGTATCGACGATTCTTCGATACCACCTAGAATCGACGATTCCTGGAATCGAGAATCGGAATCGGCCCATCGCTAATATATATACAAACTTGAATAAATATTCTAAGTAAATATCACTTCATCCATGAGCCATTATTATTCTTCTTGGATAATATAATGTTAAAGTAATTAGTTAATACATTGTCTTTGAAATTGTAATCAATATTTAATGTATTCGCTTTATATTCCAATTTACTTATTTTATGGAATAAATGTTTATTTTTCCTCCGTTCAAAACGGTCATGTGTGGTCGGTGTGTTCAAGATAAACGTAATGGATGAGCGCATTGGAAAGGAATGCATTATAACAATGCGGTGATTTATGAGCTAAAATAAATGCAACTAAATTAATTATTTCTCCGATTAAATTGAAAGATAAACCAAATGATACATAACAATGAAAGAGCTCATCTAAAGTGGAAGCCGTATAGCGACGGCCATTTGAAGGGCAAAACAATAAAAATGGAAATAGCTGCGGTCCGTGAAAGCCAACACGGAAACGTGATATAACGCCAATTAAACGCGTCTAGTGACGTCATGCAACACGCTTTGTCCCTAACTGTAGCCTAAGCAAGATTTAATGGGAATTTCGTGATCTGGAATACTCACACTGATTGTGTTTATTATATTTCTTATCACATTTTGGACGTGGCTTTTTTACTCGCGTATTTTTGAAATGTTTGTCAAAAAACGAAAACTGTGGCTATTCAGCTTTAAGGATAATGTGTTTAATGACGTCATTCCCTTCCCTTGGTAACTTGCGCAATTTTTATTGTGTAAATAAAACAATGGAACAGTAAAGTAAAATATTTTTTTGTGTAAAATAGTCATAGAGTATAAATACCATTCGAGCAATACCATTGTATGTGGCCGATCCAATAGATATTTGTGAGCTGAGTGATTGTTTTATATGACCACCAGAAAATGCATAGCTGGGGGAAACTGTATTCGATTAATAGATAGATGACTAGTTTAGTTAGATAAGGTTGTGTGGTTTCCGAACAGAGAGCATGATTGATTGTTTGGTTGGTTTGGTGGATAGTAGTTTAGTCTTTATTTATAATTAAAATACCCTGTAAATACAAATCATAATTTTGCACATTTACATAGTTACAAGTTTACATAAAAGAAAATTAAAACATGTGAGAAGAGCAGTTCCTCTGCAGATTACTGTTTTCTTTGAGTAGAGTAATACAATTCTTTGGGAAAAGTATCGCCTTCCTCCACTATTATTGTGCTTGAACAAAGTACCACTCTTTGGCCGTCATACTCCTTGAACAGACTTCGGTTCACCTTAACAAGAGTTACCCTCTTTCCTGAGAAGAGTAACTTCGAGCCATTCCCTTATCTTGACATTTCTTTAATAAAAGACGCCATTCCTTAATCGCTACTCTTCATACACAAATAATGCTACTGCTTAACTACCACCTCAATGAGTAGATTAACTTCAAAATTTGAGCTGATCGCCATTCCTTAATCATCACCTTCCTCCAGCAAAATTGAAAATCTTATTTCGGAGGAAGGCTACACAATCGATCAAGATTTTAACGCTGATAAGCCTGAAATGTTTTAGTAAATAATGCCTTCAGGAAATTTCTTATCTAAGAAGGATACATCTGCTTGGGGTTCAAGGCCGCAAAGGATCGTGTGACTACTGCTGTGCTATAGTGCTAGCGGGCTGATCTGTCTGAATAGCACATGGAATTAACGATGAAGGATTTTAAGACAGTAACAGTGAAGATGTCGAAAATCTTTGAAAAGTGCAAAACAAGATTTGACGGAAGAAGAGCTGGAAGAACTAAGTATCGAACTTGTGCATCTCTCGGATAACAAAGATGTAGAAATCGTGAAACATTATCACCGAAGTTGACATTAAAATCTGTCGGTGAAATGTATGTTTAGGGAAACAAGCTGCAGCCGTTACTGAAATAGATCCCTCTTTAGAATGTGCAATTAAATTTAATAGAGATCTGGAAGAATAATTATCGCCATATAAATAAGTGAGTAAAGAACTAAAAAAAATCGCCCACAAAGTAATGTAACAAGTTAAAAAAAAAATCAAAAAACTGTGTTTAAAAGATTATTTGTCTACAATTAAGTGTTAAAAATTTTAGTGGATAGTGTTTAACGATAATGAATACATGTGTCTGTGCGCTCATATTTAATAGAATTATCGTGATCGAAGGGAAACGTAATAATCATTTAACTCTGTGTTCAATAACATTTTTATATCTATTTTCCCACCAGTTTTTTATGCAGTTTATTAATATAACGGTGACACATATGACTCCATCTGATATGTGACTGCACACTCAAATCTTAATCATTTCCTTTCTCTGAAATTGGAGTTATTAAAACTTTATTATTTCTACTCTCGGCAAAACACTTCTATATTTATGATCCAATTGAAGATGCCCTAGGCGTAAATATGGTAAATCAGTTTTAATCCAATCGCAAAGCTCAGTTAAATGCCGGTTTTATTTAATAAAAACTCCAGATCTTTAAATGATATCCACAAAATTGATTTAATAAAACCCGACATTAATTAACCCTACAGACATACAACAATTGTGAATACCAATGATACGAACACGTTTATTTGTCTTTATATAATGAAAACACGTTTTTATGAATTGAAATTACGTTATTTATTTTAACAAAAGAAGTATTTTTAAAAGCTTTGATGTAGGTGATTATTTTTTGTTAAATTCGGTTTCGTTGAATGGCGCAATGTGAGGTCAATGTTATTGAGGAAGAAAAATGAACGAATCGCAGAGAATAGCACTGTATATTGTGGGTGCATTATTACACGTACACGATTGGAATAGTTAGGCAAGCTCAGATTTTTATTTCTTACTGGTGGAATAATGTATCTTGGATTATGAAGATGAAAAAAATGAATAAATTTTCAGCTTTTAATTATTTGAAACATTCCATAAACTCTATTAAACAACAAAATATCCAACATTTGTTGAACAACTAAAAGTTTATAAAAATAAAACAGAAGAATCTAGGAGCCAACGACACTACTTGTGCTTTGAGAAAGAGGCGTTCTCATTTCGTTCGTTCTTTAGTTTATACGACCGAATGCTTACACAAAATTATGACATTTCTTTGATATGATATATGCAGGGACGTTCTACAGGATCCTTCAACGTGCATTGAAACATCTGTCAGATCCTTTAATTGAGTAATATGCAAAGTGTCCTATAAAAGGATTTTGGCGACGTCTCCTAACTAAGGAGAGTCGGGGAGATTGAATGTTTGGCGGCAAAGCGATTTGACAACATTATTAAGGGGTGAAGGCTTCAGGCGGGCGTAGTAAATACACACGAACCCACCCTTTGACATTGTCGGGGTTGATGTCAGTGTACTTTAAAATTGATAACAGAAAGCTGATCTTTGTAGTTTAGAAATCTAATTTATTGTAGATTTCACTTGGTGAAACCAAAGAGTGGAAGGAAGACTTCATTTCATTGGGCTAATAAAACGGCAAAGCAGACAGTATTTTCTTTCAGTAGGTTTAATTTAACTTGTTTTTCATCGAAACTCTTTTAAAAGTAACTGAATGTAGTTTATCTTGAACTATAAACTATATATGAGTGCCTTCATTATTTCTTTAAAATTAATTTAAACATTTACTTTTTTAAATTTACTTTGAAAAGCACTTTATTGATTATCGTCTTTAGCTAAAGGTATAATTCGCAGGAAGATACATGGTAAGGAAACACCAGGAACGCAACAGTTCATAAAACATATCAAACATTGTTTTAAAATGTCAGTTTATATCACAGTTTATATAAATTTTAAAAAAATGTAATTGAAAAGCGAATTGCCAGATAGAAATTTGGTATAAGTAGAAACATTTTATAACAAATAGAAATAAATAGTAACAAACCATTTTTTCCAACTCGTATTTTGGTATAGGATCATTTAAAATACTGTTTGTGGTACAATGTTAAACATTTTTTTGAACTGTAAAATTCTCAGAGTAGATACGCATAGTATTTGAGCTGAATTTCACATTAATAGCAATTTTTGGTTTTTGACAAAGATAATGTCAAAGTGTCTTTAAATATAATATTGAAAAAGAGTAAAAAACTAAAAACTGTATAGTCAATGAAGAACGGTAGCACTATGAATCTTTCTCTACATCATACACACACACACACACACACACACACACACACACACACACACACACACACACACACACACACACACACACACACACACACACACACACACACACACACACACACACACACACACACACACACACACACACACACACACACACACACACACACACACACACACACACACACACACCCCACACACACACACACACACACACTACACACACACACACACCACACACACACACACACACACACCACACACACCACACACACACACACACACACACACACACACACACACACACACACACACACACACACACACACACACACACACACACACACACAAACACACACACACACACATACACACACCACACACACACACACCACACACACATACACCACACACACACACACACACACACACACACACACACACACACACACACACACACACACACAAACTCGCGCGCGCGCTCGGAGATTATACGAGGTGGGAAATAATTAGCAAAATATGTAGGGATACTTTCCTTATATGAAGATTTATAATATTTTCTTAACCTCCTAACTAATACAAGATTATTTTCATATAGACATTTTTAAATAACGTAAATCTGCTTCTTAATAATTCCAACAGCGTAAATATTTTAATTTATTTAATAATAAACTGTTAATAAATCCCATTAGTAATTCTACAAGTATCAATTATCGAAAAATCTAAACAAGCTTTCAAGCATCGCTTCCAGCCTCGGGGATGTTAATTGTTCTTCTTCAGATATAAATGTTGGGTTTATGAATGCAGCCTGCGTTTGCCATGTACTAATCGATGATCTTCAAATGAGTTTTGTTCAAAATATCAAATTTTGATCGAAAATTATGATTTTAATTCCCAAACAGATAATGGATTTTTGTAGCAAGGTCTATAATATTTCATATTTGTAAAGACAAGCCAATATTTCGCACACGAGAAGTCTAAGAAGCACACGAATATTGGGTTTTCATATTATTGCTTTATGAATGTATTATACCACAAAGATAATAATAAGTTACCCCTGTCCATTATAAGAAATGGGCGCTACCTACAGAAATGACGATTGTTCCATTTTGCGTGTCGAGTGGGTAGCAATCATGTCAAAATCTCAATAACAAAACATTCCTGCAGTCATTTAGGCTGTAGATTTCTCACAAATATACCAAGTGCCAGTACAGAGAAGGTGGTGCTAGTGCATTACAAATGCAGTGTTTGCGCTACTAACCGTTCTACATACGTTACTTGCACGCTATTGGACATAGCCTTCAGATCATATATTTACAATAAATTAACATTTTTTCATAGAGGAGGTAGTACTTTTATTTCAACTTTGTTTTACTGTACCAAGTTTGTTATTTACGTTGTTATAAAGCTGAAACCTTTGTAGCAGTTGCTATAACAAATGGTTCTAAAGAAAAAAAACATTTGTTTACATACGATTACTAGTAGAAACATTTCTTAATGTCAATATACGTAATACTTTATAATCTTTATCTGTTTATAAAAAGTAACATATTACCTTTTTGTTACTTTATCTAGAAGAAAATGTTTGTCTCCGTCGAGATGTTTTTTTTCGCATAGTAGTACAGAACCTCTAAAAGCAACATTCTGCCATTCAAACTGTGAACACTAAGTACTGGCATTTATTCAGAAATCTTTATGATCTGTCAGAGTACCTCAGTCAACCACTAATATTGACAATCGAAATATTTACCAGTAACACACATATTTTACATTATAACAATTATTATTTTGTTTCGGGGTCGCAGGAAGACGTCTTTATGTTGTCCACATAAAAGCAGGCAGAACTACTTCAGTCATGTCCCGTCAGACTTGAACCTATCATATCAGGGGGTGATAGCGTAATACAGAAACATATATATTCAATTTAACTAGAAAAATTTCCTCAAATGAAAAACAAAAAAGTTATAGGAACATTCAATAGTGTTGGCATAATGGCGTAAGGGTAATAATTATTTACTTTAGTTTAATTATTAATAAAAAATAAATTAACGCATTTAGACAATAATCGTAATATAACCAGGAGAATCAGATTATGGAATATTCTAAATCTCTGTTCCTATTGCCTTTGTAGACAAGATTCAAACATGCCATTTATATGCACCCGCCTCAACAGTTCACTGTTGCTACTTGCTGCTGCGTAGACAATAGATTGAAGCCTCTGTTCACAGTAACCTCCGGCGTAATCCGTAAAGCTATTGTATCATGTAGATCTCCACCAGCACATTTGTAATTGAAATTGATTGATTCTATAATTGAACTCCACCACCAATTTTATGTTATCGTAAAAGAACTCGTAAATTGTACCTTCAGTAAATGTAAATGCCAAAGAAATACATTGGATCACATAAGTTATGGTTTGTTGTTCGAACATTTATGTTGAACCAAACGTTTCAATTTAAAAAAATCCAAATTATCTTTGAATTTATAAAAATGTGATTTCCATTTCTTCCAGGGCAAAGAGGTGTTTTAGATGTCTGTAAATGAGACGTATTTCTCTTCACCTCAAGGTTAGGCTCAGTTTATAGCGTTTTACAAATTAATAAGTTTGTAAATGAACTTAACATTTTTTAAATTATTTATTGCTCTTAGGAGGAAGTTCTTTTTTAGAAACATTTTTTCTTCGTTATTTCAGTATTAAAAAAATTCAATCGAGAACACCCAGAATAAACATATTGTTTTTATTATGGAATGTTTATTTTTTTTGTAATTTTAGGAGCATTGGTCTCTGTCTCTACTGTAACCTATAGATAAAAGATGAATCTGAATAAAGGTAGGGATAAGGTCAGACCTTTAAATTTGGCCTACATACTCTTATTGAACCATAGAGGTGTCAAACAAAGATACCCTCTTGTAGGTAGGATTTATTCCATGATGAACCCTTGCTATTGGGAATAGAAAGTTTGGCAAGAGAGGGAGATAATATTTTCGTTATCTCAAAACAGCATTAGCTTTAATCGTTAAATCATTCATAGCAACTACTAGATAAATAAGACAGTTGATATATAATTATTTTCGCAATAAATTACACCGAACACTTATTTTAATAGTTAAAAAAAAGAATCGTTGGAGAATCGAGTATTGACGATTACTCGATGGCATTAGAATCGACGATTTTCTAGAATTGAGAATTGGAATCAGTCCATCCTTAATAATAATCAAGACGGAACACTTACTAGGAACAAATATAACTCAAATATCAACCTAGACTAAACCACAGTTAACGGGCTACGACAGAATGGCATATCTAATCTAATGTGTAAAATTTCCACGTGAAGTTACAAAAAAATCGCTATTTTAGGGTGAGAATAAATAACTTTTGTCAGGAAACATTTTATTTTACCAGTGAAGTTAGTTTTAACGAAGTTTCTCAGATTGATAATAAAGTACAGTAGTAAACTCTATTAGTGTTATCTCCGTGTGCACTACTTCTGCCGTCGAACTCTTTCGACTTCGTGGATTCTGTGTTTAATTCAAACTTTGGAGTTCTGTGAAAAGATAAATTAGGGTCAAACTTTTAAACAGAATCGACCAACTAGAGTTGCTGTAACAGTTATTTCGGTTGTCCACACCTCTAAGTGAATTCGAATAAAAATCCTTTTGGTAAAAGTTACACGTTTTGTAACGTGCTACTTTAAAAGAGCTGATTTTACAATGATACATTCTTTGATTTTAATTAGGTAGACTACAGTATTTATTAGTAAGCGAGAAGAATGCGTTTTAAAGAGATGATTTGGAAACTAAGTTGCTTTGAATTTTTAATTCATCACATATTATGAATTATCCTCAGTAAAGTTTTAGATAAACTATTATTACTACGCAGAAAACATACTGAAACGTATTTTGTGTTTTAATTTCAACTAAAATATTACAACTAACCTGCTGCGGTTAAATGACATGAATTCCCTGCTGGTAATGAAGGGGGGGCTATTACTAAATTCTCCAATATCCTGGAAGTTAATCCATTTCTCTCTCTCTCCCTTCCGTTTTTCTCTTTATCGCTTCTTCTCTCTATCTTTCTTTCTAAAACAGCTATCTACTCGCTACACTGCCTCGGAGGGATAGCTTTAAAAAACAATACTGGTTATCAATATTAAGAAAAAAATGAATGTAAAACTCGTGATTCTAATAAACCTGGTCTATACTGATGACTTGGAAAGGTGTAATGAGGGCAGACGACTAAATTATTAGGCCAATCAACGTATTTATCCCTGACAGTGAGCAAAATTTATTTACATCAAAACCTGAACAGAAATTATCAATATATTTGATCAGGGAAATTTAGCTACAACCCGGATAACATAAATTTTAATTTTACCATCTCTAATCAGTTTTATGAATATTTTGTTGTGTATGATAAATAATATAAAACACAATTGAAAACAATATTGAATGTAAACTAGAGTTTTACGACAGCTGGTGTTGACGTCAACTTGTTGTTTATGGTTTAGTCTATTAGTGTTGATACCACAAACCAGCAATCATTCCTACGAAAGTATTCAGGCCGCTTGCGCTTTAACCAGTAATTGAAAACTTACAATTTTAAAAAGTATATTTAAAAATAATGAGTTTATTTTAAATTAAATGTCAACATAGCATATTCAAATATTATTTACCTATCATTAATAATAATATTTATTATATCTCCAAACCATAAATTGTTCTTTGTTTGCTTTCATGTCCTCATTTTTATATGAATTAATCAAGTAGAAAACCCTACAAATAAATAGGAACATTGATTGGAACGAGCTAAAATCTGAATTTGAACGCGGATTGCGAGCGAGGGCTGTATATTGAAGGGGAATTTACACAATAAGCTGGCTTATATCTGAAAAACATTTCAATGATAAATAATTAACTATTCAATGATTGCATATACATCAGTCTATATTCAGTTTTACAATGTATTTTATAAAAGTGTATGTTTCGTTATAATCTATAAATTGTAATAGTTTAGGGAATTTTCAGTTTATAATTAATTGCTTTACCTATCTTCTGTTAGTATGTTTCATTTCGGTCTCGTGTCAGGTTAATATTTGATCACGTGATTTCAAAAAAAAACACAGTAAACCTGTTTGAGAAATATTCATTCAGTTTGACAGTTAGGTTAGGTGATTACTTCATGTTATTGAGTCATTTAGGTTTATACATAATTGAGCGTATTGGCTGATAAATCACATAGGTTATAGTAACCAAAAGTGAAATTTAGAATTTACAAGAGCTCCAGTGCCAACTGGGCCCAGTTGAGATTTTGGGATTTTTCAGGAGTTATACAACATTAATTTTACTTTCTTAATGTGAACTGACCTCAATTTTGTTAGTACAGCGTGTTTCAAAACTATTCTAAGCAGTCGCTCAAATACTCACAATTTTTTACCTTCTTTTTCAACAGCCAGGATAGTGAATTTATAAATAGTTTTCTTCTAAAACGATCCGTTAGAGAGCATTCGGATTTTGCAGTTATAAGTTAAGAAATCGATTGTTTTATTTTACAATTTACCCATAGTTTGTGTGTGTTAAAGGTAACGTATTAACTTAATTCAGGAAATACACACGTTTGGTTATTTGTTTTTGGCTTTTTGTATTGTTTTTTAAGTATAAGCTTTGATCATTCAGTCAACAGTGGTTCTATTTATTTGAAACTATGTTTCTTAAAATTCAGAAATGTTTATGTGTAATCCTTTGGATGATGTTAAGGGTGAGATAAGAGTGAGAACAAAATGATACCACAGAACAAAAGTACAAGAAGTTCAAAGAACTATATAATATTCATAAATTGGTTGGAAAGGGCTTGATGTAGCCATTTATTAGGGCATAAACGAATAGTGAGAATTAAATTACAGTGTAATAATCATTGTGGACTATGATCATGTGGTTTAACTTCAAAAGTCAGGGAAACTCAGGGAATTTCTTCAAGCTATTTTACTAGACACCCTGTTAACCCAATCTATGATTACTGATAGCAGTCACAAACCCGGATAGAGGATAATAGTTTTACTTAATACAGCTGTTTAAAAACAACCATTAACAATCATCTAAAAGTTTGAAATATTGGACTAAATTATTAGGTTAAGTCGAAAAAACTAGCTTTTACTAGCGTTAGACTCCAACTAAAACACATCATTTGCAAAAGATAGGGCTATGTACATCATACATCGTCTATATTTATGGGAACGAGCTCGAGTACCTGTTGGAGAGTGAAGTGAAATTAAGGGTTTCTTTTTACTCTCCTCGCTCCACTTCTCAGAGGAAGAGATCTTAGCGGTGGCCTACGTAGAAACTGACATCGTAACAGAGGCTCATAGCTTGAGAAATGTAATGGATTTTCAGTTACGTTCTGGATAACTTGACTATTATCTTTTCCTGTATTAAGTGATTTTTGGTACCTGGAACCCCTTTCTTGAATTAATTCTTTTTAAATTTGATCAATTAGTCCGGTGACATGTAAATTGAACTTCTTTGTCCGTCAATTTAAGCATAAGGCGACATAAGCCATCATACAAAAGTAAGGCAAACCATTGCCTTACAAATATGTGAACCCCAAAAGTCAAAGAACCAAACAACCCCAATTCGCGAAGCACATTTTGTTACATGAGTGAAGCAATAAAGTAAGTTATCTCTTGTCTTGTAACAACAGAAATTGTTAGATTGTCACAACAGAAATTGTATTTACTCATATTTTTTATATGTTTTCTTTGGTTAACAAATTTATTTCACTAGATTTATTCTTTTTATGATTGGCTGCTACGCAATACATCGTTCTGACCATATCTCTGAACCATTCATGCACAAGAACCAGAGCTATTTTATTTGCTGTCATCTAAGAAGACGACATGTGAAAACAGCTCGAAACATTCCAGACCTGAATTACAACAGAAGCAAGTTTGCCAGAGAAAACAAAGTAGTAATAGATTGTTGGAGTATTAGAATAAATTGCAAAAATTGTTAAGTAAATGTGTTTCTTAACTTGTCGAAAATGTTACAATAAAAATATTGGAAAGAACCCCAATACCACAAAAATAATAAAAAATAACAAATAAAACAAGTTACTTAAGATTAAACCCTTATGTACATTTCGATGACCATGTCATCATCATCAGAGGGTCTTATTACAAAATTACAATCTAGCTAACAAGAAGTTACAACCAAGAGTGATGTTTGTATTCTTCACTCTAGTTTGTAATTTCTTGTTTGCTAGATTGTAATTTTGTAATAAGATCCTCTGATGCTGATGACATGGTAATCGAAATGTACATAAGGGTTTAATCTTAAGTAACTTGTTTTATTTGTTATTTTTCTGGTATTGGGGTTCTTTCCAATATTTTCATTGTATTGTACCACTGTGCTCTTGATATTGTGTATTATCGAAAATGATTTTTATTTTCATTGCTATTGAAATTTTGTACATTGAAATTTTGTAATACCTGGTATTAAGGATTTGGTCACATAGGACTGATAGGTAAGCTTCTGAGGTTTAGAAAACAATAAATCACTTGCTTTTTCGACAAAAAGGGAACAAATATGATTTACATCGTTTTGTGACGATTTGTTAGACGTCGAACTATAATGACAAAAATTGGTCTAAAGTTCGGACCACTAACTGTTCCGAAATTTTATAACCCCGCATTCCTTGGTTATACTTTTCGAATTGAAAAATCGTACAGAAAACCACGTAACTGATTCGTAGTTTTTTAAACCCATGATTAAATGTTGTCTGAGAAAGAAAACTATACACCCGAAAATTTGAAATTTCTGTTTACTTTTACCCAGTAGGTTTCTATAAAGAGACGAAATTAACTTGGAATAAAAACAAGAACTACAGAAATCTTTCAACAAAAACCCTCCAGTCTCGCCTGAAAGCGATAGAGCTTTAGAGTCTTTCGCAGTGTTAGAGCTCAAGGCCTCCCGTTATAACTCAAGACGTCTTTCCGCAGGTTAAACTAGTGTGCAGAAACTTCAGTAGTCTGAAACTTGAATCATTAATAAAATCTAGAAGTAAAGTTACCGTAATGACTGTTAAAGTTTGCCCAATTATATCCACCATTTAAAAATGTTTATACATCCATCGTTTTTTTTTGTTATTATTAAGAAGAAGAAGATTATTAAAGAAATTTTTCTCTGGGTTTAATTTTTAGACTATTCATTATTAATTGAGGGAATAAAAAGAAAATTTATTAACTTACTAAATTAATACCATTAAAGTATTCACTGCTAAAAATGTAACAATTAGATGTTTTGCTTTTATAAACCCTATTTATAGGTGTAGGCCCCTGGAATGTCAAAAATGTTTTCTTTCTTGTTTAGATAATTAGATGACGGGATATTTTGTCCCCTTCGGCATGGTTGTATCACGGACGTTCAAATGACAAAAGATAACTTTAATGTCGCTCTAGTTATTACACAACTCATTTTTCATACATTTTTAATGCCTCACTTGTCACTTGATTTACTTACATTTTATAAACACACTCATCCTAATTTGAATATTTGAATAAATGTATTTAAGTAATAATAAAATTCTAAGGAATATTGTTTATTATTTCACCCAAACTTTCATTAGGAATATAAATTTCAGAATGTCTCCATAAACGTTGTGTGATTATTACACACGAACATCGTTTTTTATTAATTTGACTAATGTTATGACAGGATTTTATGGTTATAATTGTATATTTAAGTATTTGCTTCATTAAATTTGTAAAGTTAAATCTGCATACTACACACGGGTTACCTTAGCCTACCATCAATTATCACTATACTTTTTTCCTACCGATTAAATTTCTGATTATTTCTTTACTGACGGGCTAAATTAAATACACTTTTACAGTTAGTTAAATCTATTTGAAAGACAAATGGGATAGAATATATTTCGTATCAGAAAAAAGTGTTCGCGAAGAGAAATATTAAACACGGATCTGGGGTTGGGCGTTTTATGTAGTCTCCATTTCGTTCCTCGGAGAAAATGGTTTATCTTGAACTTGAATCCGACAAATAAGGTTACCCAATAAAATTACAGAGGGACCGGAGAACGTACTCTGGATTGATCTGTGTGCTTTCAGCTTTTCATTACTGACGGAGGAAATTTAAACATAACCGCTGAAGTTAAATTATTTGCTTGGACAAATATAGTCAGTTGTCAAATCCAGGAGAATGTATTTAAAGGACATAATAATTTTATATTGTAATTTTCATGAACAACTTTAACAAACCAGTTGATGTTAATAGTATTTCTATTTTACATATATAATATTAAAATAGAATTCATATATTGTCATGTTCATTAATATATATATATATACACACCGCAAACGTTAGCACTTTAATATTCAGAATGGGTATAATAGCAGCGTACATTTCACCCAGAGATAATCTAAAATAAAATTCAACCTATTTAATTTTTTGGTAAATTGTGTTATTTATCGTATTGAATAAACTGTTTCCCCACTGTTTCTCAAGTTCAAGTTATTTTTCTTCCAAAATAACGAAACGACGAGGGATAATAAAACGATCTTCAGAAAAATCGGATGCTAAGGAGTTGTACTGTAATATAGCAATCTATCAGCTTTTTTTAATATCTCTCGATCAAGGTACAACGTTTCTATCATAGTTTCAATATTAATCATTTCCAGACAAACATGGAACCACCTGCTTTATACACATTTTAGGTCAATGTTAGTATTGTAGATGAAAGAACTCTTACTTTGAACTGGTATTCATTGAAAATGAATTGTAAAACAGCTTACCACTATTTTATGACAGGTAACATGTGCACATACGCCATGTATTAGTTATTTCTCTACAATTTACATAGTAAAACGTTAGATCATAGTCTGGTTCAAGGTTTATTTAAATTAAATAGAATCACAGACAGTTTTGTTTCTTAAAATCTTTTTTATCAAAATGTATGGGAAACGGCAATATTTTTTTTAAAAACAGTAGACTTGATCTGATGCTTTGGGCATGACACCGTGTTTTCCACAGGTTTTCGACCTTAATTTTAGCTCTTATTTATATAAATATTATGCACATTTTATTATCAAAATAAAATGTAAAAACTTGTATATTTGCTTAAATCCATTTTGTGTGATATGAAAAGAACTATTAGAAATGATTATAGTTAAGGTAAGTTTAGCAAAGACTGGTATGAGACATAAATAAGACTTGTGGTAACACGAGTACCTGTTTCAGACCTACCGTCTATCGGGGAATTCTCTCATCTATAAGGATGGATATATGAAACAACTGTAAGACTCAGGTAGGGACATAAAATTTTCCCTCCACAGATAGCATGCAATATTCTTGGCTCGTGTAGGCAGTTATAATGAGAATGGCCTTTCCACTTGAATGTAGTCGGACTATCTATCCTTTGGGCTTTACTATAAAGCCTAGAATGAATGCTTTACCTTACTGTAGAAAGAGATAAGTCAGCCACAAGTAGACTCGTTTACAGTTTCTCCCGTTGTTACAAAACTATCGAAGTAGAACTTTCCGACTGGTTCTCCGTATTGTCGCAGTGCTCATCTGATAGGTTCGGTCCAATCAATGCTTCGATTGGCTTTACCTAATGACCAATGTGTGGACGTTGACTTAGACAGGAAATACAGCAGCCAGTAGTAAACAATCTAACCAAAAGTAAAGTCGCTCTTGTAGGAAATAAGGTTAAGTTTAAGTAAACCTGCTCTGTACCAAGAAAGTACATCATATAGAACGCTACCCACTAGCCCTTGAAGGCGAATGGTGTAGGCACTAATAAATTGAAGGAATCCACTTCTGTACTGAGGTACCAAGGAGAAACACCACATGAAATGCTACACACTAGTGTTCGAAGGCGGCTGGTCTATTATAGGGAGTGACGTTTAGTTGAAGGTATCCATCTCTGTACGGGGCTACCAAGGAGGAACACCACTTAAATTGCTACCCACTAGTCTTTAAAGGCGGCTGTTGTAGGGAGTGAAGTTTAGTTGAAGGAATTAAGCTCTGAACTAGGCTATCAATGAGGAATACCATACGAATTGCTTCCCACTAGCCCTTGGGAAGGCGGCTGGTGTAAGCAGTGTCGTTTAGTTGAAAGAATCCAGCTCTGAACTAGGCTACCAAGGAGGAATACTATATGAATTGTTACCCACTAGCCCTTGATGGCGGCTGGTGTAGGCAGTGACGTTTATTTGAAAGAATCCAGCTCTGAACTGGACTACCCAGGAGGAATATCATATGAAATGCTACCTACTAGTCCATGAAGGCGGCTGGTGTAGGCTGTGACGTTTAGTTGAAAGAATCCAGTTCTGAACTAGGCTACCAAGGAGGAATATCATATGAAATGCTACCTACTAGTCCATGAAGGCGGCTGGTGTAGGCTGTGACGTTTAGTTGAAAGAATCCAGTTCTGAACTAGGCTACCAAGGAGGAATACTATATGAATTGTTACCCACTAGCCCTTGATGGCGGCTGGTGTAGGCAGTGACGTTTATTTGAAAGAATCCAGCTCTGAACTGGACTACCAAGGAGGAATATCATATGAAATGCTACCTACTAGTCCATGAAGGCGGCTGGTGTAGGCTGTGACGTTTAGTTGAAAGAATCCAGTTCTGAACTAGGCTACCAAGGAGGAATACTATATGAAATGCTACCCACTAGTCCTTCAAGGCGGCTGGGGTAGGCAGTGTTATTTAAATGAAAGAATGCAGGTCTGAACAGGGCTACCACGGAGGAACATTACATGGAATACAGTAAAATTAACAAACTCAGCCAATGCAGTTAAAATAGTAAGGCTGCAAAAAGTCTTCCTGGGCTTAATTCTCTTCATAAACTAATTCAAATTTATGAAGAGTCGTTCCAAAAACAATAAGTGTCATTTAATTTCCGCATCTGGTTCATACTGTGTACTAATAATTTTCTCTAAATTCACTTACTTATTTGCTTTGATTAATGCAGTTTAATGTGATTTTAATGTCGTCTATAACTAAGTAATAGTGAAATTAGTATGCAGCGTTATTCATAATCTTTTTTTAAACGATTTGAGTAAACGGAAAGTAAAATGTAACAACTTTTGAAAGTCTGAAAGAGTTAAACAACAAATTCTTAAAAATATACTTCACTTTTCACCATAAGTTTAGTTGTTAATTTTCATTTTTGTGGTTTTGTAAGAAAAGACAAACGCGGAACATGCGAAAAAATTGTCAAAGTTGAGCCGTATTTTCACTAAAGAAAGCGTATAATAAAAACAATATTTAAAGTTTGTGCCAATCTGGTGCTAAAGTAATTGCTCCTAAGGATAAACTTTTAATAAGGGTCGTATACTTTCATAATAAAGTGACACAAGAGTACAGTCTACGGAATTGCAGGGGGAAATTAGAGATCTTGGGAAATAGGATCTCTAAGTGACAATCAACTAGCAAAGTTTTGCTGGCTTTTAAACGCATAAAGAATTCCTTAGCATTACTGGTCCACTGAAAACGCCCTTAGGAAGTAGTTTTTCACGAGGGATACAAGTTTGAAGCATTCTTTCCGTTAAACTTCGCTCCGAGCTTATTATTGAAAGCAGGTCTTGTGGAAGTCACTATTAGAGGTTTTCTTTACTGTGTGGATAAGAACTGGAATTTATTTTTATAAGGAAATGTTTTTGGCTTGAACAATAGTAACATTGGACGTTCTGATTAATAGCAGGAATGGTAAAGGTAACTACCTTTACTATAGATCTTGTGTTGAAACATTTGTTGCTAATCGCAAGTTTCTATGATGGCTTATTTTAATATTAAAATTGTAGTAATTAAAACTTCAGTAGTTAAAATAATTTTGCAGTTCTTAATTTTCGTTTAGATATTAAACTATTTTCCCTACCTGTTGGCAATATTTCCAACCATGACAAATACGAAAGAATGCGTTAAGAAAAGCATTATTGTTTGTATAATTCACTATTTCTCGGGTTTTTGTATAAAACTTGAATGGATACTCTTTGTTCGAATAGCATAACAAGATATTTGAGACTTTTGGATGCTGAGTTGTCTATGCAATTTTTTTGCTAGTGTGAAATTTATCTTACGTCGTTTAAATATTTGAATGAATTACATTGCAAATAATAATTTATTTCGATGAAACTTTTCAAGAAGCTGTTCCGACAGTGTTTAAGGAGCAACACTAGTCATTCGTCTTTATCGTACATATACTATCATCGACTGTTTTTCATGTATATACTATCAGAAGAAACACGCTGATTATTCCTAATAAATGTGTTACGTATAATAAGGAATCTTAACTATAGTATTAAAACTGCGTTTTGTGATATATATATACACAGCATATAAAGAACATATTCTTTATGATTTGATATTCTTTATTATTCCTAATGATGTTTTTGCTGATTGTATAATTCAATAAATTATTCTTGAATTTATTTTCTCCCACTTTTTTCGATAATATACAAGAATACATATTTTATTATATATATATATATATATATATATATATATATATATATATATATATATATATATGAAAAAATAAGAGAAATCAAATACCAGAATTATTTATTAAATCCAAAGCTTTTATTAAATCCTCTGGCAAACAGTAGCAGGATCATCAGGAATATTAAATAATATCAAACATTAAAGAATATGTTTGATATTTTTTATTATTCCTGATGATGTTGGCACTGTTTGTATAATTCAATAAATCATTCTTGTATTTGTTTTCTCATATTTTTAATATATGTATATATATATATATATATATATATATATATATATATATATATATATATATATATATATATATATATATATATTATAAACGTCCGCTAATTTGAAAATGAATAGCAGAAATGGCTATTTGTAATATAATAAACATTTGTAATATAATAAATTTAAAATTAGGCTTATGCCTGGAATATAAAATTTATATATAAATATATTTTTCATTTATTTAAAGTTACAAGACTAATATATTCACACTCCTTGAATAATAACACCCCGATTTTTTCATTACCATTGCCACCTATTTAAAGTTATTCATTGAAATCTATTTTCATGTAAGCTTACAATTGTATTAGATTAAATGGGTTGTTATTAAATTATATGCAACATCTTCTACCTGAAGGTCTATTACTTTAAACATATAAACTTTACACAGAAATAAAGAAATTACTTTGTGTGGCACTACGGTAATTCTTTTTTTCCAAATTATATGTTTGAAAAATATAAAAATATATGATTTTCAAATCCATAAGTAGTCCAGTTTGATATTCAATTGTATGACTACCTGAGAACAAAACTAAATACCTACGAAAGAGTATAAGACTTATTTCATACTTTGAATTAAATCATTTTCGGGATCTTTTGTAACAAACTCAATTGAAAATATGTTTTCCATGTTTTCTTTTATCGTTTGTCTTTAGTTGTGGGAAAAAGTATTTTTAAATTTACTGTAGAACCCGTCACTCAGTTGTATATTTACAATGTATATGTCTCTAAAAACGCCTTATTGTAAAAATTGTTTTAAAAATCTGCTAAAAAATCAATTTCGTCTGATGATAACGTATTTAAATACTGCAACAGTGGTAAAAACCAATATTGTTTTGTCTTTATTATTAAACTACCTCTCATTTTTTAATAAAATGAGTAACATTTAATGGAACATTTCTATTAGAAAAATAGTTTAACTTGAAAGCTATCTCTCTATTTCTGAAATGGGCTAGAGAACGAAAAGTAGTTTTTACGTTAAAACTTGCCCTTTGCTTGATGAGCTGGAAACGATTGCTAAGTTGAATGAAAATGTGTTTAAAAGTTTCAAAGTTATAATTAATTTTATGTTGAAAACTTTTTTAAATAGACTCACTAACTTTTCCATTTTGTTCAATTATTAAAATATATTTTAAAATTTGTGTATATTTATTGCGATTATATGAACTCACTCTTCATCTTAGTTGTATACGTGCTTACGAAACGCCTTTGTTTTTAACACGATATTTTTATCTTACTTTGTTCTAGTGTAGAAACATATTTAGGATAACGTCATGAAGTTGTAAAAACTTGAAACTTTAGAACATGGATTTAGGACCAAGTAGCAACAATATCGGGTTTTACTGGATTAATAAAAAGCTAAATTACATCAAGATGAGTGACAATTTTCCATTTCCAAACAATCGCACAAAATAATCATTTAAATTTAAAATAATAAATGTTTTATAAAAACATTTTAAAGTTTTCAAAACAAACAAAAAAGTTTGTAATTGTAAAATCATATGATAGAGAAAAGTCGCGTAAAAATCATTTTAAATGCAAGAAATGTATTTGGGGGGTGATTATTAATGAGTCAAAAATAACCTTTGCACGTGCAGCAAGTTTTGTTTTCTTGAGTTTTACATGTGTTCTCATATCTATTAAAATTCTGTATTTAAATACATCAAACTTCTCCTGCTATACAAATATTAGGGAATCTAATATTTTAATATCAGGTGAATGTTGAATTAAACTATTTGGACCTCTTATGGGCACATATAATAAACTTATTTTAATAACTTAATACATGTACCGCTTACTTCACTTTAGCCCCTTCGTTATATACTCAATAATTAAAAATTTATAACTTTTAGTTTTTGAGTTTTACTTCTTGTGGTTTTTTATTCAAATTACTATTTTTGGTGGCACTTGAATCCACAGCTTAGTGATATGTTTCACCATTGCTGTGAGACACGGAGAGGACTCAACAACATTGAACAATGCACTGACCTATTGCGAAACGCTTCTGATGAAAAATATCAGTAAGTAGTGGTTTTTTTGCCATATGAAACCAAAAGTAATAATACTAATTTATTCTCTAGCTACTTTACCCTCTTTGACGTGTAAAAATTTAATGATAATTATTCACGGTGTCTGTTTTCCTTTGAAGCGCAACACATACGCTTTCTATATTCATTCCATGTATCATTTTCCGGATTCTAACCTTACAATCTTACGATTTCCTTACACCACCGACGCTTCACTATATGTTTAACTTCTGGAGTCTCAAAATTCTCTCTCTTCCATTTGCTGCAGCCCAAGTATTTATTTGAAAATTCGCACCAATCAACTATCTCCCTATATTAATTCCATCCAGTCGTATGCTCTCATACAGAATACTTCGCCCTTAAAGCTATTCACTTTTCTTGTACTTTCACACCTGGTGTCAGCTGGAGCTTCTAAAGTTTATTTCCCTTTTCAAAACTTTCAAATTTATTGTACTGTTCCTTTTGCTCCTAATGCCGAAGTATTTTCTCGCTGTTAGGACCAATCATAAATCCGACCCTACATAAATTACAATGGTTATTTGTGATATCGGCCTTGGGTGTAAATACTTGTTACTTAAAATAGTATTTCTAAAGGCAAATATTTCTTTCACTACAGTAAGTTTACACATTACTTACAGTTTTTATCTCTTTCTAAAAACATTTTTAAAACGTATTTCGTAAGAAAATGTTTCCAGCTTTTATTTCCAATCGTATAATTTACTGCAATATTTTTAGTAAATGTTTAAACATTTTGCTGATTCTGTATTGAGATTTTTCTTTAAGCGTATTAATTAAAAAGCGATTTTTAGATTTTGTAAACTTTAATTTTAAAATGTAATATTGAACGGAACATACATTGGAATTCCCTCCCATTAAACTTTGCTTTTACAGTCCTACAATCAAATGCTACTATCACCTGACTTGTGCTTCTGATAAAAACATTTTTTTTCATTATTAGTGATTCCATTGTACTCGTCAATGTTTTCTCTTCTTGTGATTCTGTAAATTACACTATACATCTCCCACCGACCCGTATAACGAGTACTTCAACCATCGGTACAATTGAAAGTGTCTCCAAGCCATGTTTTAGCTTGTTTTGAAAACGTTGTATACTCATAACATTTTTATCTCAATTTTTTTGAATTCTTTCTATAATATTTTTTAATATCTTTTTTAATTTGAAAATTTTATTTGTTTAGTTTTCCCACAAAACCATGTTTAGTGTTTTTAATAGACGCTCGTACTTTGAATGTGAACGTTTGCTTCCTGTGGGTACCAGAGTAAGCATTTCGCGGGGGAAAAAATGTGAACTGCTATTGTGCTGCAAGTATTCCCTCTTCGACATCAATGTTTACTCGGCGGTTAGTAGAACATTCTAAAGTCTTCTGCGCTAGCTCCTGAAGTAGGATGGCCTATTTAAAATATTTCTGTGTGTTGTAGTAAAAAATTATAAATTATAGAAGTAAATACTAAATAGTTTTGTGTACTTGAATATTGATTGTTTTGTTCATATTTTTGTTGTTTTTATTTATATGTTTTGATTAGTTATTTAATGATTGAAAAGTATCTGCGATTACATGTATTAATGTATTAATGTATTAGGTATCACATTTACTAAATTATTATGATAATCAGTGTATTAAGTTACTATTTATTAGGAATATACTGTGGTTGAATTTAATAATAAATACACAAAAACCTCTTAACCACAAACCTTCTTTATTTTACCCTTATGTACATTTCAGTTACAAAGTAACCATCCTCAGAGGGATAACATACAAAGACTGATTAACGCTAGAAAAATACCTTATTTATAATCTACAGAACTAGTCACTCCCACTCCGACCGCCGCGGCCCCACCTGTTAAACAAGGCGTAGCCACGCCCATCGAGTGAAAGCAAGATATCTTACGTCAACTTACTAAAATATAAATTAAAAATACATTAAATACATAATTAAAATTGTTTTTTGAAATTATAACCAACACAAAATTTAATATAAAAATCATAATCCTATTTAACAAATGAATATAAAATTGAATGAGGAATAGGGCCTCTATCAGAATTTAATAAATTCTCTGGTTTATGTTTACTAATTTTTAAACTTTCGAAACTATTTAACAACTTATTAGTTCTAACATTCTTAATTAACTTGACATTATTAACATCTAGATTGTGATATGGTCTCTAAAATATGGGCAGCAATACTAGACTTATCAGATCTTTGGTATTTAATATCCCTAATATGTTCCTTAAATCTAGTTATTACTTTTCGTCTTGTCTGCCCAATATACATTTTATCACAATCCTTACAATTAACTTCGTAAATCCCTGATTTATCAAGTGTTTCTACTTTATCTTTTGCATTACCTAATAAATTTTTAAGGTTATTATGATTTTTATACGGAACTCTCAATTTAACATTCTTAAAAATTCCCTCCAGCCCTTTGGTTAAAACTTTGTCAAAAGGTAAACTAATAAAACGGCTTTCTTCTTTAGTTTCCAAAGGCAATGTTGTTAATTTCTTCCGAAAAATATTAATCTTTTGCTTCCTAAGGATATTATCAATAATTTTACGTTCATAACCATTAAATTCTCATAACCAGTAGATCACACATATTTGAAACATGTCAATTCTATCGCCAGAAATACTGTAAAAACTTAACGCGGATATAAACAGTATTACGTTCAATGTTTTCTTCCTATTTAAAGGAACCTCTTCTCATATTAAACATTCCTGGCCTTGCACATTTGAATAATTTATCGAAGCTGCGTAGGAATGGAGCAATATACTCGGGATTAATAATGGAAGAGACATGCCGGACTTGTGTTTGACTTGGATTTAATAAAGTTCAAAGCAAATAAATCTGATGGGATACGCACAGTTTTCGTGAATCGAATCGTTTGTATTAGCGAAGGGCTGTTGGCGCTGTTGATCCTTCCCTTGGCTGGAATAATTTGACAGTCTTGTAATGTTTACATAAATTGAGGAATTATAGAAATGGCAGATCACAGAAATCCTGATGATATTATTGTTTTTTTTTTTTTATATATATAATACACTTTTTTATTGTTCAATAATTTGTTTATACGTTTTAGGGAACATCTTTAAATGGACACCAGACGGGTTGTTCTCTTCTACCATTTTGTATTTAACATACAATTTGTAATCTGATATATTTTTTTTCGTTTAGATTCCTTCCATTTTATTCTTTCCGGTGAATTCAATAACAAAAATGTTGCGCTCTTAGAAATATCCCCTTTTATGTTTATGCAGTTTTTCTTGTGCTTTCTCCGACAACATTTGCTGACAACACTTTATTTTTCATTTTTTTGGTTTTATCACTTTTCTTTCTTCTACAGTAGTACATCTCTAGTTTTTTAAACAAAACAAGCACTCAACTCAAAGTACTTAACACCTGTAATTTCCAACGTAGACAGAAAATATTTTTTATTCCTGTTTCATTTGTCTATTTTAATCATAACTTATGTTCGTATTTGAATATCATTTTAAGTTAATCATTTGTTGAAATCTCTAATTTGAAATTATAATTCTCAAGTTATTTTCATTTATATTTTATTAGTGCCCTTTTTTTATTAGTCTAAATCTAGTCCTAAATTCAGCCAAACTAGTATACTACCAGCTACTGTTAGTCACTTGTGCATTGATTTTCTTTTTTTTTTATAATTACTATGTTCTTTAAGGTATTCATTACATTTTACAAGGATGAATTGGGTGGCATCGGTACCTATACGTGTTATTTTTTTAATTGTGCTACAAAAAAACCTCTTTGATCTGTACTTTCGTACCTTAGAGTTATACTGACTATTACATTTGCTTTACGTGCTTTGTGAATTCACTGAAATAACACAATTATACGTAAATATTCGGTTACACAACTAGAAAAGATAGGCCTTAATACTATTAACAGATTAGTATTTATATAATTTTTCATTTTACCTACAAATAATAGCGTGCATTAACAATTTAGTATAAATGAACGTAATTCCAATATTTCAAACCGATGTGTGTGGTTTTAAAAGTTTCTGTCCTACTTTTTCCTAGCAAAAATCGTAACATGAGGCAATTCCTAACAAGCAACACGTTTTTGCAGAGGCATTTTAGACTCAAACAACAACCAGTGCATTTTTTTTGCAAGTAAAATTTTCAAACGCTAGTAACTTACCAGTGACTATCGAAGTATGTAGTTGTTGTATAGAGTTGACTATCGAAGTTGTAGATTCTACAAAATGAATTGACTGTTGATATAGCATCCTCAAGGTGCAGCAGTGAAAGTTTGTTTTCAATAATATCTAAACAAACAAAAAATCGCCAGGTTGTATTTTGTAGGCCCTTTGGCGCAAGCGGGAATCATTCAAAGCGCAAGGATTAGAGAAACTTAAATAAGCAATTGTGAATTTGACCCCCATGCTGGAGAGTACAATAGATTTCATTCATATCAACTTCCAATTAAATAAATATGTCCCTTTGTATGATTTAAAAACTAATTACGTATGAATGTAATCAGCAATTTGTGCGTAATCCTATTACACATTTCGCTTGTGTTCGAATTAGCAACACATATTTCCCGTTGATTGTAAAACTGAAAATGATTGATTATACTTAGTTACTAATTAATTTAAAAAACAGTTTTTACCTCAGTTTTTTTACATATGGTTAGAGATATACTGTGGCTTGTGTCAGTTGGTGTAAAAACTTAACTATCCTTGGTCAAAAACATTGACTCCGGTCAGTAATAAATAGGGCTGCGACTGAAGCTTTAAAGTTTAAAAAATACGTATCTATTACACTGAATATTAATCTAGTAGACATAGATTTCAGGTTATTAAATTTTGCGCAAACCTAATCAAGAAGTACATTTGCATATCGTAAAGTAAAAGGTAATTTTGTAAATTTAGTGATAAATAGATTTAATTTTAGTGATGATTTATAATCGTAAAGAATCCCATGTTCTGAGAGTACGCAGCGCCGTTAGATATCAAGTAGTCCCAGAAAATAATGAAATTTCATATTTGATTAATCGTTGACAAATTTTCATGAAGTAGGATTAAAAATAATAAAATAAATTTATTCGTCTATTTGCAAATAATGTTTCTATTTGGAGGTGGCGTGGACTTTCCGACCTTGGGACTTCCGACCACAGACAGGGGCGTGGTATTTCCGATCACAAAAATTTCATCCGTGGGAGTTCCGACCACTGACAAAACCACGTGGGGTTTCCTACCATTCAATTCAATACTCCACATAATGATGTGACGAGTCGAGTGTTTTACTCGAAAGGTATCGAGTCAACAGAGTATCGAGCCGACTCGATTCTTATACTACGATACTCGAGTATCGCTCGGTCAAATAGTTTACGAATTCCAATATTAGCAGGTAGCAGCTGAAACGGCAAATTTAGCAAGTTTAAACGGCGATTTAATCGAGTCGACGAAATACTCGACTCGTCACATCACTACTCCACAATAAATTATGTAAATCATTTGAAAATATCCCTTCACATTTTATCCCTTCTGTCTCTTCTTCCGTGCTTCCAATGTCTACATGTATAGTGTTTAGTTGTTTAAATTGTTTCGAACAACTATCAACTGTCCCATCCATAAAAATTGTGTCATTTTCACTCAGGAGTTTCTCCGCTTCTCTACATCCAAACACAAGGATTTGTTTGCCAGGAACATCACCATCGTCAATTTTCAAAAAACTACTGTTATCACTCAGTTGTAAAATTTCGCCACTGAGGTAAATCTTTGTATTAGAGCCAGGGTTCTGAGTCGTCCCTAAAACTTCTCTCCTTGCTTTTCACAAGGAAGTCTTTGCACTTTCATAATTTGGCATATTTGCAACAAAATCTAAACCTTTATCCTTTAAATCTTGAAACTTTTCTTTAAAAATATTACAAGCTATTACAAGAGTATTTTCTTCACGGACTCTTTTCCTACAGAGTGGTGACAGATCGGAAATCCCACGTCTCGAACCCGATCGGTCGGAAACGCCACAGCAGCAGGTGTTCAAACAGTAGGATCGCAAATACCACGGTCGGAAAACCCACGTAGTCCATTTGGAAGGTCTAGAGTTAACGATTGACTTGCGAAAAATATTTCTTTTTTGAGGCATTTTATGCTCATTGGTTTTAGGGTAGTTACCTGTCACAAATTTGCAAACCAGTCGGTGATATAAAGAAGTCTCCATATTCAGTCTGTCACATGGAATGATCGCTGGGTACTTTGGTACAATTTTTGTAACATGGATTTTAGTTGTGCGTTAAAAAATCGCATGGAAAATCGTTTTATGGGAGATTAGAAAGATGGTTGAAAGGGAATTTCATCAGCACTGAAATTTTTGGAACCGATCAGCAATTGGTATAAATCTAAACATATTTTTGTCCACAGATTTGGAGCCTATTTAAGTATTTTAAAAATATTTCAGATATACTTTACAAAGAGGGACCTTAACTATATCATTTTCCTGTTTGTAAATTTTATCATTAGTCTATATGAAAAATAATTTTGATTTACAAATTTTTTTAATGGATTTATGAATTTTAATATTACATTTCTATCTTTTTTTCCTAAAATTTAGATTTTATAATTTTGAAATTTCTTTTAAAGAAATATTTGTACACATATTTTTTATATCTATGATATTGTTTTGTGTTATTATTATTATTATTTATTGTATATCATTTTTGAATAATATTAAAAAACCTAATTATGGTGTGATTATGATTTTGTTTAATTTTATCATTATGGATATGTAGACTACTATGTTTTAGATATTTCATAAGAAGGGGCATTTATAAAATTTACTATAAATTTATAAACACTTGACTCCCCACCAAGTGCCTCAAGATGGTCTACTTGCACGGTTTAATAATAGAGAAAACATTTAATTAGGGATTGAGGTATATTATGTAGCATAAATTAATATGCTGTAATAACCATTTTTTCATTATTTTCTAAATAAAAACTATTTAATCACTTAAACAATTGTTTAAGTGATTAATTGAGATTCACCGAACCTAATGGATTACAAAATTCAAGAAAAAAGTTATTGGCAAATGTAAACTATGTGTATCATAATATTAGAATGTAGTGTGTAGATCCAGATATATTAAGAACTGTTTAGATCGACTTTAAATGGAAGCAATTGTTCAACCTGTGCTTCTTTAAGCCAGCGAGGTATTTAATTAAGTAAACGGATTACGTTTTTGTCGTAAATGTAATTTGTAGACTTCCACTGTGGTTCTTCGGTGGATCCACCTCCAGACATTAATTTTATTTCAATGCACCAAGAACCGGGTATATTTTTAACACTAAACAATGAACTATAGAATGAATATTTTTACTTTAATAATTGTTTCTGTCTTAAATTTAATAAACTTGACATCTTGAAAACGGAACAAAAGCACCCTATAACAAGAGAAATAGATAAACAATGGGTTGTTCAATTCTTTAATAAAATGGGGTTACGTTTGCAAAAGGCATATTATGAATCTGTCTAATTAAAGATCATCCAAGCATTGCACATTTGCATTTTAACTTGCATCTCGAGTATTGTTCTTTCGCTACAGTTTGAAAAAATAGAACATTTTAACTGTGAATGTAACAAAGCAGATATTATTTCAATTGATAAGACGCCAACTGTTTAATAAGTAGTTTGTACCAGCATCTAATTTTAAAAAAAGTTACAAGATTTAAACTTTTCGAATTATTTTAAAATTTGAAATATACTATAAGCATTTAATTTTTTTATATAATGTTACTAGTTAGATAAATCTAATGGCATGCAAGTCTCAAGCTAGAAACACATTTAGACAATATGTTATGAAAAAAGAATGTTGAGTACACCAATACAATCGTTTACATCGTAACTTTGTTTAAGATTGAAGGGAAATAGCCTATATACGTCTCAAAGTTTCTTACACATAACAAAGTCTTTTCCCTTGTTGGAAAAGAACAAGAAATTCTTTTCCCTTGTTGGTGATTTTTCGGTTTCTTTTAAGCTCAAATTGCTTCGAAATCCAAACACTATTGACATATTATTCAGCATCTTCAGTCATACGGGAATCGGTTAACACCGTTCTTTTTAAACACTGCAGAAGTATGTGTATCTTGCCCAGGCGAGCTATATTTTTTCTGCTAAGATTTAATTAGTGATACTAGCATTTAAATCTGAATACCCTTCATTACTTTTGGGGAGAGGGAGACATCTCCACTACATCTCTGATAGGGAGATATACTATCTCTCTAATGCGATCTACAAAGGTGAGTGATGATAGTTCTCTATATTCTAGACTAGGGAGATGTAGTGCATTCACACATTTTCAAGGCAGATTTCTACCTGATGAGAGCAAGGTGCACGGTACCTTACCACAGGGGAAGTAGTGGGGGCGTCAGATAACAGATGACAGGTGCCTCCAAAACATTAGATTGAACAGATTCCTAGTTTAATGAGTGCATGTGAGGTTTCCCATCGAGAACGCAGTCATTTGGAAAGTGTTATTCAATAACGTTTTGTGTAAATCTGAACAAAATCGCTACAGAGATTTTTGTATGATTCAGGACCCTTATAATAGGACTAGGGACTTGCAATAATATTTCATGGTGCACAAGAGATGCAAAGGCGTCCACGAGGACGTTGAAGATAGTGTCCGCGCTGTGAGAACAAGGTGAACTGATAATGTGAATATGTGACCTTTTAAATACTGACCGTCGTCTAGTGTTAGACTGCTTACCGAAAATGGAAGTTATTCATACTATAGCGTTCAAGTTAATAACTGAATATTTGATTTGAGAAAAGTGTGTGTCAAAGTTGCTCCCAAAGTTCTGGTGAATGGACAGAAGATACTGCGCTTGTCTTTGAAGAAATGTTTAAACGTTTGCAGAACGATACACGTTTTTTTAGATAGAAAGGTTACTGGTGAAGGAACCCAAGTCTAAGAGTATGATCCAAAGAAACGTCTTTCTTATCAGACCATGAAAAATACAAGAAATTACATATTTTCTCCGAAATAATTATCCCTGTATGCTGATGGATAAGCTGTAATCATGTAAATGACGTTTAATCCTGAAAAGAGCGGAAACGTGTGAAAGGGTGTACAGCTTTATCACCCAGAACCCAGATAGCTCGTGCAAGTTACTCGATAGGCATGAAAAATATGGTTATTACTATCTTCGTAATCAAAGGAATAATCCACAAGACGTTTGAAAGAACCACCATGAGAAAGATAGAATCCGCCCAGAGATGAAAGCCAATTAGATTTTTCACCACGATAGTGAACTTTTTCACACTTCGGTCACCTCCAGTAACGTTATAGTTAAATTCAACTTGACAAAACTGCCGCAGTCACTCTACAGCTACGGAATAGCTCCCAGCGACTTGTTTCTTTTTTGATCCTTCGAATTACGAAATATATAAAAAAGTCGCTATTTGATACAGTTCCATCGGTCCAGGTGGATTACGTTCCTTGGCAGGTTTCTGAGTGAAGTGTTCCAAGGACCCTATGAATAGTGGAGAAAACGTTGGAATCGGTGCGTTTAGACCCTAGGGTCATATTTTGAAGATTTTTAGTTCGTTGAACAAAAATGTTCAATGCATTTTATTTGCTTAAAATTTTTTAAAAAATAACAAGGGTTAATAGACCGATGATTTTATTAGTGATGGCTATTTTCTTTATACTGCAGTCAACCATTGCCACAGAGATTTCATTGTCAGTGGCAATGTAAAAAACGTCTGCACTGTACCACGTGTAGCAACTCTTGAATACTCTATCACGTGTTACATACCAAGTCTCAGATTGTTTGCATTATAAAGCACTTTACTAACAAATTTCCCCTATTATTGACGACTTTAGCAACTTTTCCTTGAAGTACTTGTAAAATCACTTTCAAGTAAATGAGAATAAATATTGCGTATTTTCAAGAGGTTAATAGTTTACTGTGACAGTTATTTTACGTTTTATGTAGTGTGCGAAATTTAGCATAAATGTTTAAACTAACATTTCACACCGTAAAGTTAGCGTTATTCTTCTTAAAGCAAGAACTGCAATTATAGACGAAAAAAGACTCCCCTTTGTCAAACCCTCTAAAACGTTGCTCCATTTGTAACAGCCCTTATATAAATCTTGGACAAACAAATGTTTCCATCTTATTCTTGTTTGTTTAGTCTTTTCCTGAGGCGGGAACCGTTGCCGCCAAAACTGTGATTCAATGAGGTAATCCCCAAAACAAACAACGTGCGAGGGAGATCACCAGCTGCTGAGAAATGGCGTAAAGTGTTTTATCTGGAACAAGCTTTTATTACTTGTTTGGAAAACAGTTTACTCTCAATTGTTCGACAAGCGTAAACGGATGTTTCTTTTCTTTTAAATTCATTTTGCTACTTGTGATACATAGGCTACAATTATTTGTAAAGGAGAACAAATTTGATTATATGGTTGTTTTACTCCAGTTTTACAACCTTTGTCTCCACTACGTAACTGAATCCTGAGTTATATTAAGGTATTGGTGTATGGGCATCGTTATACAAATACATATTTTACATCCAGAAAAAAGTACAAATAAAATTTATAATGCTAAATTATAACTTCTAATAATAATGAGTTCTAAAGTATAACTTTTTAATCAAGCCAAATCCCGTGCTAAACTAAGCCGAAAGAAGGTAAAGGTAAGAGTGAACCCGGGTTTCTCCCGGTTGCGGAAGGTAATGCAAAGCAGACATATCTTCAATGCTACCTTACCGGAGTTGGATATCTCAACAGCTCAAACCGTGAAACAGTTAAACTTCAAAACGGCAGATGTGGTGAAAACGTCATCCAATATTGTTTGGAAGGAATGATGAACAAGTACAATGCTGAGACAAAAACTGAAAATTGGTACGTTTGAAACAAAAGCTAATAAATGAAAATGTAAAACTTTCCAGATTGACATGTTGAACGAAGGTGGACAGCTGTACGAGAAATGCAAAATCATATTAAAAAAAAATTAAACATTGATAAGAATATTATATAATAATTTTCTAGATCGACATGATTAAAGAGGATTCAGTCAAAAGAGGATTGAAAAATCGTTATAGAACACAGTGGAAAATTGGTAAGAAAAATGTCAAAACCTTTTCTAGATCGACATGATTAGAGGATGCAGTCAAAAGAGGATTCCAAAATGGTGTAGAATACAGTAGGAATTTGGTAAGAAAAATGTAAACACATTTTGTAGATGGACATGCTGAAAGAGGATGCATTCAAATAAGGAAAACAAGGTGGTAAGAACCAAAGATTAAAAATTTTCAAAAAATGTTCAAAAATGTTTGTAAATGGACATCATGCTGAAAGAGGATAACAAACAAGAATTGTTCGAAAATATGTTCGCAGAAAAAATAGGTGTAATTCATGGAAGGGGGATCGGATAGAAACGTTGAATTTAGAGGCAGAGAAAGTCATACAAAAACACCATAAACCAACAGAGATGAATCTTTGGAGCATGATTAGCGTGTGCCGCCAATAGAAGATATAAATAAAGCTAGAACAAGATACTTAAAGAAATGCACAGTAATTACGGCTGAAGAAAATAAAGAAAAGAAAGAAGAGATAAAACCATTGCGTAGAGAGAAAAAGTAAATACAACATAAGAAAAAATATTAAGATTTTCAAGAAGGGCAGAACACTGGTTTTCTGTAATGGTATTCAGAATAGTAAGGTATGACTTAAGTCTAAGATAGAATACGGGAGGGGGTTGAAGGTATACGGAAGGTTAAGGTGACATGAAATAAAAAAAAAAACTTTTACCGAATATGTAATGGAGTAGATTGGGCAAAGATACAAGCAAAGCTCATTATTCAACTTGTATTTAAATAAAGTCACGCTTCAAAAGTCGCTTACGCCTATTTCATCGTTTAGCGTGCCACCTGGTATGGTTTTTCTATTTTGACCATCAGTAACATAATCGTTTACATGGGCTAGTTCCCACTTCGCCACTTACTTATGGTTGACCTTCTCTGGAAGCTCTTATCTGAGAAATTTTGATAGGCTTGCTAATGACCATTTTCTCTAAATTCTCTTGAAAATTATGTTTTCAAATGTAACAAAATATTTTATTTACAACTCTGTAATTATGGCAATTTTGTATGCTTTAGTGGTCGATATAATGGACTGTAATTCTATATGAAATGTCCAGTCAGTTGTACAGAAGTGAACTAGCTTTGAGTATGATCTGTTCATGAATTGTTGAACTCTGGTTAATGAGTTTGACCTTGCACAAGGACTGTGAAATATTGTTACTTTACGTTCAAGAGTGGAATGGAAAGAATCCTCTGCAAGTAAATACTATAGGGATATAGTCCAGTTCCTGTAAATATCCAAGATATCAAAAAATTGTGTATCTTCAAAATGGTACAGCAAGATACATAATTGATGAATTGAGAGGTCCAACCAATCTCAGTTCTCTATTTTTCCCTCACTCTTGACCTAACTCTGACTATTTTTATAGGACTACATTAAAACGACAAGAGGGGTTGTATGTAGACGCCGAGAATAACTTTTCTGAAGGGAAATAAATTATAGAAATCGAAGAAATAATAAACTGTGAAACCGATTTAGCTGACAATATTCAGGCAGAATTAAGGAAAACAACGATATGGAAGAAGCTGGGTAGTTTCATCTTTGTCAATTTGGATGGCGAGAAGAATGCCTGGAGAATACTGCGCGGCAGCTATTGTCCCTATGGATACGACTGGGGACTACTTAAGTGGTCACAAAGTACTCTCTATTTTGCGTATTGCTTCTGAATTATTGTATATTGCAATAACCGATATGTACAATAAAGTATAAGTGGGCGGTTTAGTGAATATTAGTACGCTTTAGGTCTGAATGATCTACGATAGACTGTCTAGGTATCCATATAGAAGATAAAAACCGATAGAGGATTTAGTAAACTTAGGATTCCCTAAAAATATGTATTATGATTAGAAAGACTTTGGAAGGGTCCTAATGTCATAGAATATTGAAAACAACTATAACAGTTTTGAAGTAAAAAATGTCGAAAAATAAGATCGTATCTAACTAGTGCCGTTCAATATGGCAAAGTATCCCATCTTGTAGCCTACAATAGAGAAAGTTTTTAAATTTCATAAGATATCTTTCGTTATGCTCCAGGCCAAAATTAGAAAAAAAATAAAAGTTTTGAATTTGTAAACGTTATAACGGAGTGAATAGGATAATATATAATATATTCCTATATTTAGGGTAGAATTGACCATCTTTTGATACTCTACAGTTAATGTATACAACCCTTAGTTTCCACCCATAACAGCCTCATAAAATTTCCCAAATGCCGGTTATAAATTTCTCGTATAAGGCTACACGCAAAGAATAAAACTATAAAAAAGCTGAGTTTAATTTTCATCCATGTTATGGTTCTGGAGTTATGAGGACGTTGCCACAAGTGATAGACGGTCGGTCGCGCGCGCATGGTTTTATAAAGGTACTTCCTTACTTACTTACAGATCAAAATAGTGAAAAAATATTATAACTTGAGAATATAGCTATTTAACATGAATTCAACTATCCGTATGTAACACAGATTTAGAATAGCTTATTTGGTAATTTCAATTAATTGTCTGGTTTTTAGTTATGTTATTTCGCTGTTTCAGGTATGTTGTAATTCTGCTGTTTCTTGTGGACGTTAATTTCTGCTCAAGGTAAAATCAATATTATTGTTGAATAAGTTAATTATAGTTCTTATCTATAGTAATTAAAAAGTTTTTTTTTGTTTTTGTGTCGTTTTAAAACCTTGTCTAAAACGGCCCAAAACTACATAGTAGAAGCGTAGTCGCAGATTAAGGCTTGATAACATATGTTGCTTGGACTAATTATAATTCAGAATTTTATGAATTATAATGGAACCTAATTGTCACTGCGCTCTGATTGTAGTAAGACTTAAAGTTGCTACAATACTAAATGTCAAGGCGTTCTTTCACTTGTACAATTGATTGCAACTATGTTTATCAAAACGTACGCGAGCATACGCATGAACAAATGTTATGACACGATCGTAAAATTAATTTTCATTAAGGTAAATATATTTGATAAAATATAATATATTTCGATATTAATTATATGAAATGTGTTATGAAAATAATTATTTTCACCTTTTTTATATAATTAATAAAAAATACGGACGCATGCTCATGCGCTCATACACAAATAGGCTTAGATTGGGTGAAGCAAAAGGCATAAATATGCGATATTAAAAAAATGTATGGTTTAAATATATAGTATTATTATCTAAAAACACTAATTACATTGCCTATATAGTTCTTAAGTTATTATTTATAATATTTTATTATTTTATAATAAAACCTTTAGGACTTTTGGACGTTACCGATAGTTAATTTATCCAGAGCTATGCATCTATTCCAGAACTATGGGAATAAAATACTATTTAAGGTTTATGTTGTTACATTATTATTTAAAGTTATTCATTGAATATCAAGGCAAGCACGTGTTGGTTGATATCACGGACGTAGCCAGGAGGGTCCGAGGGGGTCCGGATTTCTATCCTGAATATTGTTTTTACAAAAATTATGGAAGACTTGGAAAGATTATTTTTTTTACTACCTATTCATACAGTAAAATATTTTATATTTTAGCTTAGTTGGTCTAATGATTTTAAGGAGTGAAACAATTCGGGTATCGACGTCTTACAAAACTAATACTGTACTCTATCCTAAAGAAAATTAAGTACATTCCAAATTCAGATGATTTTGTCATTTTAAATCAACATTGAAATGAAATACAATAAACGATAGGTTGTTGTGATGTAGCGGCAAATAGATAGGAAGGGTGTGAGGGTCGTACATCTTCCTTTCCCCCCCTCCACTCATATTTTTGATAATTTTCTACCTTTAGATCAAGAGATAAAACAATCGCAAAATTTTAGTTTTCTTTTAAAACCAACAAACTAAAACTCATAGTCTAATTTCATTGATAGGTTTTACTCACTATTGGTATATTTTACTCACTATCGATAGGTTTTACTTACTATTGATAGACTTTACTCACTATTGTTAGGTTTTACTCACTATTGGTAGGTTCTACTCGCTATCGATAGGTATGACTCATTATTGGTAAATTTTACTCACTGTTGCAAGGTTTTACTCACTACTATTGATATCTTTTACTCACTATTGATAGATTTTGTTCACTATTGATAGGTTTTACTCACTATTGGTAGGTTTTACTCATTATTGGTAGATTTTACTCATTGATAGGAAAAACCTACTATTATTAAAATAATATGTACTTTTCAGCGCAACATTCAAGTCATTTATGTGTAGCTCTTTCCCAAAATCATGGCTGCGTTCCTATTGGTATGTTTGTAGTAACCAGGGATGTTCTGTTTGGATCGGTGTCTTATTTCATTTATTTTTTAGGACCTGGAGTCATTGGTTTGGATTTTTTAAGGAATTATACCAGTAAACCTTTCTGTTCAAAGGATATTGCATCCAAATGACAATATTTCTTCAAAATGTAAATTTGAAGTTAATGATTCGGTTGTAAATTATGAAAAAGATAAAGGTTTTTGTGTAAGTAACGGGAAACGTAACGGCTAAGTAACATCTTGTAGGTTTTACTCATTATTGGTAGATTTTACTCGTTGATAGGAAAAACCTACTATTATTAAAAAAATATGTACTTTTCAGCGCAACATTCAAGTCATTTATGTGTAGCTCTTTCCCAAAATCATGGCTGCGTTCCTATTGGTATGTTTGTAGTAACCAGGGATGTTCTGTTTGGATCGGTGTCTTATTTCATTTATTTTTTAGGACCTGGAGTCATTGGTTTGGATTTTTTAAGGAATTATACCAGTAAACCTTTCTGTTCAAAGGATATTGCATCCTATTGACAATATTTCTTCAAAATGTAAATTTGAAGTTAATGATTCGGTTGTAAATTATGAAAAAAGATAAAGGTTTTTGTGTAAGTAACGGGAAACGTAACGGCTAAGTAACATCTTGTAGGTTTTACTCATTATTGGTAGATTTTACTCGTTGGTAGGAAAAACCTACTATTATTAAAAAAATATGTACTTTTCAGCGCAACATTCAAGTCATTTATGTGTAGCTCTTTCCCAAAATCATGGCTGCGTTCCTATTGGTATGTTTGTAGTAACCAGGGATGTTCTGTTTGGATCGGTGTCTTATTTCATTTATTTTTTAGGACCTGGAGTCATTGGTTTGGATTTTTTAAGGAATTATACCAGTAAACCTTTCTGTTCAAAGGATATTGCATCCAAATGACAATATTTCTTCAAAATGTAAATTTGAAGTTAATGATTCGGTTCTAAATTATGAAAAAAGATAAAGGTTTTTGTGTAAGTAACGGGAAACGTAACGGCTAAGTAACATCTTGTAGGTTTTACTCATTATTGGTAGATTTTACTCGTTGGTAGGAAAAACCTACTATTATTAAAAAAATATGTACTTTTCAGCGCAACATTCAAGTCATTTATGTGTAGCTCTTTCCCAAAATCATGGCTGCGTTCTTATTGGTATGTTTGTAGTAACCAGGGATGTTCTGTTTGGATCGGTGTCTTATTTCATTTATTTTTTAGGACCTGGAGTCATTGGTTTGGATTTTTTAAGGAATTATACCAGTAAACCTTTCTGTTCAAAGGATATTGCATCCAAATGACAATATTTCTTCAAAATGTAAATTTGAAGTTAATGATTCGGTTGTAAATTATGAAAAAAGATAAAGGTTTTTGTGTAAGTAACGGGAAACGTAACGGCTAAGTAACATCTTGTAGTAACCAGGTTAAAAAATTTGTAAAACGCTTAGGAAAATTTTAGTACGTTGCTTCATGTATTTTAAGGAATACAAGTTTTATAGAATTTATAAATATTTATATGCGTTGTTAAAGTGTATTTGTTTTAAAGATAATAATTTTGTTTAGAAACATCTAGTTTCAACTATCGTACAATTATAAAGTAAAATATTCTAATGTTAGTGAAAGTCTAGGAACATTTGTATTGTTATGTAAGGTTTTAATTTCAATTAAGGTTTTGATTTACATAGCTCTAATGACTTTAAAAACAAAATAATAATTCGATCAAACACCATTAGAGGTTAAAAAGTTAGAAGGGCGCGATTGTTTTACTAGGAGCTAATGGGTATTATAATCCAGATGCATATAAGACATTTAAACATTATTGCATAATGTACCTTTTTATGACACACAGTTTTTGTTATTTTTTTGTCATATCAAGTTTACACCTTTGTCGTGCGAGTTCCTCAGACTTTACTTGTTCTATGTTGGAGAATATTCAACGACATTTTTTTTTTAAATCGATTGGTTCAAATCTTTATTATTATGAAAGTAACATCTACCCAAAATACATCCCCTCGTAAGCAATCAGGTAACGAATAAAAGTGGCAAAAGATTTTTAATTTATTAAATTATTTTTTTAAAATCAATATTTTTTTTTATTTGAACTCTAATATAACTTTATACAACGTTCTACAGACTCCATATAGAAGTGACAATTTTTGGGTGGCTGAGTAGATTTTGGGGTGGAGAACATTGGGACGGCGTATAGAACAGCATATCCTTAATTTCCTCTGGGATAAAACGACGATCAATAAGACCGTATTAGATCAGAATACCTTATTTTGGCATTCTGTCTATTCTAGATAAGAAATTTATTTACACAGCATTGTATAGAACTGCCGAAGGTTTTCTCTGTTTATAGTAATAGGAAATATATGCCTAAATCATTTTAACATTGGCATCGCTATTCCTATTTACTCCTACTAATTTCCTTTTTCTGTGGTATTTATAAAAATCATTACAGGTAACGAAGAATTGCGAATGTAGAAATGGTTGAGGTAGAGCAATAAAACCCTGCTATTTAGGATGGAGGGGGATATGGCATTGCATGTGTGGAGCTGAGTATCTGAAACAGACTTCCTCACTAGCAAGCTCGTAAAATGTCATCTACCCGTACATTTCGTCGAATTGAAAAGGGTAAGAAAGAGTAAGCTATGAAAATGTAGAGGGAAGAAGAGCGAAGAAATAGAGATAAAATTATTAATTGATATTGGAGTAGTTATTTTTGCTACACATGAGGTTTTATAGTTATTTACTGTCCAAACCCTTCTTTGTGTATTTGAAAATCATAATGATAATCCCTTTGAAAGTACGGTATAAGTGTTGCGCGTAAAAGATAACATCGTGAATGATTGCGTACGGGAAGTGAAGTAGAATGGAAGCAGTGTCTAATGTTCAATGCCGGATATGAAGGTTAAAGAAGGTCGAAGATGGTACGTGGAATTATTTATAACAAAGGAACGGAAAAAATATCCCCTTGTACTAGGAATAGGTTCCATCGTATTGGTACCTGATTCTGTCCCCTTTTGTATTAGAAGTCGGACCTTAGTGAAAGGGTAGGTGATACGCGATGAAGATAAAATCATAAAAAATCGGAAAAAGACAAATTATTCCCGACTTTTCGTTTAGAGTTTTTCAGTGTTTTGTAAAACTATATTTAGTCATCTAGTACAAGAAATTATTAAGTCTAATGAAAAAAACAAAACGCAACCGTGAAATATAATGTGTCAATTAGGCGCGCTCGCTGTCACACTACGGCTTATGTAATTCATTTTTACTTTTTATTGATTTTAGTACTTTTTGTCACTTAATAACCAAGTATATTATTCATATACTCACAATATAGACAACTGACAGTTTAGTTATGTCTTATGAATTCTAGACTTTTCAGTTTTTGTAGGAATATAGTTTCATATATTGTTTTTAACTTTAAAAATTGTAATATTTTATGTAAAACTAAGCGTTTAAAATTAAAACTTTAAATGGATAAAATGCCTTTTTATAAATAGTTAATTTATGGTTAGGCCCGGAGGTTTAACATTTAATTTTGTAAAATGTTGTTTGTTAATGTTTAAAATCAAGCTCAGTGATCTACCTAAAGGCTATGAAATTGTTTCTACGTAACAAAACCTGTTTAGCCTTATCAGATTTTGTAGATAATTCTATCTCATAAGGTAAACGTATTCCCATCAAGGGCTACGTTGAAAGGATGTTTGTCGTGTTTGGAACGCGCTCTGCCTAATTAATGAGGGTCAGACCGTGAGATGGGCTGCGTTCCGAAACAATTAGAAACAATCAGCTGTATCACATGACTGACTCATCGACTAAATAGTTTCTTCCACTCCCACGTACATCGTACATTCTACTAGCAGACTGTTTTGTTTGTTTTACGCTTGTTGAAAGGTGCTTAATTTCAAGGTATTTAACGAGTGAAACATGGCTGGTGAATGAATAATTCAATGCACGACTTAAAAATTAGTAATAGTAAAAGACAAATGAAGAGATGCTAATGCCGGATGGAACGCAACTGTAAAGTGTTTTTACCCGTTTGTTTAAGAACGCATAGATTTCTTATGGTAATTCTGTTGTCTAAATGGAATACCAATGATCACATAGGAATTTATTTTGTAGAGTTTGCTTTATTCGTAGTATTAACCGCTCATGTATATTAAAACACACACACACACACACACACACACACACACACACACACAAACACACAAAAACACACACTTCTATCTATAGTGTATACGTTCTGTACTTTATATTAGTCACTGATGATGACATCAAAATTGCAAAAACATGTCTGACTTCATGAAATACATTATAGTTTTGAGAATTACGTATTGTTGTGTTATATGCCTACTACTGTATATGTTTGTATGTTAGTTTATTTATATTTGCGTGTTATTTCGCATGCGGCTCTTGTTTGTCTTCATAAATAAAATATTTATTTTCCATTGTTGAGTATTTTGGAAATAAATTTTTTATTTCATTTAATTTTCGATAATTTCTTTATTCGATAGAGGTACACCTAAATATTTAATTTGCATGACATTATTGTTATGTTAAATTGTTTGCCAATATCATTAAACATTGACAAAAATATTTGCATTGCTATTCCATAAAGTTGTAACCGCAATATTCACGTTCATTTTAGTTCGTGTTATAATTAGTGTTCAACATTTAATTAAATACCGCCGAATTTACGTTTAATATTTAACAATTTTGTACTAACGTCAATAAAATTCCTTTAGGGATGCCTGTTTTGAGGGTTTAACTAAATTCATTTACTTCAAAACGAACGGAAATTTAACATACTACTGGATGCCAGCGGTTTGTTGCTGAAGTTCGGCTATAATTTTAATGAACCAAGTTTGTAACTAGTCGGAACTGGGGCATTGTCTAGTACGGTGAACAGTATTCCATAATTAGATCATTATTGTTGTGAAATTTAGTAATAACTTTTATAAATAATTATATAATTAAATGAGCACAATAAGGTTATCATTAATAGATATTGTTCCGACTTTTCCAGTTGCACCTAAACAACCATTAGTTTATGGACTTCGTACACTGTAGTACTGTTGAACGCAGCCCACTAGTAGTTAGTCCTACCTATAGTCTTGGGGTGGGCCTGTTCGCTTTAGGTAGTTTTGGTCTCTTTTAATTAGCTCTTAGTGTGTTTTAGTTTCTATGCTGTTGTAGTAAAAATTTGTAAAGTATTTGAAAGTACGCAGTGCACGAGGAAGGCATAATGCGGCGTTGCCACGTACTCAGTTTGTTCTTGTGTTTTTATCAGTTCTTATCTCTGGAGAAGAAATCTTACGACGAAAGTGGATGATGTAAAGCGATCCTTTAGTTAGGTTGAAAAGTTACGCCTCCAGCGCTTCATCTGTGAATGGGAAATTTTATTGAATTTTCCTGTAGAAAAAGGATTTTTTACGTTACATTGCAGAGCAATAGCATTTATATTTATTATATTTATAAAAATAATAACAGTACGAATAAAAAATAATAAGAAATATTTTCCATTTTTGTGTAATTTACATATCGAGTCTGATCTTACAATACATAATGCTAAAATAACCAATATTATGTTAATTAATCATAACGGATGATAGAAGCTTACAATTTACGTTTAATATTTTTGCAAAAAACTGAATGCAGAATGACGTTCATCACGAAATTTCCTACAAGATTCATGTGTAACCTCAATTTTGAAAAATAATTGGAGAAAGTTTACTTTAACCCTATAGGGCTCAAATCCTGTTGTTTGCTATCTTTGTAAGAATAATGATGTTCACTACGGATGGTTAACATAATACAATACCTAGAGATCACAAAAATGTCATATAAATCGTCCTAAACTAACCCAACAATGTCGTCATATCCTAACTTAACTGCGATATAAAACCTACTGAAAACTGATAACATCCAAACCAATGCTATCAATGTCGCACATTTCCTAAGCTAACTGTATATTACCATAGACATAGTACTTGAATTAACACTGTTGCGCGCCCACAACACACACACACACACACACACACACACACACACACACCCACAACCATACCCCTCCCCCCCACACACAGCAATATTTCATGCACACCTAATCTAGAGTGATCTTTTTAACATAGATTTTTATTGTATGTCAAACATTACATTTTATTTTTTAGTTTTCCGTTTAATTTTTGTTTTGTTGTCTCTTTCTAGTATATACTCACAGGCATATATTAAATCGTTAGTTTAAATCATAGTTAGTTTCTGTTATTGTACCGATATTATCTAAGCGGTGGTGGATAGTATACGGGGTCCATTAGCATAGTGACAATTCAATGATACATCTCGCTTCTTTGTATTTGAACTTATAAGTTAGCATCTACATTATCCCAATGTTTACTCATAATATATATATATATATATATATATATAACAATTTGTTATTACGTTTCACAACGACCGCTACTAAACTGCTTTTATATTCCTTAGGGGTAATACTGAATGTATCTGTAAACAGCACATGTCCGTGCTAATCGTGTAAGTTGTACAGACAACTAAACTATTTATTCCGACTCTGCTGAAGACGGCGCGGGTTTATGCCAACATTCAGCAGTTTATACAAATGAAACTACGCGAAATGGAACTGTGTGGCACTGATAACAATTTTGCAATATTTGGGAATTACGCGGAACTTTAGCGTTGCAGAAAATGGATTGGCAAATACAAGAACGCAAGGATTGCCTAATCTCTAGTTCTGTTGCAAAATCCTTTTATTAATTTTTTTTAGTATAATGTGTTAAATAATTCGGACTGGAATATGTACAATGATTAAATTCTGTTGTAGGTATATTTTTAATAATTTACTCCTTCTAATTGCTTAACTGAATACTGTTATCTTCAAAACTAAGTTTATTAGAAATAGGCCTTACGGTGACTTTAATTGTTTCGATTAGACGTTAGGTGTAAATCGAATTATTAACACCTGTTACGTTATATATATATATATATATATATATATATATATATATATATATATATATGTAGAATATCAAATATGTTTTCCTGTTAGAATTATTTTGAAGATTAAATAATATACACTAATTACAGGAATAATTTATTGAATAATACATTCAATGCTTTTCCTTGGTTGACATTACCAACATCCTCAGGAATTACAATACTAAGAATGAATACTAAGAATTATTCCTGTAATTACTGTATATTATTTAATCTTTAAAAAAAAAAAATATATATATATATATATATATATATATATATATATATATATATATATATATATATATATATATATATATATATATATATGTATTTATAAAACAGGTTATTCAAATACAAGAATATTTATTAATTTATATTCTGAATATAACAATAATACACATACAATAATACAATTTTAAAATGTTCTTGTATTTGAATAACCTATGTTGTTTTAGATTATTAAACAAGAAAACATATTTTATATACAGTATATATATATATATATATATATATATATATATATATATATATTTATTTATTTATTTATATTTATAAAACAGGTTATTCAAATACAAGAATATTTATTAATTTATATTCTGAATATAACAATAATACACATACAATAATACATTTTAAAAATGTTCTTGTATTTGAATAACCTATGTTGTTTTAGATTATTAAACAAGAAAACATATTATATATATATGTATATTATATATTATATATTATATATTATATATATATTTACACGCCATATATACGCGAGAACTTTAAAATTGATATATGTGCTTTATTTATTGTCAAATATCTATAAACTTGGCTGTAAACGCGGGCGAACATTTAGATATAGATTTGTAGGCTCTGCAGACTCAAACACAATTTGAGGCTATAAATAAATTTAACATCGAAATTGTAAACCGATAACTAGTAACGGAAGTGAGTTAAATAAAAGTATGTAAACAAATATATAATCTATTTTATTTTCATTTGTCGTAATGCATGACGAAAGAATAGAGTATTTGCGTGCGTGTAGTTATGTATACGAAAATAATAAACTATCAACTATTTATAAAGATTTTTATAGAAGAGTGTGATTAGCGCGGACTTTAAAAGGGTTATCGTAATTTGGCAATAAGTATGAATCGTAAAGTCAAAATCGAATTGATGAAAAGTAACTTAATAACTTTTAAAATATTAGATTTTTTTATAATCAAGCCATGACGAGCAAATTTATAACTTTCCAGGAATTTATTCAAATGTCTTTACTGAAATGGCGCCCAGGTAAATTACAACAAAAAAAACATCACTGTGGTTATTGAAAGCAAAAGGTTCAGCGAGTAAAGACGGCGTTGTATTTCAAGAAGGGATCCATAAATCCATCGTTGGCCGAGACCGAACACATCGGATAGAGGAAACGCGCTCTTAAACTGACATGTTTACCGTTCCTCAATACTTCCTCCGACTTCCGAGTAGGGGGTGAGTTATGCACGGACGACTTTCCCATTTTCAGATATTTCAAGTGCACGCTTACGCTGGAATGCCATATTTGCCTTCTCACAAGGAATGCAATTTAAATATCGCCAACTTGTATGACGATCTCTGATAAGTTCCGTTCTGAACCGCTTACTTTAGATTACCTGAAGTGTTAAATCGCAGTTTATTATTTGTTAAGGTTGTTTACGTACAGGAATAATACATCTACGTTTATTTACTTTTTTTAAATAAAAGTTTTGAAAGTTTCTAAACTTTATTATGTCGTTTGTTAAACGACCTAAGTAGAAGTGTTTGGATTTAGTTTCTCTTCAAAACACCGTGGGTGAAAGTGGCTAGAGAGTAAGGTTAACCGATTTTGGATTCTTTAGACTTTGTTTTTAGCCAATGATTCCGCATTTAATAAGCCACCACAACTCGGTAATTCCGCAGATTTGTCGGTCCTAACACTTGAGTATTTAATATTTGAACCGATATATTCTGGCTTTTATCTTAATATAGTCGAAGTTAATTCTGTGCAGAAAGCATATATGAAGATTTATCTTCCAATGTCTCTCTGCTTTTAAGACCTCTCCAAGAGATATCTCTCTTTGCTCTAGAGATGGAGAGAACTTTGAATTACGTGTTCATGTTTGAGTGTTCGAAATTTACCTCTTTATAGCCGTGCCTTTCAGCTTGAATTCGTCACGAGTAGCTATGTGCAAGTTTTGGTGAAATGTAAGGTCGGTTTGCGCGGATTGAGTTATGTCCCTAAGGTAGAACTTTCTAAGTTGGCAAGACCGAGAAGTGTTTCCTTTGAAATCTCATACCAAACTCTTTACCTTATATATAGTCTGTACTAATTTAGGATATTATGATTTGTTTGAATTTCATAGATAGCTGTTCATATAGTGTTTTATGATCTTGATTGAATTTAAAAAATAGATATCAAAATTTATTGTGACCTTTCTATATTTTTTCCTTCGGATTATTATTAAATTTGAAATAATAATGTGGGTCCGGGTAGCTACATGGCAATAATGTGGTACCAGTGGATCGGTTAGGGTGTTATTATACCACACGGAACATTCTCTGATGTAATGTATAGGGGTGGATATAAACTCAAGTAGGTAAGTGTGCGAACCTAAAACTTTGTATTTTTTTTATCGGGGATGTAGAGATAGTCCTCCGGTTTGACTGTAGAAGGAAAGGTATGAGACATATGTGAAGTAAAGGTATAAAAGTATTTTTCTAAATACCAAATTATAATTTGAATGTTTCTAAAATCATTTTGGTCTTTCACTGCCTACATCATTCATAAACAATGTTTTCAACGTTTCACGAATTTTAGAGACAATTAATTGTTCTACATTTCAGATATTTTCAAGCTAAAAACTAAATTTCAAAATAATATAAACAGATAATAAAGTTTGAGGTGTTCAAAGGTAGGTTCTAAATAGAATTGTCATTATTTTTAAAGTTTGTAAACGTTGTAAAGTAAGTAATAATATGTTGAATTAGGGTTTACTAACTGTTTTAACTACAAATATGTGTTTTAAATCCTTGTTTCGTTTATAGACACATCCCTCAATTCATATTTTTAATAATAATAATTTTGTTTTAAATGATTGTTCTATAAGTCTGTCTTTTTTCTCTCTCTTCTTTTTCTCCCCGTCGTTTTCTCTAAGAAAGTTATATTTTAGGTTTTTTTGCATTACCTAGGCTTATAGGTTCAAACTCTGAGCCTAGGTATATGAGCTTATAATTTCAAATTTCCTTATAAAAACCAAATTTTTTAGTATTTACTACATTTTTTCATTATCCAAAGCTCTTGGTCGCTGAGGGCCCAACTGTGACTTTATATCGTTTCGGTATTATGTTTTAGATTGATGAAAACGTTGCATTGTGCACATTCAGCGGTGCAGAGCGAAGGCGTGCCTGTGACTAGGTTATTACTGTTGCAAATTGACTGGAGACATGTGAGCTCGTTGGATGATTACGTCGCCGAGCTTTAGATTGGGCTGTCTTTGATTAGTTTTGCCCTTTGTGACATTGCCAAGACTGTGCGTGGAAAGAAGAAACGGCTAGAGGTTTCATCTACCAAACTAGTCTTAATGTAATTACAGAAACGAGGCGATATTTTTTTGTTGAATATTTGTTTTGTATTAATTTTATTTTTATTGGCGTATTTCATGTCACATCAGCTGTGTTGAAGTTTCCATTTAAATTTCACATTTTTAAATTTAAATTCAAAACATTCAATATGTATGTTTAGAAGGAAGAAAATCGTCAGACATTTTTTTCTTTATTTCAGTTTCTAACTCTGATGACGTAGATATTTCAAATTGTTATTTTAAACCGGTTTTTTTATTGTGTAAACGATTTTACGTTCGCATAGAATGTTTGACTATGGGAAGATAGGTTAAATAAAGAATTATAACTCTGGACTCTTTTCTTGTTCTCTACCTTCGGACTGAATTGTATTTAAGTCTTTTTTAAATTCTTTTTGATGAAGTGTTAATAAATAAAATGATGTAACTGCCTAATCAGTTTGTTTTTTGTCTGATTTTACCAATGCGTTTTCTGTCTGTTATTGTAAACACTAACTTTGTCTCCAAATTGCCATTAACTTTTTCGGTTTGTTACCTTTTAAAAAATATTTATCGGCTACATTTTCCTCATATATTTTTACCCTTTCTCTCAGTGAAACATTCGTAACTTCAGTTTTGTCATTTTTAGTTTGTTCTCTAAGTTTTGATTACATAAACAGTATTATTAGTGTTTTGTAAAACTTTGACCCTAGGAAAATAGTGTTTGCCCTAGACGTGTTTACCAATACCACGTCTCAAGTGCCATGATTACATTTACTTCTGAAATGTGCATGAACTTCTCAATTAATGTTTGTTGGTTGGTAATAAATGTTCAATGGTTGCTTTTACATCTTTGTTATGACTAAACTTGAGCAAACAATATATAAACATTAGAAAAAGTCAAATATTACACAATAATGAAAATTACACTTTGAACAGCGATATTTGCAACCATACATGTTGAAATTTCTAGAGAACATACAAATAGTTCTAAAATGAAATATGTCAAATATCTTATTGAATTAATATGTAAATGTCGAAATGGTTTATTACTTTCAAAAAATAACATAATCTATAAATAAATCTTGTCTTGCAACAAACCTACTTAATTTTGTACTTATATATGTATTTAATCATTTACTTTCAGTACATTTTCAATTACTTTAATTTATATTTTAATACGATCGTCAAAAAAAATTTAATAGAAATTTGTATCATCCGATCGAAATCTATTACGCCTTCTTACTTTGGTAGTATGTCAGTATAATATGAGTCATGCCACTAATTTCGTTAATACCATCATTCATTGAAGAAACCAATAAATACGAGTAAAACTTACTCATACAAATTCTTACTAGTAATTTGGACTCAGTACAGAAATTACCCGGAGGACTGGCGGTGAGCTTCCTTAGGAGCGTGTATACACCGGATACTGCTTTACCGACTGGGCCCTAATATGTTTAGTCTAAATCCTTAAGTAAAAACATCATTGTGTAAAAATGATTTATAGTTTCGGTTAAAAATCCTTGTTCATTACATTTATATTTATTATAAATATTTGTTTAATAATGTATTATTAGTTTATAAATTATTTACCACTGTTGAGTGAAAACAGTCAAGTCCGATGAAACTTGATTCTGAATCGTTGTGTGGGGGGGGGGAGTGGCAGACGTCTAAACTCACCTTCCAGCAAGCATCCTTCATAGTCCCTGACAAGATAACCCTACTTATAATTGTTTCTATTCTTGGAGATTTGTCGACGTAACCGTAGTTTTATTAAAACAATGCCAGCAGCAGATATCTCGTTTGAGAAGTGCTCTCTTCTCTATTACGTATGTAAAATGTATTTTGTTTGTATTTCAAGATTCGTTATAAAAATCAATGCCAAGAATCACGTGAATTTCAAATCGACAAGCCAAGGTTCACAAAGGAGGGTTCAGAATAAAAATATTCGAAACAACTTTAATATCACAAAATAATAAAAAATAATCATATTACAAGTTACCTACGATTAAATCTTTATATACATTTTGATGACCATGTCATCATTATCAGAGGTTCTTAATACAATAAGTTATATATGCTACAGTGATACCAAACGTTCTCTGAGGGTGGTATATATATTTGCAAAGAACGGTTGGCGTCAGTCTAGTTTGTTATTTATTGTACTTCAGATTTTAATTTTGTAATAAGACATGATGACATGTCATCAAAATGTAGATATGGGTTTTAGTAAATTTAGAGCTTTGAGTATCACAATTATATATATATATAATATATTATTATAATAATATATTATTATTATAATAATATTATTATAATATATTATTATATATATATATTATATAATTATATTATATATATTATTATATATATATATATATATATATATATATATATATATATATATATATATATATATATAAAGAACATAAATCAAAATACAAATACAAGAATTATAATTGAAATTCAATTATAATTCTTGTATTTGTATTTTGATTTATGTTCTTTATTAATACACAAGAATACATATTGTGATATATATATATAGTATTTACAATTTCGCATACTACACTCTTATTTATTGTTTAAAATGTATAATTTTCATAGTAAAATTCCTCGATTATTAATCAAATAAGATATAATTTATACCGACGTAGTCGCCTACATGCCGTTTGGTAAATACCTTCACAACCCTTTATATCTAAGCATCATCTCATTGAACTCGAAGAAAGATATAGTTGCGTAAAGAGTGCAAAACAGGATCAGAATAATTTTTAAATAAATAAAACCTCTAAGCCACAAATAACTTTTATTTTAAACCTTATGTACATTTCAATTGCCCAGCAATCATCTTCAGAGGTATTTAAAAAATACAACTCAGTTTGTGGTTTAGAGGTTTTATTTATTTAAAAATAATCATTACGCCACAGTTGCTTCATACAGTTATAGGATCAGAATAAGTTATAATATGTCACAGTAAAGAAATCAACATAAAACTGTAATATATCTGCGCATCTAGAGCTCGGTATAACTGTACTTTGGTTTCTAATTAATTTTCATGGGTTTTATAAAAAAAGGATAAAAACTCCATCGTTAATGTTAATGAAGAGATATTGTGTTACTGCATTTTTAAAGTTAGTGATAAGTGATCGTTTAAGATGTTCAAGTTATAACACTCTACCAATGGACATTGCCGATTCTGTCTAAGTGTGATTTACCTGCGACGTGGGCCTAGATTTTTCTTGTGATTTTTATTTGGAAAACGTTAAAAATATGCAAACTTAATCAAATCTATATGTAACGTAATCCGTCAAACGTAATGGATTATGTAATACGTAAAGCAATTTTGGAAATTTATAATTCACTTACGCTCCAAAGATGAAGGTCACTTAGAGCTGTCGAGGTGAGTCCAGGGATGAAGCCGGGTATGCGATGAAGAGAATCAGGGAAATTTGTCCAGTAAACGTGCAAAATCTTGGGTTTCATCGTGAGCAGTTTTGTAGCCACCCTTGATTAGATCACACACTGCCGTCAAACTGAAATAACTCGCATCAATTCGACTTGAAAGAAACGAAAACAGGCGATATTGGAGCAGTTAATAAAGTCAGTTGACCTGTTTACACACACACAGTTTACAGTCTGTGGATAATAGCACCGTAAACCATTTACTTGGCGGCCATCTTGTATAGGTGTTACAGCCGGTGATATAACATCTACAGCATTGAACAAAAGCACTGAACTAAGTGTTTACCGATAAAAGCATATCGTGTCTCTTGATTATTTTCGTTGACAACGAAAATTAATGGTAACTTTTAACTGTTAACGTAAATTAATGCAGGAATAGGCTGAAATGAACGAAGACAAGAATTAAGTGAACTAGAAACCATAATGAAAAGGAATCCTGCAAATCATTTCGTAATTAATTTAAATTGTGGTCCTAAAGACTTTATCAGGGAATAATTACTCAGCAAGGAAGATACAGCTGTGCATAGAAGTATAGAAGCATAGAAATATAAATATATCAGGTTTTGTTTCACACAGATGAGCACTCAAACCTTGTACAACATGACCTTATACGTAAAGTAATTTATTGTAGTTTAAATAGGCTTCAAAATCTTTCTTCCAAACTAAATATGGTTGTAAATGCAGAGTTATCATAAAAGAATGGCGCAGTTTCAGTAAAATTCGTAGGGAGATTGTAGGCATATTCCTAAATGTTATATTGGTATATTTGAAAGCCTCTAACCCAGACATCTTCACTACTCGGGACGATTTTTTGCGGCCCTTAGACGGTTAGGATTGAAGTCAAAATATTTTTTTGTTGCTGTGTTATGAAAGACGTTGTTAAGATCGTGAATTTCATAAGATCAAATGAACTTAACCACAGAACTTTTCAAGAGTTTTTGAAACAACTTATTTCGCAATACGGGGATGTGCTTAACCACACAGAAGTTAGATGGCTGAGTAAGGGTAAAGTTTTGGAACGTTTCTTCAGCATTCCACATGAGATTACTTTGTTTTTGGCTACAAAGAACAAAGAGTACCCTGAAGTTTATAATTTTAGTTGGTGGCTTAAAGTAGCATTTCTTACTGACACAATGGGCATTATGAATGAAACGCCGACTAAAATTGCAAGGAGACTATAATAACATTGTAACTAAGATGATGAGTATCGTATTTGCAGATGAACAAAAACTCAATATGTATGTTGAAGAACTATCAAACAGTGATTATTCCAGCTTCCCTTCAGTTAAAACACTGTTTGATGAAAATCCTGATGAAAGTCAAAATTTTTCCGATTTACTAAAACTGTTGAAAGACCTGAAGGAAGAAATGTCTCAGAGGTTTAGTGACTTCAGGAAGTATCAGGAACCATTTCGCTTGGTAGAAAATCCATGGCCAATGAAACCAGCTAATGTAGCTCATCTTTCTGTTTTGGGATATGAAGCTAGGGATTTGAAAAATGAATTAATCGATCTTCAGAACGATATGGAACTCAAAAGTATTTTTGAAGAAAAGATGAAGAATAAAGCTCACTATGACTTTTGGAGGGTTGTTGAAAAGGACAAATTTCCTAACTTAGCTCAGAAAATATTGTGTGTTTTTTCAGTAAGCTGAAGTTTGTAAAAAACAAGTACAGATCTAGGCTAATAAGTGAGAATGTTGAGAACATTTTAAGAATTTCAGTTTCTTCCCAACCTGCCAACATAAATGCCATATTAGAGGACTGTGAAAGATTTCGCCCATCAACTTCAAAGAATTAACTAAGGAAAAAAAGACATTTTCAAACTTTTTTATGCGCAAAACAGTTTATTTATGTTGGTAATGTAATAAACGTATGTTATAATCATATTGTTTGTCAGTTATTTAGTGCCTATTGTATTTGCGGCCCTCAGGAAAATTTTATGCAAATTTTTGGCTCTCAAAGTATTCCTAGTGAGGACCCCTGCTCTAACCCAAACGTCTGTTTATAAGCTGTTCTAACCTCAAAATCAGTTCTTGTGTTGTTGTTGCGGTGAGTTTAGTGAATTACTATGTTCTCGGATAGAGATAAAGCAAAGTTTGTTTTATTGATGGCTGAATTAAAGTCAGTAATTTTAGTTGAACGTGCGTACCGACATCAATTTGGAAGGAAGTATTTTGTGTTCCCACCACACAAAAATAACATAAGTTAGTTTAAACAATTCGAAGAAACAGGATCAGTTAAGAAACAGAAATCAACTGGCAGACCAAGTGTACCAGACGAAACTGTTGAAGTAATAAGAAAATCGACAATTAGAAGTCATGGGAAGTCCATCCCCCGTCGAAGCGTTGAATTAGGTATTCCAAAAACAAACAGTTCAAACTACACGCTTATAAAATACAAATACTGCAGGCATTGAAACCCGGTGATGGCGTAAACCGTTACAATTTCGTTGTTGAAATGTTGGGCAGAATAAGTGAAAACGAATCATTTTTAGATGATAAAATGTTTACAGGCGAAGTTATTTCCCATGTGAATGGATGTGTTAACAGACAGAATTCACGAATATGGGGTTCTGAAAACCCGCAATTGTTGCGGAACAACGTGATTCGCCTAAAGTTAATGTTTGGTGTGGTGTGATGAAAAATAGGGCCTTTCTTCTTTGGCGAAAAAACAATTTATGGAGTTGTGTATCTTGCAACGCTAACAAATTATTGCGTTCCTTAGGTAGATGAACTCGAAAACGCTCAGGAGCTTCATTTCTAACAAGATGCCCCCCCCCACACACTTCGGACGCTTTGAACAAAAAAGTTGGAGATAGTTGGATAGGCAGGCAAGGACCTATGCTGTGGCCTCCAAGGAGTCCAAACCTGACACCTTGTGATCTTTTCTTGTGGGGGTACATCAATAGCGTCATTTATTCACAAAAAATTCGCGACCTGAGTCACTTTAAAAGAGGGATTAATGAAGCAATGACAACCATAACCGAAGAAATGTTAACGAATGTTTGGAGAGAGGTTGAGTATTGTTTGGACGTTTGTCGAGCGACTAAGGGCGCACAAATTGATATTTATTAATTATGTAAATAAACTATTTGCGATGACAAATTAAATATAAACAACATTAACTATAAGTAATTACGTTTTTTTTCAACCATATTCGAAACAGCACCATTCTTTTATGGTAACCCTGTATAACAGTTTGTCGTGACGTATTATCAGTTCTACTTTAACTATTTATTTGGAACTTTACTATTAGTAATTACTATTGATTTCTCATTCAGCCTTATCTATGTGTATTTGTTGTGGAACGGTTTATTGTTGCGATACGTAATATCGAATTAATACTTAACATTTACTTATTTTGATAATTGTTTGAGTATTTATTTGCAATCAGGTCTCCCATTTGGAACTTTTATACTAAGGGTTTGCAATATTTACCTTTTGAAAAATGTCAGCTACTTGTTTTCTTTACATAGTTTCCCATATTTAATGGCAAAACTTTCTTCCCATCCTCTCCATTACCTATCCTCCTCTGTTTCTTACCTATTATATTTCATTTTCGTTCTGCCTGTCCTTATATATATTTTATATTGTATGTTTTCACTGCAACGTTCAACATAATCAGCGATCGATTTAGGTAGGTTTTAAATAATCAGGCATCCTTCCTTATTATTTCTAAACAAATAAGTTGATAAAACAAAAGTCCAACTTATACATATCTATAAATATGCTTTGTATGTGTTATTAAAATGCTTATGCATATTTTCTCATTATATTTGGTTTTTATCTGTCTTGAATTAACAGTTTATTTTTATTTATTTAAAATTCAAAATGGTTTTAAAAAATGGCTTTCATAAAGTATTAATGCGGCAAATAGTTAAGGTCTGGTGTTTAGCTTCCTCGTATTAAAACAGGACAGGATTTTCCTGTCTTATAACTGAAACAAAAATTTTTATTTATTTAAAATTTAAAATTGTTTAAAAAAATGGCTTTCATAAAGTATTAATGCGGTAAATAGTTAAGGTCTGGTGTTTAGCTTCCTCGTATTAAAACAGGACAGGATTTTCCTGTTTTATAACTGAAACACTTGAATCCATGCGATTCACATTTATCTGCATTTTTAGTTAAACCAGCCGCAATCAGAGACAGTTTCATTAAGATAGGTTATGTTTTACGTGACTTGTCGTAAAACCTTACAAAACCTGTTGGTATTCTCTCTCTTCTCTCGGCCAAAGAGTTTAATTAAAACAACGTTCAAACAGTGTAACTCTCACGTGACATTTTATACGTTTATAATATTTCATTAAAGATAAACATTAAATTTAAATTGAACTTATCAAAATAAATTTTTATGTAAATTTCGCCGGGAAATGTATGAACTTATATTAGTTATTAAAGAATGTCATTAAGGTGAATGTTTCAACATTGTAATTTTTCGGCAATATTAGAAAATTATTTCTTCAAATTAATATTAAAAAATTGTTAAATATATTTTAGCAATATAAATAATATCGTTTCATTTTTATCTCTCCATTTTTTTCAACCAGAGACTGGCAGTTTTAATGACAACTGGAATAGAGAGAAATACAACCATTCCAACTGCTTTTCCCTCAACGCCGTATTTACCCTCTTTGTCCTTTTCGTTAAAGTTGTGACTGAGGATCGACATCAGGGTATTGTTGGAGTTACAACCGCGTGTCTTTTTCCTTCACTCGTTTTTCTGTTACGCTAGAGAATGCAATTAATGTCAAATTTTATCGAGTCATTGATAACGTCTTTAAAATTTAATTTGTCCGCGATGTGTAGGCGTCTGTAGATAGTTTAATCCTTTGTATTTCCTAAATAATAACAATAATACAAGGAATAAAGACAAATTGAAGTAATCGCGAATAACGGCCAAAGCTCTATGCTTTTTTCAGTAACAAACGACAGCTTAGGTTTACAGTTTGTAGAAGAAACTCGTCTAAAAGTAACAAAAGGACAAAGAACGTTCGCTAACTTCTTCCGCTATTGACCTTTTAAAGCCCTTTGAGGACAGATTTGTTGTCCAGTTAAGCTTTTCATTTCTAAGAAGATAGTATCAGTTACTGTCATTATGTTACCTAAGAAATTTCTTCTTGACATTTATGGCTTTCTGTTGTTTAAAAACAGAAGAAATCGTGAATTATTGAACTATAAATAAAACAGAATTTGTAACTCACCCAACATCTGTTTATCTACAAGTTTTGAATTTAATATACAGTTGTTTTAGCGATATTAGGCATATATTAGCGTGATGTTTCTTGTAATTATTTGTCATGTAGAGGTCAATGTATATTAATAAATGGGGGGGGTGATATAAATAGAAATGGATTGAATAATTTAAAACACACGTAAATATCACCTGTTTGTTGATAGAGGCCTTACGTGAAAGATTTTTAAAGTAGTCATTAAATATTCTAACCTTTTTGTCAAACTCAAGGAAATTTCATTCTTTCTAACACGTTTGGCAAAATTTGGGAATTTGTTATGTAAAGGTTTTTATATCCATAATAACCAATTTTTTTCTTGTTTATATTAAAATGTATGCCACATTGGTAGTTTTTTATTGTTGCTATAGAGTTGTATTAAAATTATTAAATGAAAATATACATTTTCTTTCACCAATCGTGTTTGACCCCAGACGGGCTTCCCGCGCTTACTCGTTGACCAGTAGTGTCCACTCACCTCAGGCAAACGACATAACACCTAATCAGAAGGAAAACACAATCAATCCCATATACACACAAGCAAAACTCACAAAAAGAGAAAGAGAAATAGGTATAAGAGATAAGGGGAAATATAGAAAGATGTAAGTGCTAATTTTCCCGCGAAAACGAATGGACCTTTAAAATGAAAGCTTAGTGAGAAAATGAGGCTATTTATTTGTTATTTATGGTATGATGGAGTGATAACATTTTCAAGAAATTAGATTGTAAGATAAAAGGACCGTTTTTTTAAATAAATTAATTTAACTTAATTAATTCAATATATCTTTTATGGAATTTTAGAAGTTTACAGTTATATCTTAATCATCAGGGTATTATTATAGTAGACTTGTTGTATTACACAACTGAAAGGTTTTGGTAGAAGGTTTATGGCGTGTATAGCATTACATTTACTTAAACCGTTTTATTAAAGTATGTATGACTGACTTATTCTATTACAGTTTTTTGTCAGTATTAATAAAGTATGAATGACTGACTTATTGTATTACACTTGGCCTTAAAGGTTTTGGTAGAAAGCATATAGCAACTTATTGTACAACATTTACTTGGACCGTATTATTAAAGTATGCATGACTGACCTATTGTATTACACTTGGCTTTAAAAGTGTTGGTAGAAAATATATGGCTACCTATTGTATTACATTTATTTACTTGCACCGTATTTTTAGAGTGTTTATGGCTGACTTATTGTAGGCCTATTCACTTGCCCTTAAAAGTTTTTTAGAAAATAGAAGGCGACGTACTGTATTACATTTAGTTGGACCGTTTTGTTAAAGTATTTATGGCTGACGTTTTGTAGGCCTATTACATTTGTCCCTAAAAATCCCGTTTTGGTAGAAAATAAATGGTGACGTATTGTATTACGTTTACTTGGACCGTATTATTGAAGTATTTATGGCTGACTTATTGTAGGGCTATTGTACTTGTCCTTAAAAGATTTGGTAGAAAATAAATGGCGATGTATTGCATTACATTTACTTGGACCGTATTATTGAAGTATTTATGGCTGACTTATTGTATTGCTATTGTACTTGTCCTTGAAAGATTTGGTAGAAAATAAATGGCGATGTATTGTAATACATTTACTTGGACCGTATTATTGAAGTATTTATGGCTGACTTATTGTAGGGCTATTGTACTTGTCCTTAAAAGATTTGGTAGAAAATAAATGGCGATGTATTGTTTTACATTTACTTGGATCGTATTATTGAAGTATTTATGGCTGACTTATTGTAGGGCTATTGTACTTGTCCTTAAAAGATTTGGTAGAAAATAAATGGCGATGTATTGTATTACATTTACTTGGACCGTATTATTGAAGTATTTATGGCTGACTATTGTAGCGCTATTGTACTTGTCCTTAAAAGATTTGGTAGAAAATAAATGGCGATGTATTGTATTACATTTACTTGGACCGTATTATTGAAGTATTTATGGCTGACTATTGTAGCGCTATTGTACTTGTCCTTAAAAGATTTGGTAGAAAATAAATGGCGATGTATTGTATTACATTTACTTGGACCGTATTATTGAAGTATTTATGGCTGACTATTGTAGCGCTATTGTACTTGTCCTTAAAAGATTTGGTAGAAAATAAATGGCGATGTATTGTATTACATTTACTTGGACCGTATTATTGAAGTATTTATGGCTGACTATTGTAGCGCTATTGTACTTGTCCTTAAAAGATTTGGTAGAAAATAAATGGCGATGTATTGTATTACATTTACTTGGACCGTATTATTGAAGTACTTATGGCTGACTATTGTAGCGCTATTGTACTTGTCCTTAAAAGATTTGGTAGAAAATAAATGGCGATGTATTGTATTACATTTACTTGGACCGTATTATTGAAGTATTTATGGCTGACTATTGTAGCGCTATTGTACTTGTCCTTAAAAGATTTGGTAGAAAATAAATGGCGATGTATTGTATTACATTTACTTGGACCGTATTATTGAAGTATTTATGGCTGACTATTGTAGCGCTATTGTACTTGTCCTTAAAAGATTTGGTAGAAAATAAATGGCGATGTATTGTATTACATTTACTTGGACCGTATTATTGAAGTATTTATGGCTGACTTATTGTAGGGCTATTGTACTTGTCCTTAAAAGATTTGTTAGAAAATAAATGGCGATGTATTGTATAACATTTACTTGGACCGTATTATTGAAGTATTTATGGCTGACTATTGTAGCGCTATTGTACTTGTCCTTAAAAGATTTGGTAGAAAATAAATGGCGATGTATTGTATAACATTTACTTGGACCGTATTATTGAAGTATTTATGGCTGACTATTGTAGCGCTATTGTACTTGTCCTTAAAAGATTTGGTAGAAAATAAATGGCGATGTATTGTAATACATTTACTTGGACCGTATTATTGAAGTATTTATGGCTGACTATTGTAGCGCTATTGTAGTTGTCCTTAAAAGATTTGGTAGAAAATAAATGGCGATGTATTGTATTACATTTAGTTGGACCGTATTATTGAAGTATTTATGGCTGACTATTGTAGCGCTATTGTACTTGTCCTTAAAAGATTTGGTAGAAAATAAATGGCGATGTATTGTATTACATTTACTTGGACCGTATTATTGAAGTATTTATGGTTGACTTATTGTAGGGCTATTGTACTTGTCCTTAAAAGTTTTGGTAGAAAATAAATGGCGACGTATTGTATTACATTTACTTGGACCGTATTATTGAAGTATTTATGGCTGACCTATTGTAGGGCTATTGTACTTGTCCTTAAAAGATTTGGTAGAAAATAAATGGCGATGTATTGTATTACATTTACTTGGATCGTATTATTGAAGTATTTATGGCTGACTTATTGTAGGGCTATTGTACTTGTCCTTAAAAGATTTGGTAGAAAATAAATGGCGATGTATTGTATTACATTTACTTGGACCGTATTATTGAAGTATTTATGGCTGACTATTGTAGGGCTATTGTACTTGTCCTTAAAAGATTTGGTAGAAAATAAATGGTGATGTATTGTAATACATTTACTTGGACCGTATTATTGAAGTATTTATGGCTGACTTATTGTAGGGCTATTGTACTTGTCCTTATAAGATTTGGTAGAAAATAAATGGTGATGTATTGTAATACATTTACTTGGACCGTATTATTGAAGTATTTATGGTTGACTTATTGTAGGGCTATTGTACTTGTCCTTATAAGATTTGGTAGAAAATAAATGGTGATGTATTGTAATACATTTACTTGGACCGTATTATTGAAGTATTTATGTGTGACCAAAGCTGATCATTTGCTTAGTGTGACTGTCGTTAATAAAACCCTATACAGAAATATTGTGATTTTAAAGTAATTATATTTGTTTGTAATTTTTTAAAGATTTGTCTCCAAAAAAATGTTGCAAATTTTAATGTTAATTGATTAGATATACTTAACCATTAGTCGTATTATAACTGCAAGAAAAGTTTACTGTGTCTTATGGCAGGACTCCAACATAAACGAAACTTTCAATCCCACAAAAGTCTTGTTTAGTAATTTCGTATGAACAGATAACCTGAAATAATAATATAATATTTGAATAAAAAACTGTTGTCTATACAACATGTAAGAAGAAAGTTCAACAATGGATGTGCTTATCTTGATAAAGCATACTGTTGAAGGAGATTGAGGTTAGACGATATTGTGTCGTTAACAAAACGTTACATTATTGCGATTTTACATTGCAGGTGATTGTTGCTGGCTTAATGTTACAGTCTCTAATGTACTATGTGTGTTGGAAGTGGGGCAACAAATGTGCATCGCTCTGAACGTAATCGCTATAAAGTGTTTCTTCATGAATAAATACAGTCAAACATTTTAATATGCCTAAGCATAACGTTAAGTATTTCTTTATTTTGAAACTCGGGTTTACATATTAAAATTCATAGGAAATACTTTGATAAATAATGTAAAAATGACGAATATTATCTATAGTTGAACCAATTCGAATAATGCGGTAAGCTAGTATTATGTCACATTGCAAAGTTTTCATTCCGCATGTCTTCGTAAAAATCTTCGTAACATTTTGGTAATGAATTGTTTGTGTACTCCGATGAAGTGAAGAGTTCATTGCCAATGTGTAAAACTTATGATGTAATTTTAACGGTAGTAAATAAACGATGATCAGTAAATAAAAATATAATTACATGTGCATAGGCTTCAACGTTGGGATGCATAATATTTGGAATACAAAAAAAGGAATAATTTTTTGAATTTAATTTTGAAAATTGATTAGTAGTTTTACCAAAATTTAAACACAAATAATTTTTTTTTTTAATCTAGATGTTTCTTCGTTAAATTTAATTAACTACTAGAATTTGCTTTTGTTCTTCTAACATACACTTATTTTTAGTCTTCCTTTTCCACTCCATAGCCTAGTGATGTGATATTCCGTTGCTAATGTCTCTTCAGTTTCTATTGTCCCAGCCAGAAGTTTTTTATTTCTACAATATATCTATTATTTGTAAACATATGTATAAAATGAACAGTATATTTTTGTATGTATGGTTCGAATCTTTCTTGTACTCTGTACAGTGGAATTTGTATTCATTGATGTTTATTCAAATATATACCGAACCGATAATGACGAATCTTATTGTTTTTTACAAAAATTGTTTAGTATATTATCAATAAGTAACATTCTAAACGGATTGTGAAAAAATTACTTTAAATTTTTTTCGCATTTTAATATTCTCACTTCACACTAATGTTTGGCCACCTGGTACATCTTGATACATCGACTTGTGTAATCGATCTTTGAATACGATTGTAAAGCCAGATGACGTTCAGTCTGCTCTACACATTGTGTGAATATTGCTGTCAGTGTAAATGAATTTACGTCATGTAAGATCTTTATATTTGTGTAATAAGAAAACTGAATATTTTGTTCAACTCAACTTGATTATTATTCACTTATCATAAATAGAAGTCTTCATAGAATATTACAGACATCACTATCTAAAGAGCAAAATGAAAAACTTAAGGGCAAATCTGAAATTACCAATAAAGTTATTGATTCGGTGAAGGCTGCATTTGAAAAATATAAGATAATGTTTCTAGTTTTAAACATCACATAATTCCTTAATAAACAGAATATAGTAAAGTATTAATAATAGGTTAACGCGGATTCGATGCTCACGACTGAGGGAGGAACTGAGGGCAAAGTTAGATTGCTGAAACATGTTTATTTAGTAAGATACGAAAGACATTTGTGTAAGGGGTTCAGATTGTTTGTATTTCGCGTTATTATTTGCAGGTGCAAACCCGAGTTGAAAGGAGAGTCGAGAGAAAAGGAAATGGGGAGTTAAGGAGAGTCACATCACATCATTTCACTCTAAAATAGTGAAATTATTATTTGTTATTGGTAAAGGATATTTCTGGATTAAGAATTATTTCAGGGATATTAAAAATAACTAGGAATTTTCTAGAATAAACAACAGTAAGCTCTAGGAGTTTTTTGAGCTAAGCAACAATAGGGTCTAAGGTATTCCTACATCTACACAAGAATCGAATTTTGGATGTTCCTAGCGTTACATAACGGTACCATAAGCCTAGTACTAAACTCGGATCTAGGGTACGCCTAGCTTTACAGGACAGTTGGATCTAGGTTATCCCTAGCTTTACAGGACACTTGGATCTAGGGTATTCCTAGCTTTACAGGACACTCGGATCTAGGGTACTCCTAGCTTTACAAGACACTCGGATCTAGGGTACGCCTAGCTTTACAGGACACTCGGATCTAAGGTACTCCTAGCTTTACAGGACACTCGGATCTAGTGTACTCCTAGCTTTACAGGACACTCAGATCTAGGGTACTCCTAGCTTTACAGGACACTCAGATCAAGGGTACTCCTAGCTTTACAAGACACTCGGATCTAGGGTACTCCTAGCTTTACAGGACACTCGGATCTAGGTTACTCCACAAGCTTTACAAGACACTCGGAACTAGGGTACGCCTAGATTTACAGGACATTTGGAAAGATTATCCCGTGCGTTTTAGGACAGTAGGATAAATTGCTATGCTTAGAACTACGAAGCAGTAGGACGTGTCTGCTGTTAGAGCTTTCACTAGCAGCACCAATTACCTGAAAACAAACCAATATAACTGAATTTTTTATTTTAAAAATATTGTCAATTCCAGATTTTGCATTTGGTGATATTAGCATAAGAAGAGTGACGTGTTGTTACACTGAGGGATCGGTAAACTCAACGTTGCCACATAAAGGGCTGCTCGAAGCACCTTTGGATAGTCGGCTGAGTTCAGGGACAATACTAATCCATATCTTTTCTATTAGTTTGCTACAAAACTGCGAGAACTTTAGCGCTTTATTTAAAATAGCTCATTGCAATACTTTAGTTAGACGCTTTACTTCTACGTAGCTTTTAGTTAGTGTTTGAACTCGACAAAGCTAACCTGTAAACTATCATGGATTGTATGACTGCAAGCACTGAACGTCAAAACAGTTGTTGGCTATCGAGCAGGCTTCCTTTAGTTACTGACCATAAAGGTTGTATCATTGTCAGCTTTATAAAAAGGCGTCAGAAATAATGAACGTAACCTCAACATTGCTTTATGTAAAGGACAAATTGTGTTTCCATTCGACAAGGCTAACCTGTAAACTTTCATGGATTGTATGACTGCAAGCACTGAACGTCAAAACAGTTGTTGGCTATAGAGCTGGTTTCCTTTAGTTACTGACCATAAAGTTTGTCATATTGTCAGCGTTATAAAAGGGCGTCAGAAATAATGAACGTAACCTCAACATTGCTTTATGTAAAGGACAAATTGTGTTTCCATTCGACAAGGCTAACCTGTAAACTTTCATGGATTGTATGACTGCAAGCACTGAACGTCAAAACAGTTGTTGGCTATAGAGCTGGTTTCCTTTAGTTACTGACCATAAAGTTTGTCATATTGTCAGCGTTATAAAAGGGCGTCAGAAATAATGAACGTAACCTCAACATTGCTTTATGTAAAGGACAAATTGTGTTTCCATTCGACAAGGCTAACCTGTAAACTTTCATGGATAGCAAGCACTGAACGTCAAAACAGTTGTTGGCTATCGAGCTGGCTTCCTTTAGTTACTGACCTAAAGTTTGTCATATTGTCAGCGTTATAAAAGGGCGCCAGACATAATGAACGTAATATCAACATTGCTATATATAAAGGACAATTTGTGTTTCCATTCGACAAGGCTAACCTGTAAACTTTCATGGATTGTATGACTGCAAGCACTGAACGTCAAAACAGTTGTTGGCTATCGAGCTGGCTTCCTTTAGTTACTGACCTAAAGTTTGTCATATTGTCAGCGTTATAAAAGGGAGTCAGACATAATGAACGTAATATCAACATTGCTATATATAAAGGACAATTTGTGTTTCCATTCGACAAGGCAAACCTGTAAACTTTCATGGATTGTATGATTGCAAGCACTGAACGTCAAAACAGTTGTTGGCTATAGAGCTGGTTTCCTTTAGTTACTGACCTAAAGGTTGTATCATTGTCAGCTTTATAAAAAGGAATCAGACATAATGAACGTAACATCAACATTGCTATATATAAAGGACAATTTGTGTTTCCATTCGACAAAGCTAACCTGTAAACTTTCATGGATAGCAAGCACTGAACGTCAAAACACTTGATGGCTATAGAGCTGGCTTCCTTTAATTACTGACCTAAAGGTTGTATCATTGTCAGCTTTATAAACAGGCGTCAGAAATAATGAACGTAACCTCAACATTGCTATATATAAAGGACAATTTGTGTTTCCATTCGACAAGGCTAACCTGTAAACTTTCAAGGATTGTATGACTGCAAGCACTGAACGTTAAAACAGTTGTTGGCTTTCGAGCTGGCATCCTTTAGTTACTCACCTAACGTTTGTCATATTGTCAGCGTTATAAAAGGGCGTCAGAAATAATGAACGTAACCTCAACATTGCTTTATGTAAAGGACAAATTGTGTTTCCATTCGACAAAGCTAACCTGTAAACTTTCATGGATAGCAAGCACTGAACGTCAAAATACTTGATGGTTATTGAGCTGGTTTCCTTTAGTTACTGACCTAAAGGTTGTCCCATTGTCAGCTTTATAAAAAGGAGTCAGACATAATGAACGTAACATCAACATTACTTTATGTAAAGGACAAATTGTGTTTCCATTCGACAAGGCTAACCTGTAAACTTTCATGGATAGCAAGCACTGAACGTCAAAACACTTGATGGTTATTGAGCTGGTTTCCTTTAGTTACTGACCTAAAGGTTGTATCATTGTCAGCTTTATAAAAGGGAGTCAGACATAATGAACGTAACATCAACATTGCTATATATAAAGGACAATTTGCGTTTCCATTCGACAAGGCTAACCTGTAAACTTTCATGAATAGCAAGCACCGAACGTCAAAACAGTTGATGGTTATTGAGCCGATTTCCTTTAGTTACTGACCTAAAGTTTGTCATATTGTCAGCGTTATAAAAGGGAGTCAGACATAATGAACGTAATATCAACATTGCTATATATTAAGGACAATTTGTGTTTCCATTCGACAAGGCTAACCTGTAAACTTTCATGGATAGCTAGCACTGAACGTCAAAACACTTGATGGTTATTGAGCTGGTTTCCTTTAGTTACTGACCTAAAGGTTGTATCATTGTCAGCTTTATAAAAGGGCGCCAGACATAATGAACGTAACCTCAACATTGCATTATGTAAAGGACAATTTGTGTTTCCATTCGACAAAGCTAACCTGTAAACTTTCATGGATAGCAAGCACTGAACGTCAAAACACTTGATGGTTATTGAGCTGGTTTCCTTTAGTTACTCACCTAAAGTTTGTCATATTGTCAGCTTTATAAAAGGGAGTCAGACATAATGAACGTAACCTCAACATTGCTTTATGTAAAGGACAAATTGTGTTTCCATTCGACAAAGCTAACCTGTAAACTTTCATGGATAGCAAGCACTGAACGTCAAAACACTTGATGGTTATTGAGCTGGTTTCCTTTAGTTACTGACCTAAAGGTTGTATCATTGTCAGCTTTATAAAAAGGAATCAGACATAATGAACGTAACATCAACATTGCTATATATAAAGGACAATTTGTGTTTCCATTCGACAAAGCTAACCTGTAAACTTTCATGGATAGCAAGCACTGAACGTCAAAACAGTTGTTGGCTATCGAGCTGGCTTCCTTTAGTTACTGACCTAAAGGTTGTATCATTGTCAGCTTTATAAAAAGGAATCAGACATAATGAAAGTAACATCAACATTGCTATATATAAAGGACAATTTGTGTTTCCATTCGACAAAGCTAACCTGTAAACTTTCATGGATAGCAAGCACTGAACGTCAAAACAGTTGTTGGCTATCGAGCTGGCTTCCTTTAGTTACTGACCTAAAGGTTGTATCATTGTCAGCTTTATAAAAAGGAATCAGACATAATGAACGTAACTTCAACATTGCTATATATAAAGGACAATTTGTGTTTCCATTCGACAAAGCTAACCTGTAAACTTTCATGGATAGCAAGCACTGAACGTCAAAACACTTGATGGCTATAGAGCTGGCTTCCTGTAGTTACTGACCTAAAGGTTGTATCATTGTCAGCTTTATAAACAGGCGTCAGAAATAATGAACGTAACCTCAACATTGCTATATATAAAGGACAATTTGTGTTTCCATTCGACAAGGCTAACCTGTAAACTTTCAAGGATTGTATGACTGCAAGCACTGAACGTTAAAACAGTTGTTGGCTTTCGAGCTGGCATCCTTTAGTTACTCACCTAAAGTTTGTCATATTGTCAGCGTTATAAAAGGGCGTCAGAAATAATGAACGTAACCTCAACATTGCATTATGTAAAGGACAAATTGTGTTTCCATTCGACAAAGCTAACCTGTAAACTTTCATGGATAGCAAGCACTGAACGTCAAAACACTTGATGGTTATTGAGCTGGTTTCCTTTAGTTACTGACCTAAAGGTTGTCCCATTGTCAGCTTTATAAAAGGGAGTCAGACATAATGAACGTAACATCAACATTGCTTTATGTAAAGGACAAATTGTGTTTCCATTCGACAAGGCTAACCTGTAAACTTTCATGGATTGCAAGCACTGAACGTCAAAACACTTGATGGTTATTGAGCTGGTTTCCTTTAGTTACTGACCTAAACGTTGTATCATTGTCAGCTTTATAAAAGGGCGCCAGACATAATGAACGTAACATCAACATTGCTATATATAAAGGACAATTTGCGTTTCCATTCGACAAGGCTAACCTGTAAACTTTCATGAATAGCAAGCACCGAACGTCAAAACAGTTGATGGTTATTGAGCCGGTTTCCTTTAGTTACTGACCTAAAGTTTGTCATATTGTCAGCGTTATAAAAGGGAGTCAGACATAATGAACGTAATATCAACATTGCTATATATAAAGGACAATTTGTGTTTCCATTCGACAAGGCTAACCTATAAACTTTTGTGGATTGTATGACTGCAAGCACTGAACGTAAAAACAGTTGTTGGCTATCGAGCTGGCTTCCTTTAGTTACTGACCTAAAGGTTGTATCATTGTCAGTGTTGGAGTCAGCTTTGGTAGATTAAACAGCTCCAGTATCGAATTCAATCAGCTGTGCTTTGTCTAATCGATAGCTCAATCTATGGTTTATCGTCGATAGTTTAAGACCACGTTGTCCCTTGGCGCGCGCCTAATCCCCACCCTAGCACAGTTTCCTCTACCCCAGTCTCCTGCTTGCCGCGAACAGACCAGCACGTCCGTTGCGGGTATTTAACGTATTAGCTAACCTCGTGGACGTTAAGTTCGCCCCGCGTATGTCTAAATTTAAGTGTTTCGAGTTGTACTTGTTTTATATGCTCGTTAACCGCGAAAGTTCATATTATTTAGTCCAAGTGCCGTGTTCGAATGCACCTTTAACCTCGCCGTTACAAGCCGCCGTTACGGAGTCGCTCGCAATCATTTAAAGACTTATTCAATTGTGAATAGCATTAGAATTGAACTCCGTTTATTAAGTTTTACAGCACGAGCCGTCTGACCATCACCACTTCACCCAGGGCCCTACTGCAGAAGTCCAGAAGACATCAAACCTACCGTGCACGTAACCCCTTTGTTCAGCTTAGGGTAAGTGTTAATCAGTTCCAAATACTTTTAACATAAACTTGTGCTTATTTTTCCCGAGACTTAATTAGCGATAAACACTTATTATTTATCGATTAGGCATTTCTGCCGCCAGCCTTCATTTATTCATGTGCAATTTCAGTCACGTTTCTAACCTCGACTATCTCTCTCTTTCGTCTTATTTCTAATATTTTAGCGGAGCTGACGCCTCCATTTTGGTCCTCCGGGCCGGATTTTGCATTTCAGCGATCTATAAACATTTAAAGTGCAAAGAAGAAGTGTTAAAGTTCTCAGTAACCTCGAAACTTATTTAGTTTTAATAGCAAGGCATTTGCTTTATAAATAAGTTCATTAGTGATTATAAGTGTTATTTATTGTGCGAACAATTTCGAAGCGTTGTGTTAAATTTCATAGTAATAAGCTAAGTTGCAAGCATTGCGTAACCCTGTGTAATTTTCCCGCTTCCCTTTCCTTGTCTAATTCAATACGCAGTAGTGACGTCACAAGCTGTAGCTTGCAGCTGCATACCGCTACTATCAGCAGATTTATGGGACAGCTGCGCAGATAAGGAACACTTGACTAAACAAGTTAGGCTCAATAGGCTCAATATTGATCCGTGAAAGCTACACTGTAGATTTATCCTGTTCAATAAGGAAAACTTGCAGCCGTTCTAATCTAATGCTTATGATTTGTAAAACGTTATGTCTTTTATTAACTTTATTATACAGTCCACTTTTTCGTAATTAAATGTACCATTGTGTAGTCATTAGGTTTGGTTTAAACATAATTGCAATTTAATTTAAATTTTGTTTTTTGTTAATTTAAATTTTGTCACGATGGCTAATAACAACGCATATTGCCTTGATAAGTTGAAGGCTATATGCAGTGACTTAGAGCAAGTAAACAGCTTGCTCGGTGATAGTGAAATGTCTGAGGGCATAATGCAGGAAGTCAGGCGACTTCATGTCGAATTTATCGAAACTTTTGACCGCGCGGAGCAGACTTTTGACAGTCAAGCTTCCGAATTTGTCGCGAATGTCTTTATAGTAAAACGTCAATTTCAGGACACCTATCTGCCCATGATAGTAAAACACCCTAACCTCGTTAAGACGGAGGTTACCTCGACCTCGCCTGTCAAATCAACACCGACTTCACCTAACCTTCCAAGTCTAACTTTGCCAAGCTTTTCGGGCCAGAGCGACGACTGGATAGATTTTATTACTATGTTCGACTCTATGGTACATAACAATGAGACGCTTAACAACATCCAACGTTTTCAATACTTAAAGTCCGTCTTAAAGGGAGATGCACTGGCCATCGTCACCGGGCTTTCCATCTCCGAAGCAAATTACAACATTGCTTACAATGCGTTGCGTAACCGATACGCGAACCCGCGACGTCTCGCAGATCATTACTTTAACATAATTAAAGACTTTCAGCGCATCAATAATGCTTCACCCGCGGAACTAAATCGTTTCTTAACCGCGCACTCTAATGCCGTCTGTGCATTAAGAGCTATACCTCTCGAAGACTTAGCGGATTTCTTATTGTTCTCTATGGCAAATAACAATCTGGATGTCAAGACACGGTTAAGTTTTGAAAGCCGACTAAGCACTAACCGCATGCCGACATATAAATTATTGAACGACTTTATAACTGAACAGGCTAGAGCCCTGGAGATGCTTAGCCAACCGGCTGCCGTGGTTGTAGCAAACGCCGGACGTGGTCAAAGACCCCGCATGTTGGTGTCATCGATGGATAAACCCGGGTTTCAAGGGGCCCTTGAACCGAATAATTACTTGTCTGAACCTAACCTCACTTTGGGTCACAGCCCTATATTTCAATCAGTAGCGTCAAATGACAATAGCCATCAGAATAAGGACGCCCAAGGTACTATTCAGTCCAAACGTGCTGCGCCAGTCACTATGCAACCGGTTAATCAACCACTACAACCTAACTTGTTGCCTATTATGAGTGCGCCTAGAACGTCAACATTTCGCAATCGCTCGCCACCGCTTAACCTCAATCAGTCTAACGCGCCTACCACTCGTGTAGGTAAATGCTACTACTGCGGAGAAAGTCACTGCATCATTAATTGTCAACGATTTATTTCTCTTACCATAGCGGAACGCATTGACGCTATTTCAAAATTACAACGGTGTTATAATTGTCTCGGCTCTCATTATCAAGCTCAGTGTCAGTCTCGTCATCGTTGTAGACAATGCAGCCAAGCACATCACACACTGCTGCACAACGACGCACCGCCGCAGCAGTGACTAGCCGCCCCACGACGCCTTAGGCCAACCGCTAGCCATCCAATCGATACTAAAGCTCAACCTCGTTCTTTGTCATGCAACATTACCTCGTCTCTCGCCCTGTTGGGTACCGCGCAAGTCGTCCTACAGGACCATTATGGTCAACCTCGTTTTCTAAGAGCTATTATCGACCCCGGCAGTCAGATATCTGCCATTACGAAACAAGTTAGCGATATGTTGAGCCTGCCTACTCGAAGATCGAACCTGTCTTTGATTGGCGTCGCTGCCAAGTCTACACGTATTCACGAATACGTAACTTTAATTTTATTCTCACGACATGACCCGGGCGTCATGCTGACTACGGAAGCCGCTGTGCTCAACCATATAACTGACCCGCTGCCAGCTGATAAATTATCCTCTGCTTTAAGCGCTCAATATCAGCACTTACCGTTAGCTGATCCTCAGTTCGACTTACCTGCCCCTGTTGACATTATACTGGGCGCCGATGTCTTCACGCAAATAATTATCAACGGGCCTCGTACCATCATTCATGGCCAACCATCGGCACTTAACACACTTTTAGGTTGGGTCATTATGGGATCTGTACCTTACAGTACGCCACAACAACCACGCGTGTTTATCACCTCGCTCAAGTCTATCGACGAAAACATGCGACGATTTTGGGAAATCGAAGAGGTAAACGAGTCTAACTTGTTGAGCCCGGATGAGCAGCTCTGCGAAAATTTATTTGCCACCACTACTGAACGTGACGCCACTGGGAGATATGTCGTAGCTTTGCCTTTTAAACCTGACGCCGTCGAACTTAAGTCAAACCGTAACGTCGCTCTTGCTAGTTATCATGCTCTGGAACGCCGTCTGAGCCGACAACCGGATGTCTCACGACAATATCATCAGTTCATGAAAGAATATATGACTTTAGGTCATATGTACCCTGCCGTTACGCCTTCGAATTATTTAATACCACATCATTGCGTTTTCAAGGCCGATAGTTCTACTACTAAATTACGAGTAGTTTTCAATGCTTCTGCGCCTGATTGCAACGCGCATTCTTTAAACCAGCAATTGCTGGCTGGCCCTAAGTTACAAAGGGACCTGTCCAACGTTATTATCTCGTTTCGATTGTTTGTTCACGCCGTCTGCGCGGATCTTAAAATGATGTACCGCCAAATTGCCGTACGCAAGGATGATCGTCGTCATCAGCACATTTTGTACAGACCGACTCCTCATTCTCCACTGATAGAGTATGAACTAGCCACTGTCACTTACGGGCTTACCCCGTCTGCTTATTTAGCCCTACGTACACTCGAACAGCTCGTCAAAGATGAGGGCGACTGTTACCCTGCTGCGTCGCATGCCATTCTTCATCAAACGTACGTTGATGATGTCGTCACTGGCGCCGATACGTCCGAGGACGCCCAGGAATTAATACGGCAACTTATTAACATCTTCGCACTGGCAGGACTAGAGCTCAGGAAATGGTCTTCCAGCGATCCCGCGCTGCTGTCGACGCTGCCATCTTCTCACCTGGAGCACCCGTTGTTATTCCAAGACGACTCTACCGCTGTTAAAATATTGGGACTCCAATGGCATCCTGTTAATGACTCGTTTTCTTATCGTATTCAAAACTTTGTGTCGGTGCCTACGAAACGCAACATTCTCTCTTATGTCGCTCGCACCTTCGACCCACTGGGCTTCCTTACGCCTATCACATTTTGGATCAAGTCATTTTTGAAACAATTGTGGCTCGAAAGGTTATCATGGGATGAACCTTTGCCAACCGCGCTGCGCAGTCGTTGGGACAGCTTCATTGTCCACTTCGCTAAGTTAGCTGACATTCAAATACCTCGACATGTGGGCACACGTGATGCCAAACATCATTTATTAGGCTTCTGTGATGGGTCCGAAGCTGGTTACTCAGCCGCCATCTACTTGCGAACTGAATGGAACGGTTTAGTTTCCGTCAGCCTTCTAAAGGCTAAAAGCAGAGTGGCTCCCGTCAAAACACTCACTATACCTCGAATGGAGCTCTGCGGCGCCGTCTTACTGGCCAAGCTCTATAAGTCTGTTCAGCCTGCTGTGAATTTTGTGGCCGACAACACTACGCTTTTCTTCACCGACTCAGAAATTGTGCTGCATTGGCTTAGCACCCCGCCACATCTTTTGAAAACTTTCGTTGCCAACCGTGTTATTGAAATTACCTTGAACACTTCGACCAATCATTGGTACCACGTCTCAACTGTTGACAACCCCGCGGACGTTGCTTCCCGTGGGTGTCTACCCGCGCAGTTTGCTACACATCCACTGTGGTGGCACGGACCACCGTGGGCGTTACAATGTACTACCTCTTGGCGTTTGTCTAAGCCAACTGGACCGAACCGCGACCTGACCGAGCTCAAGACCGAGCCTCAGGTGCTCTGCGCGACTGTCCAAGCGCCTAACCACTTATTGAACGTTATTGAGCGTCATTCCAATCTAACCACGCTGCATCATGTCTTCGTCTACGTGCTTCGTTTCGTTAACAATTGCCGCATTAAGACCCAGCCTACCAGCCATTGTCACAACACTCGCTACAAAGCCAAGAACACCGCAGCCAAGATTTCATTCGCTGCACCTTCAGTACAAGAATTAAGGAACGCCAGAAATCTTTGCGTTAAGCTCATACAAGAGCTAGCCTTCAGCGAAACGTTGCAACGCCTACACCGCGGCGTCCCGATCAGTGCTCAACTTCGCAACCTAACGCCCTTTATCGACTCAGTGGGGCTACTTAGGGTGGGCGGACGTCTTAATCATGCTGATATACCATACGCAGCTAAGCATGCCATTTTACTGCCCAAGCGGCATCATTATGTCAATCTTGTATGCGATCATTATCACCGCCTCGCCTTACATGCTGGGCCGCGTACCACGCAAGCGATGATCAATGGTGAGTTCTGGATCGTTGCGCTACGTTCGTTGTTACGACAACGCATTCATGCTTGCATGCGATGCTTTAGACTACAGTCGAAACCTCGGCCACCTATGATGGCAGCTTTACCGTCTTCTCGCGTCACTCCGTCGCCACCTTTCTGTAAGGTAGGCATTGACTTTGCTGGACCTTTCGACACTAAGGCCAACCATCTTCGTACGGCAAAGATCCTGAAAGCTTACTTATGCCTATTTGTTTGCATGACCACTAAGGCCATTTGGAAGTAGTATCAGACCTCTCTACTGATGCTTTTCTCGCCGCGCTTCAGCGTTTTGTCGCAAGACGTGGTCTGCCTACAGACATTTATTCAGATAATGGCACCAATTTTGTCGGCGCCGCCAACCGCCTGCACGAGGTCTATAAGATGCTCGACCAATCCAAGTCAATCATCCAACGCAAGCTCGCTGCACAACGGGTTGAATGGCACTTCAACCCTCCAGCCGCACCACACTTCGGCGGACTTTGGGAAGCCGCCGTTAAATCCGTCAAAGGGCTCCTACGCCGTACTCTTGGCACTACGTTATTGAACCTCGAGGAGTTAGCTACGTTATTTATACGCATCGAAGCTATTCTCAACAGTCGACCCATTTTCGAGGTCTCGCCTGACCCCAACGAAGGAGCTTCGTTCCTTACGCCCGGACACTTTCTCATCGGCCGTCCCCTTCTACCACTCCCTGAGGAATGTCATTCTGAACCCGCGCTCAAGTCCAGATGGACTATGCTACAGCAGATGACCAATCGGTTTTGGAAAACCTGGTCTACCCAATACCTACACTCCCAGATTCAACGCTGTAAATGGAACAAAGACGCCTCACCCCTCCAGGAGGGTCAGCTTGTATTTATCACTGGAGAACATCCGAGCCCTCTTCATTGGCCAATGGGTCGGATCGTACGTCTTCACCCTGGACCCGACCGGATAACCCGCGTAGTCACCGTCAAGACCTCACATGGACAGTTAAAGCGACCTGTCCATAAGCTTGTAGGCTTTCCGCTACAACCTTAATCTCTTTACCGCTTCTTCAGCACCTTTGTGGTACAACCGCGTTTCCTCGAGTTCTTAATCTCACTCGACTTCTTCGCCTCTTCAGCAATTTTGTGCAACCTCGTTTCTTTAAGTATCTTCAACGCCATAGATTTCTTCGCTACATCTTCAGCACCTCGCTTCTTCTAGTCAACCCCGTTCACCGTCACCCAGTGGTTATCCAGGGTGGGCGGTAGTCTATTGTCTTCAGCACAGCTAATGGAGCTATTCACTTCATCTGCTCTTTTCTGCTTTCTTCGTACCCCGACCACTTCTTCTTCGGCACCCTCGGTCTCCGGTGCTCTCTAGTTCTTCGCCCTCTACCCACCTGGCGGATTAAAAACATCCGTTTTGGTGGGCGGAATGTTGGAGTTCATGAATAGCAAGCACTGAACGTTAAAACAGTTGTTGGCTTTCGAGCTGGCATCCTTTAGTTACTGACCTAAAGTTTGTCATAATGTCAGCGTTATAAAAGGGAGTCAGACATAATGAACGTAATATCAACATTGCTATATATAAAGGACAATTTGTGTTTCCATTCGACAAGGCTAACCTATAAACTTTTGTGGATTGTATGACTGCAAGCACTGAACGTAAAAACAGTTGTTGGCTATCGAGCTGGCTTCCTTTAGTTACTGACCTAAAGGTTGTATCATTGTCAGCTTTATAAAAGGGAGTCAGACATAATGAACGTAACATCAACATTGCTATATATAAAGGACAATTTGCGTTTCCATTCGACAAGGCTAACCTGTAAACTTTCATGAATAGCAAGCACCGAACGTCAAAACAGTTGATGGTTATTGAGCCGGTTTCCTTTAGTTACTGACCTAAAGTTTGTCATATTGTCAGCGTTATAAAAGGGAGTCAGACATAATGAACGTAATATCAACATTGCTATATATAAAGGACAATTTGTGTTTCCATTCGACAAGGCTAACCTATAAACTTTTGTGGATTGTATGACTGCAAGCACTGAACGTAAAAACAGTTGTTGGCTTTCGAGCTGGCATCCTTTAGTTACTCACCTAAAGTTTGTCATATTGTCAGCGTTATAAAAGGGCGTCAGAAATAATGAACGTAACCTCAACATTGCTTTATGTAAAGGACAAATTGTGTTTCCATTCGACAAAGCTAACCTGTAAACTTTCATGGATAGCAAGCACTGAACGTCAAAACACTTGATGGTTATTGAGCTGGTTTCCTTTAGTTACTGACCTAAAGGTTGTCCCATTGTCAGCTTTATAAAAGGGAGTCAGACATAATGAACGTAACATAAACATTGCTATATATAAAGGACAATTTGTGTTTCCATTCGACAAGGCTAACCTGTAAACTTTCATGGATAGCTAGCACTGAACGTCAAAACACTTGATGGTTATTGAGCTGGTTTCCTTTAGTTACTGACCTAAAGGTTGTATCATTGTCAGCTTTATAAAAGGGCGCCAGACATAATGAACGTAACCTCAACATTGCATTATGTAAAGGACAATTTGTGTTTCCATTCGACAAAGCTAACCTGTAAACTTTCATGGATAGCAAGCACTGAACGTCAAAACACTTGATGGTTATTGAGCTGGTTTCCTTTAGTTACTCACCTAAAGTTTGTCATATTGTCAGCTTTATAAAAGGGAGTCAGACATAATGAACGTAACCTCAACATTGCTTTATGTAAAGGACAAATTGTGTTTCCATTCGACAAAGCTAACCTGTAAACTTTCATGGATAGCAAGCACTGAACGTCAAAACACTTGATGGTTATTGAGCTGGTTTCCTTTAGTTACTGACCTAAAGGTTGTCCCATTGTCAGCTTTATAAAAGGGAGTCAGACATAATGAACGTAACATAAACATTGCTATATATAAAGGACAATTTGTGTTTCCATTCGACAAGGCTAACCTGTAAACTTTCATGGATAGCTAGCACTGAACGTCAAAACACTTGATGGTTATTGAGCTGGTTTCCTTTAGTTACTGACCTAAAGGTTGTATCATTGTCAGCTTTATAAAAGGGCGCCAGACATAATGAACGTAACATCAACATTGCTATATATAAAGGACAATTTGCGTTTCCATTCGACAAGGCTAACCTGTAAACTTTCATGAATAGCAAGCACCGAACGTCAAAACAGTTGATGGTTATTGAGCTGGTTTCCTTTAGTTACTGACCTAAAGTTTGTCATATTGTCAGCGTTATAAAAGGGAGTCAGACATAATGAACGTAATATCAACATTGCTATATATAAAGGACAATTTGTGTTTCCATTCGACAAGGCTAACCTATAAACTTTTGTGGATTGTATGACTGCAAGCACTGAACGTTAAAACAGTTGTTGGCTATCGAGCTGGCTTCCTTTAGTTACTGACCTAAAGGTTGTCCCATTGTCAGCGTTATAAAAGGGCGTCAGACATAATAAACGTAACCTCAACATTGTATTATGTAAAGGACAATTTGTGTTTCCATTCGACAAAGCTAACCTGTAAACGTTCATGGATTGTACTGAACGTCAAAACACTTGTTGGCTATAGAGCTGGTCTCCTTTAGTTACTGACCTACATGTTGTATCATTGTCAGCTTTATAAAAGGGAGTCAGACATAATGAACGTAACCTCAACATTGCATTATGTAAAGGACAATTTGCGTTTCCATTCGACAAAGCTAACCTCTAAACTTTCATGGATAGCAAGCACTGAACGTTAAAACAGTTGTTGGCTATCGAGCTGGCTTCCTTTAGTTACTGACCTATAGTTTGTCATATTGTCAGCGTTATAAAAGGGCGTCAGACATAATGAACGTAACATAAACATTGCTATATATAAAGGACAATTTGTGTTTCCATTCGACAAGGCTAACCTGTAAACTTTCATGGATAGCAAGCACTGAACGTCAAAACAGTTTGATGGTTATTGAGCTGGTTTCCTTTAGTTACTGACCTAAAGGTTGTCCCATTGTCAGCTTTATAAAAGGGCGTCAGACATAATGAACGTAACATAAACATTGCTATATATAAAGGACAATTTGTGTTTCCATTCGACAAGGCTAACCTGTAAACTTTCATGGATAGCAAGCACTGAACGTCAAAACAGTTTGATGGTTATTGATCTGGTTTCCTTTAGTTACTGACCTAAAGGTTGTATCATTGTCAGCTTTATAAAAAGGCTTCAGAAATAATGAACGTAACCTCAACATTGCTATATATAAAGGACAATTTTTTTCTTTTACTTTGATTTTGCGCTTCGAAGTAAGCATCGTAGCAGTTACTGTTTTCCTAAAGCCCTAAATGTCTCTATTCTGAAAACATGTCATTACACCTCCAGATTTGTGTCATGTTTTAATCTTAGTTGTTAAACTGTGCTTAACCTAGACTCAGTTGTCATATAAAAGCACTGAGACATTTTTTACTACAAGTACTAAATTTCGTCATGGCTACTAGCTGCAGAAGGGCAATGTTGCAAGTTTACTGTTAGTTTTAAGTTGACACAAATAAAGATATTTTGAACAAAATATTTGCTTTGTAAGTAATTTTAATTAATAATGAATTCGTTCAATAAATACTTAGAAAGAATACAATATTCACTTGAATAATTTAAATAAATAATTGACTTAAAATAAGTCGTATATTGTTCAGTAATATATGTTTAAGTGATATAGTTATTTAATATTTAAATTAAATACGTTTCTATATCAAGGCCACATTTAATAATGACAAGGCTTGACAGGTACATGTAATGTCGCACCTGAGAAAAACGCAACAGTATACTATCTCGCAATTGCTAGAAGCTTCAAGAAGTAAGGGGATATAAGTTATTGGAAGCCTAGGTCACGCTTGAGAATAACACAACAGTGTACCGTCTCGCAATTGCTAGAAGCTTCAACAAGTAAGGGGATATAAGTTATTGGAAGCTTAGGTCACGGTTGAGAATAACACAACAGTGTACCGTCTCGATAGTGCTAGAAGCTTCAAGGAGTAAGCGGTTAGAAGTTACTGGAAGCTCAAATCACGCCAAAGCGGGCACTATAGTACGTCGGATTGTAAATGTTATAAACTTTTAGAAGTAAGCGGATAGAAATTACTGAAAGCGGCAAGTCGATATTATATAAAGATTTTGATAAGCGAAGAGGGTGATCTAAGAAGAAGATCACTGATTTACAATGTAGGGATGAGAAAAAAAGCTTTAGTCACAGACAGTGATAGTTAAGTGCTTGATAAGTGTAGAGTTTTAGTGAACCTAATAGTTATTATTGGATCTAATTAAAATATGGTTCTGACGTTTATATATTCGAGTGTGTATACAATAGCCATAAAAGTCTATAAATTAGTAAATAGCTATTTAGTCTAAAATTGCTTTATAATATATTGAACCTCCAACGCAACAATAAAAACTATTTATTAAGAAATAATATTGTTCTTTATTTGTTTTGAATATTTATTTATGTGTTACGATTTATATTATTCAAGTAGTTGATATATTTACTGAGAATTGCAGCCTTTCGATAGAAACGTCTGAATAAATAAAACTCTTATTCTTAGCTTCTGTTCAATACATTAGTAAAGGTTACTATAGCCACCAATTTTATTGATCGGTTAGAATTCTTTACATGCCAAGCCTTTACACAAAGAACAAGGGTTGTCTTTTACCTGTTTTTTTCTTGGTTTGCAAGGGCATAATCAACTCTATTCACTGCAACTCCAGCGTTTCCGAACTCTAGCCACCAGGCGCCCATGAGTCTGGCTCACCGTCCATAATATATAAGGTTGCTATCAAAGGAATCACTGTCGCTGTGATTGACTTAGCGAGGATGATTTAATTATCTTTCTAATTTAGCCGTAACATTTTCCACTTTTATTAAGTGTAACTCGTCGCCGATGCCGTCGTATCTGTGTGTTTATGTGTGTGTTTTTGTGCGTGAGTGAGCGCGCGCGTGTGTGTGTCTGTGTTGAGAGAGAGAGAGAGAGAGAGAGAGAGAGAGAGAGAGAGAGAGCGAGCCCTTTTTACTGTAAATACTAATTATGTTTTTTTACTTGCAGGTGGGTAAATATTAAAACATTTCGAATTTGACAACTAGAAAATTTAGATCTGTAAGTATTTCATGTTATTTTATTGTTTAAAATGTTTTGCTGCTGAGTATTATCCAATAGATTTAAAACTAGTTTACTAGCCACCAAGTTGAGGAAATAAGTGAATAAAATATACAATCCTCTTCTTCGAGCTTAGGTTACCTTCACAAACCTAAAACCTTCTATAATTTATTTTCTATAATTTAATGAATTTGCATTTAGAAGTGGGACAGTAGGTAGTGACTGGCGTAACCCAGGATAAGAATCCATATTTAAAACTTTTTAATTGGAATTAGGTTAATAATAAGGTTTAAGTTTTGTTATTGTACGTATTTTAAATATGAAACGAAAAACGCAATGCCGTATCCATTGCAATTTTTTCAAGAACGGTTATATTTAATATCATGTTAACAGAATTTAATAACGAATTTAAAGCTTAGTTGTGTCAAGTCTGTTTGTTCTACTTAAAAAAATTATTGACAATGAACAGTCTAATAGAATAGTTTGGCCTATTTTTAAATAATACAATTTCATTTTCAGATATTTTATATTTCTACAACTTGAATTATATAAAACATTGAGCAATAATACACGATTTAATAGCAAAAGGCGAATGTGTAACAATAAATCACTGGTATACATGGTACAATAGGGGGGTTAAATCACGCCATACGTACACTTGTTGTTCCGTGAAACATTGAATTGAATATGTCGCTTTAAATAGCTTGGAATTACATTTGTTTGCAGGGCTGTAGAAAATGCCATTCGCGTAATTTATGTGCGAGTGAAGGAGACAAGCTGTCTGTCAGCCCGTTTAGACGCGTGAGTATAACAATAGAATGTGGTGGATGGCTTAACTTACAGACTAGGGGAGAGTCTTGGTCTAGCATTGTCGGCGTTAAAGTAGTTTTTAGCAGAAATAGATCTGCGTGGCATGAACTGAAAGGGCACACTAATATTTTTTGTCTGTCATTCTGGTGGATAACATAATTTTCAATTAGTTTGTAAAACGGAGGAACATCTATCAGAACGATGTTGCTTTATTTATTTGCTCTCCTTGTAATCAATATTGAGAATTGCTTAATTTATAGACTAGAAAATAATCTTGTTCTAGCTTTATTGGCGTTAAAATCGTGTTTAGCGGGAATAAATCTGCGTGACGTGAACTGAAAGGAACATTAACTAATATTTTTTGTGACGTTAATTCTAGTGAATAACTTAATTTTTAATTAGTTTGTACAAAAGAGGAATATCTATCAACGATTTTGTTTATCGTTTTTGACTTACATCAATACTTAAAATCGCGTTTACACTGTCCTTGTGATTACAGAAATAATACATAAGTCAAAAGTTATTTGTTTGATAAATTTTCAAGCTATTTTAAAGGATTAAACTTTTCAATTGAGAAAGTTTTTTTATTTTATTCAATCATCATCACAATGGAGTACTTAATGGTCCTCCGGTTTTGAGTTAAATTATAGTAACTCCAGTTGATTTAAATCACTTAACCCGGTCATTCCAAACAACTTCATCCCTACTGAGAGCAAGTAAGTTTTCAGGAAAGCAGTGTCACAGATTTCCCGTATTCTAGGAACTAGTTGAATGTTATGGTCCTTTTTTAGCCCTACCTTATTCCATATCAAAGGGCACCTCATTATAACTACAATAGAAAAGGCCAACTCGGCACGTTATAACTCGTTCTCTATCACCCACCAAGGGGTTTTTATGCCTTACCTTTATCCGGACTAAATTCATAACCCTGTTCTATTCGTCGAAGGCAAAAATACCTAAATTAAAAACAAAACAGTTTCGTTGAGCAACGAGTTTAAAGAATGTTCATTAACTGTTTGAACAACGCTGTCCAAATTTTAGGAAAACAATATTGAAGAATGGATTGGAATAATGCACGTTAAAGTTGACCTGTGTTTTCCTTAAGCGTTTGTAAACTACTGTATATCTCAAGAGAGAAAAAAATGGGAATTCCTATATGAACTTTATTGCAACAATTCGATTTAATTTTCTTTGCAATTCTCACAGTACTCAGAAATTTCATTTGAATTTGTTGTGGTCACCAATTTTCTTTAGGCTACGACTTGATAATACGAGTCGTATTCTCTTTTTACCATTGATTGAGATGGTTTAGAAAAGGGAGAATAGCGGTATCCGGTGCCATAAGGGGATGTGCAGTGAAGGTAATATATGGCCATTTCATGCCAAGTGTAAACAATATATATATATTTTCAATATACTAAGTTACGTCGTAAGTTGATTAATTGAACAAATCTGTGTCATTTTTTCAAATATGGGTTGCTTGAATCTCCCAAAACAGCAACGTAGTAAATTTACCAATATAGTGCCCGACATACTTAGAAGGAAAAAGATTTGTTTAAAAAATGTTATTCATGCATTAGCCAATGAAGCCCAGTGTTATGGAGCTTAACCCAGAGTCTAACGGTAACTGCAGATTTGAAAAGAAATAATTTTTGTGGCTATATTATTTTGAACATTGGAGTGAAATACGTTAAAAATTTACTTCACGATTGTTGGTGCATAACCTAAAACGAGGTCATATCAATGTAGACTCAGTCGGTCATGTTTCAATGGAGTGAATACCGTATTGATTGAGTAAAATTGGGTAATCTTTCTCAATGTTTACTGGGCATATGTATCACGAACCTGTCTGCTTCAGAGTGGTGGAGCAGGGGAACGTGTTTGAACCCGGTCGTAACCCGGACTTGTAACAGTTATTGTTTTTTGTGTGTATTCAGCTCAGAAAATCCGATTTAAACCGCATTTATCAATTAAAACAGATTTAAACACTATAAGAAAATGTTTATATATCTTCTTTGCTTATAATTTCAATTGTAAGTAGGCTAATCCCTACTAATGTGGTATTTTTTGACGTTTCCTTTTCTGTTAAAACCTTTTTAAAAAATAGGTTATCAGTAACTTTGTCCCTTATTATAAAATGTTTTATATTCGTCAAGAAAAAGGGCTCTCAAACTGGGGGCGCACCATCCGGGAAAAGAAGCCGTAGAAGATTTTTAGTCGTTACGTAAATAAGTGGACTGAAACTGCCTACAGACGAGAGATGTGCATCCTCACTTAGGGGTACCAGTGGTAGACTGATGCGATTTGTGCGTACTGAAATACGTTATTTTGTTTTGTAGAGTGTTTAGTCTTGATAGACCTTTGTTGGACTGTGGTGGACCATATGGACTTATGAACAGTTTTTTAAGGGGTGTAGGACAGTCTGCCAGCCACCCTTTGGTTTGACGAGGGTAGTCAGGTAATTAATCCATTTTAGGACTTACTGCCAGTCGGCCCCCTTTCTCTCCCTCACTCTCTAAAAAAGGGGAAGCGATATAAAGAGACTTTCCACTCCAGTGGGTAGACCTAGAGTTTAAGAGGTTCTTGGTAATCCAACTCACCTTTCTAACTAGTTTCACGGCTCGGCCTTTGATACTACTTTGCCCCATTTTGTTCGTTGTCGAAAAAGTGTAGGCCTAATTTAATTATTTTCATAAAACTATGAAAGAAAGTAATCTTGACACGACCAAAGTCTATCATAATTGTTGATTGAAAGACTCACCAATTATATTGATAAGATAAAAAATCCATTTTTTTAAAATTCTATAAGGGAGAAAAAAAGTAGAGAGATGAGTATCAAAACGTTAAAATAACTACAAAGAAACCCGGTGTTTTTAAGAATTAAAAAAATTTTATTGTTAAAACTTCGAAAATAGATGCAATTTTTAATTTCGATATTATCAAATTCTCTTGTGAAGTATACGCAAAATTATTCATTATTAAACAAACACTCAATTCTCTACGTTTTAAACTAAAGAAATATTTTATCTTGTACTATTTTTAACAAAATTTATATCTATATAGAGTTGAAGTTGTAATAAACAAATTTGAAATTTAAACAAAAGGGCACTAAAACTAGAACGACGCCAAACATACGCCTAATATGGAACACATATTTACATTTACCAAAAAAGACAAACATTTAACATTATTCACACCAGTATTAATTATGTTTGCGGAGAAAACTTTTAATTAATGTTAAAAATTCAAATAAAAGGACTACTACAAAAAAGAAAGTACCAAAAAGTTTAGTTTTAAGAAACATATTATACTTATCAATTTTTTAGGTAATTTAATAAAATTAGTTTTGATCATGCTCTTTATAAAACCATCATCATTTTAAAACCTGACGCTGTACCAACAGTCATCAAAAATTCTCTCATAGTTAGAGTTTTTTCTATGTACATTTGACACTTACTTTTTATAAACAAACAGAATTCTTTCTGGCCTATGTTATAAGCATCTGCAGGGTTGAGAAGTCGCCTGGTCCGTTCTAGTGCCTTGTCCTTCTGCAAGGCTCTGAGAACGGTCCAGAAAGACGGGTTAGTGCTACCAACTAACTACTTAAACCTATTGTTCCAACTTTCACAGAAGTTGTTAGTTTTTTGTTTATCATTTATTACAGTCATACATATTCCATGAGTCAGTGTTTTCTCTTCTTCTCTCTCAACACCCTCCCCCACATCCACTGTAACCCCCACAATGTACCTGCGGCTGGCATATTTTCCGGTTCCTGCTTCTTGACAGGGGTCATAAACCGCCGGTGGCAGACTGTCCGTTTCCCTTTTTTAAGAGGTTCGTTTTGAGGAATAACCAAATCAAGTTTATCACTGCAGGATTCCAGCATTATCAGTTTTAAGGTTAAATATATTTATATATTATATAAATATTTATATATTATATAAATATTTATACTAATAGAAAACAATGGTTAATTTTTCTAACCAGCTTCAGAGTCATATTCAGATGGTAATTCTTCACCAAATATGAATGGGAATGTACGCTACTTCATGTCGGTGTTAAAAAGTGGGATTGAGAATATAGAATATATTAGAAAATATTCTAGAATATATTAGAAAATGTTGGGTAACACACAAAGGAAACTTTTTAGGTAGCTTGCGCACTGAGTTTAATTTGTGTTTGGTATGTTTTAAAATAATACACATTTTACTCTAATGTTTATGGAGATCTGGTTAGCAAGATCATATAATTGAGCACATAAACATATAAAAATGAAATTTCATATTAAAACTGCATAAAAGATAGGGGACGAAAAGGCACCTATAGGATAACTAGTCTCAATGTTTGCAACTGTCTAAATCCTTCACCATTTAGGGGATTTTTAATATGCAAAGTCGTTGATTGATTGTACTAGTACTAGTTTTCAATAATTCTACAACTGATGAAATCATATTTTTGTTAATTGTACTGCTCAATCTGTCTTCCGTCTACAACCTATCTAAAATAATAATAATGATAATAATAATAATCATCATAAATTAATAAAGAAATAGTAACAATATAGAAGGTATTTGTCAAGCCTGATATTGCAGCACAATAGAGAAACTTTTAACTGCCCCTGTAATAATGTAGCTATACTGTTGCAGAAAAACAATACATCTAACGGATATCAAAAGATTATTTAAATTTAAATGAATTGAATAGTTTAATATTTTTTATTCAAATTCAATGAAATTATGCAACGTAAAATAAATACCGTTAACTATACATTATAATCATTTTTAATTTTAGCTAATCTTCTCCGACATTTTATTACGTCAGTTTAAAGACGCTAGTTTCAAATTTATGGTTACGAGAGTTACAAAGCATACCTTGAAGCGAACCCCTGAACCTAGCACTTATTTGCCTCCTCCCCTAATACAAGTGTATTAAAAATGCACACACTTTTCCCATCTGCTTGAACGGTTCTGCAGAGTAATTTTCATATATCACATGAAATATTAGAGACTTCTATTTTACAGTTTAATGGTCCCTTAGGAAATAATGAAAAGTAACCTGTTTAAAAAGAAAAGAGAAACGTCTGAGAGAGAGATTTGTCTGCGTTGTACAGACACTTTTATGATAGATCTCTATGACGCCCTAGCCATGAACTTCTCTTTTAATAAGGTGAGTAACGGTAATTCCATTTAGTTTAGATGTCAAAAACGTTTTTCTGACTAGACCTCCATAAAGGGGGATTTAAGTTGCGTTCAAAGGAGAATAGAGGTTCTTGAAAATGGTTTACAATTTTTTAAAAAACACAATGAATTGTATGTTGTGGGATTTATCAACACTTTACAACACACACACACGCGCGCGCACGCTTGCGCTCCCACTCTTTTGCCTAAATGGTTGTTTCCTGCTGTTTCAGGTTATATACAAAATATGTTGATCTTGAGAGACTTCACTCAGCCTTGGGGCCTGGGTTTTCGGTCCCTTATCTCTTCAACAATATTTCTCCATGTCGTGCCGTTTTCTCTCTCCAAATACTCATATAGCAAAGTCGGTATACAGTTTGATATATATGACGTCACTATATCATTTGGATTTTTATGCTAGTGTTTGTTTAAAATGAAGTAGAAAATAAATATTTTAAAATTAATTTTATTCTAATCATTTTTCAGTGAATATACGAATTAAACAACGTATAATTTATACAATTTTCAGCTAGTGAAAATATATTTTAAAATTAAATATTTTAATTGTATGTAAATTATGATATTAATGAACATGTATAACGAACTAGTATAACAAATAATTTATTATAATTGAAATTATGACAAAGCAAGTTACCTTGTCCACTAATCCCATGTCTCTCTTTGCTCTCACTATCTGTGGGCATAATGTTATTTACCTAGTCGTGTATCCGTATTTATTCAGTTTTAAGTAAAAACGTTTTTTTCCAAGAAAAAGAAAAAACCTTGATAATTTCTATTTATAAACAAGGGTAGGCTATAGCGAAACTCTTAGTCGGAGTACCTCTGGTCTACATGTTAGTCTTTCCCTATATCTCAGACCAGGTTATAACTCATCCTGTCTCATATCCCATGCTATTTCACATAATTGCCTAATTTGATATAGTCCTGGAAATAATCGTAACATTTCCTTTATTGTCTGAATTATCAGTTTTAAGTGATAAATTGCTTATCAGCACATTAGTGTCCCTTGTGTCATTACATCTCTGGATAGTTTCCAGAATTAATTAAAGGCTAAGGCTAGGAGACGGAAATAGAGAACGCCTATGTGAGTTACACAATATTGAAGAAAGTTAAAGAGTGCTCCACTTTAAAGAGAGGTCACTTTACTGCTGTCCAGTATTACCAGCACTTTAAAAAATCAACATGCAAGTGCCCCTGAACGGCACACACACACACACACACACACACACACACACACACACACACACACACACACACACACACACACACACACACACGCGCGCCGCGCGCGCGCACGCACACACACACACACACACACACACACACACACACCTTAGAAAGTTTAGCACAAATTAATTCTGCATATCATTACGAGAAAATTGATACCAAACTATGTGCAATATATTGTCACTGTTCATGAGGGGATAATTTGAAATAAAAATGTGTATACTATATTAGCATTAGTGCTTAATTATATTTAATAAAATACGTGTATATATATATATATATATATATATATATATATATATATACAAACATACATAATGTACACACATATAATAATAACAACAAACGTGTACATATGTTAATGTATAATGAAGCCACGTTTGTAGTAGCCGTCTATACAGACTTTTAGTATGTAAATGACAATGAAACAAAGGCAATATATATATATATAAAGATTAGTTACCTTAAGACTATTATTGGCTTTTAAACACACACACACACACACACACATATATATATATATATATATATATATATATATATATATATATATATATATATACGTTAAAAATAATATTTACAGAAGTTCAGTTTTATTAGGTTATATAAAATAACTGTATCGACCTAAGCGCAGTCAGTTGCATAATTTGTCAATATAAGATGACAAACAGGTGTAAAATCATTTGTCATAGTATACACGACTGATATGATGATTTTTAAAGGTATGTACATTATAATACAAAAGTTTCAAAGAAACATTACACTTAAAAATAAGAAGAAATCAAATCAAGTAAAAATAAAGCATGAAATAGTTCATTACATTATAGTATACTATTATTATGGCTTCTAAATACAGTATATATATATATATATATATATATATATATATATATATTTAAAAATTAATATTTACAGATGTTGAGATTTTAATATGCTATAAATATACAGTTTGCATACATAAATAGTGCTGAATAAAACACATTTTACATTTTTTTTTTAAATGTTAGTAGATAAAAGTAAAACTAATTTTATTATATAGCGTATTAAGAAAAATATTTAAATTGTAATTTAATTAATTTGTTAGCTAAAGGGGAACACTGTATTTAATACGTGAGTGTGTTTTTAACTACTAAATTAAACCATGAGCAGTTCTTGTAATTTTAGGTTTAACCAATATTTAATAACTATTTTTAGTTTAAATTACGACTTGAAAAGTTATAGTTAGGCTAAAAGATACCACTAAATGACCAATGTAGCTGAAATGCGGCCGGTCTCGGGTCTGTCCTAATCCTCTGCGCTCGTAAAGTTGAGTGTCCGTTCCTGCTGAGAAACTGACTTTGCGTCAAAAAGCATTTGAGTTTTGCTATTGGTGTAATTGGTACTAATCTTTACAGTTTAAAATTAAAATTTTATATACATTTTTAAATCTAATAAATTATTAACATAAATTAAAAGCGGTCGGTCTGGCTGAGGAAACATTTCAGTTTGACCGAAACAACGACTTTAACGTCGATTTCTACGAGTAGCTGACACTGATTTATTGCTTACAATAATACACGATGCCTGTTTTGTGTCTGATTGTAACCATGCGTTATTGAATTGGTTTTGGATAGCATTATCTTTAATTTATTCCCAAACAGAACATACTGTGCAGAAACATTGTAGACGCCACCCTATAATTTCGGGAGAGTAGTTTACCTAAGGGAGCCACTCTGCCCAAGTGAGTATAATAATTCTCCCCTTTATCCCAGTCCGTTTCAAGTTTCCTAATTAATTCCTATCTGTTACACACAATCGTTTCAAAAACGAAAATCCCTCAAAACCGACTATAATGTAATTTAAATATCCCTCTTTTAAAACGTTTTAAACAAACTGTGTGCGCATGTTTGAGCAGAGTGGGAATTCCTAATACTGTTAACTTTTTATTTGCTTAAAGCTTGAGCTATATTTTATTTAATTCAAAATCACACATTGAATAACTGTGTACATTTAAATTACTTAAATGTTTCTACTTTATTACCTCTGTTATCTTTATATCTTATTACAGACTATATCTTTGTACGTAAATGCGTTTTTGTTAAATAACAGTTTGTACAGTTTGTTTATGCTTTTGTGGTTTGTATCAAGTTTACCCTGACTACAATGTTTTACCTGAATACAAATTCAACTATAATTGTTTACCTGAATATGAAGGAAATATGTTCACAACGTATAAATAAAGTTTATTCCATTCGTTCTAACAGAAAACATTGTAGCATTAATCAGCGGTTTAACACTTCGAAGCAACAAACATAATGTTTTACTAGTGGTAGCAAGTTGATGTAATAATGTCAAGCGACATCACTAATACATGCGGTGTTATGCGTCCAAGAATACTGTTCATTAAACCGTTAACTACCTTGTTCAAAGTTATTTATTGGGTCAGTATAAAGTGAATTATATATAGTAAAAGACGAACAGTGAATCGAGAAAACGTTGGATATCAGGTAGCTAACACGTTTCATTGCAGAGCTGAATGCCTGTACAGTATTCAAATAACAGTGAGTATTATTGCCTATAGCGCAACCTGAAGGGTGAGGTGATTAATGTAAGTAGTAGCTGGTTTACGACTCGACTCTGATGGATAGAGTTAATGAGTTGCTTAGTTCTGTAACATATTTTTAGAAAGAAAGTGACAGATTACTGAACTATCAAAGTTGTGAAATAAGTCTGAAGTATGTCATTTAAATATATGTGTTGTGAGTGCGTGTATGCGCGCGCGCGCGTGTTTCTTAATCTTATCTGACAGCAATGGAACAAATTGTTTTAATTGATATATTTTTATAGCAATACATTTTTACAGTTTATAATAGTATTAGATTTTAAAATAAATGTAATATGGTTACTTAGTTTGAAATTCAATTATGATCTTATGACTCTATTAGGCTTATCTAATGAGATCGCAGTACATAGTGCTCTGAATTATTAAGAATTATTGGTTGAGCGATATTTGAAAACTTCAGTTTTCATTTTCATATTCTGTGTATGTTACATTCGCTGGCGCTGGTTTGCAGAACTCTAGCATCGGTACAGTGTTGCATTTGAACGTTGTATCTCTCGATTAGGTAAATGGGAATATTTATTTTCATAAAATTAAACTTGTTATTTACGAATTGCTTCTCGGGTCAATTAAGACAATAATAGACAAGCGGATCTTTGCTCCTCCACTCTATAAATACTTAACAAAAATTGCGAATAAACGAAATGAAAAACTAGTAAATAACGAATAGAAAATTGAGTGATAGAATAAGAAATGAAACCACGGAAAGATTCCATGTAGGATATTTCCATGTAGGTACTCTGATTGAAAGGCAATTTGTAAAAACTTTTCTCTCAATAATCACCTCTTTCATTAAAAATATCACCCTCGATTAAAACCTACGTTAAGAAGAAGAATAAATTCATGACAATATTTTAGGATTTTGGACACATGGCTAGAGTAGTTTACCAATAACCTATGATTCCCAGATTCGATTCTTGCTAACGCAAAAAATATTCAACGTACTTCGTTTTTAATTTTCTGACTATTAATATTTTAATAACACCCAGGGTTTGAGGACTATTTAATACTGCAAGGTTTGAGGAATACTTTTCTTGCCTTATATGTAAATATGGTTCCGATAGGCAACCTTTCCCTATTTCTAGTCAAGTGCTCCAATAGTAAGAGTAGAGAAATGCAATTGTGCAATGGGATTATTCTTTGTTAATATTTCATTCATAATTCGGTAAAATACTTTTTTTTTTGTATTTGTTGCACAATTTATTGTTGTTAGAATTCATTTTTCAACTGACTAAATTTCAATATTTATCGGTAGAAAGAATGTGTTTTTACCGAAAGCTTATTTCAATTACAAAATGCCTAATAGCCATTTAGTGTGTCAATTAATACTATTATAAATGACAACTTTGTTTTCAGTAAGAAATAAGTTGAATTATTAAAATTTGTCGATCGGAGCTCTTTCATACTACAATTTAAATTACTACAGATTTTACTACCCCGATATCAGGAGCAAGGTCCGTTAAACTTTCAAACAGTACGGTAACTTTGGCGCAACAAATACATGGTGCGCCATTAGTTACTTGACCCTGTGCAATGTGCAGTGTACTCCCTGGAGCTCCCGTGAAAAATTAGCCGTAATGCAGCTACAACTGTTTCCTCTCTTTTGTATGCATTAATAGACGGGTTTTATGTGCATTTGTTTCAAACTACGGCAAAACTGCTGTTACCAAGTTTTTTATAATTTAGGGGTTTTAAGAGAAAATTGTATAAACGTTTTAGGTTTTTCAGATTTGTGTACTATATTTGGAAAGTGGTAAAAACAAAAGGTGATTAAAGAACTTGGATAGCAAAAGTTTTTTTAACAGAAATTTATTATAATATCTGAATTTGATACGGAGAATTGATCAACAATTAGAAATTTGTGGTTCAGGGTTGATGTGAACTAATTACACTAGAAGTACATAAAAAGTGCAATTTAGTGATAAGTAATATTTTTAAATTATTCACAACTGTGTTTTAATAAGTTTTACGCTTTGATAGTGTGAAGATTTCTTTTTTTTCAAGGTGTTGATGTTTCGAAACTGTATGTTGCTTCTTGTATGTTCATGCGCTTCTTATATGTTTATGCTTTTTCACCTTCAAGTTTCCCACCGGAGACCTTCCCAGTAGCAGGATGGGAGAGTGCTTAGTACGTTTCCTTGATAAGTAAGAAGACTTTTCTTCAATCCTCATGAGAAAAAATATTTAAGGTACTGCGATCTATAGAATATAAGCCTGTATTAATGCTTAATTTCATTCAAACATTTTTTGTGCAATTTATTTCATTATTTTTTGTTGTTTTTGTCTTTTTTATTTATTGTTGATTACTCGAGATATTTCGTAGTTTATTTAGGTTCATATTATTTTGAGAGACGTCAGTCAAAGGTTTGTTGCTTTCATGTAATTTCTCTCTTTCAAAAGGGAAGAGTTTAATGAATCAAAGTTTTTTTCTAAACTTTGTCATGGTTGACAAATAAGAAAATTGTGGTATTTGATTAACGTTACTTAATGTCTGTCCTCCCTTCCACTAACTTATTCCCTACATTTTGGAGTTATTGAAAGTTTTGCCATTTTCCGAAACCAGCAGGGAAATGAAAGTTTGATTGCTTTTCTTCTGCGACGAAACTTATTAGAAAGAACTAATAGTGATGGCTTTCAAGATGGAACTTTGTTTATAAGATTTAATTTTAACTTGACTATACTTCGTTTTGGCAGCTTTTATGTTCCTTAGCTTAGAAGTGCTTTATAAAATATTCCTTCAGTCAGTAGAAAGTGGGATAATGTACTTAACGCGACTGTACTGTATTGTACAGTCTGAATTTAATAACATTGCTATTTGCGGTACAGTCTTGCTAAAGTGTTCAAACGTATTGTGTACAAAAGTTTTTTCTTTATATTTTTTTAAAGCGATTTATCTTAAATGACTTCGTGATGGTTTTTTAAAATGAATTTTATTATTAACTGTGATTAGGATCTTATGCTTCAAGATATTCATATCCCTAAATTTATTAACCATAGATCACTTGTAACAGATTGTATATTTTATTAATGCTAAATAATATTCAAGTAAGTATTTTGTAGAATATATATATATATATATATATATATATATATATATATATATATATATATATATATATATACACGTGTGCGTGTGCACACACACTCACACACACACACACACACACACACACACACACACACACACACACACACTATATATATAATAAATAATAGAAAAATATATGTTAACGTGACAACTGGAAGCTCAAGGTAGAAGCTATGAGGGGGGCGGTAAAATGGATAATTTAAAACAAATAGTTAAAAGAAATTCTACTTTTCGACTAAGATGTGCTACCATAAAATTTTCACTGACCTACTCTCTATAAGCTACTTTAGCGCATAGTATAACTGCCACTACGCCTAAAAAGTAGGCAGCTATTTAAATTCACCGAGATAAAATAAACTTTCAGCTAAACCTGCAATTAGCTACTAGATAGAATCTTAAGGCCGACAAATTGACTTCAAGTGAGCTAAATGCCTTTCCAACTTCTGTTCCTTCATCCTTAATAATTTATTTTATCCACCTTTTCTTTCTCGCAGGACTTTTTAACAGCTCCGATATACTAGTTACGTCAATACCAAAAGACATATACAATGTTATAATTAATGTATTCTGCATAAGAATTCTAACCATTAAAAACATTTTCAATTTATATAATTTTTCACCCTTCGCTATCATTTTGATAACATTATAACGTGTTGTACGCGCCAGCCTACTTTCTACCAGGGTTGTATAAACTGAGGGGAACGGATCAGGAGCCTCCCGAAATTTTGAAACGAAACTGAATTTTTTTAAATTAGTAAGTAAATTTAGTTAAAGTACTCAATTCAAGCTGTCTGAACGGTCAAGTGGGTAAAATTTCCAATATTGTTTTTACCTTCAAATACGTTTTAGCAAGTTTTATATTGAATTTTCAAAATATCATCCCTTCCCCGTATTACTGACTACTTTGACTAACCCCCTCCACCGAAGAATATTCTGCTATGGCTTTGATTTTTATTTAAATAAGTTCCCTTTTGTTGAAAAATTAGAATGTTATAGGTCCATCAAGGAATTTGACTGAATGTCGTGGAAATTGGACGCCTACGGCAAGGGCAGCGTACGGATGGGAAGTTGTCACCAGAGTTGAGCTGCAATGTATTTATGTAAATATATGCTAATTGTTTAAGAGAAGCCCAAGGAAATCGCCGTTGTGCCAGTCACACATTCGTAGCTGCTTCTTCCTCTCGATCAGTTCCTAGTTCATTTCTCAGTTTACTTTTTTTACTGATAATAATTTTTGAGCTAGCTAAACCTCTATAACTAGGCTGCAGCCCTGACTTAGATCGCCGCAACGATGAAGTAAGAAACGTATTGAGACGAGCTTGGAGCTGTATAAATGTTCGTGTTAGGTATGGACATAAGGCCTAACTGCCAAACTAGCGAAGACCTACCCCAGAAAGAGTGCTTGGTAATGTCCTTGTATTATTTGTCTGTGTCTCATTTACAAGGAACCTTTTACTCGGATTCTTACGACATTGCAATTCTCTCACCTTCCTTGAAAGGCATTGCACGCCTTACCGGGTTCTTTGGATTCAAACATATGTTTTTATGATGATTTTTTTTTATTTTGAAGAAAACTTATTTTATTAGTATAAAATTATAATAATGTAATATATGTCATAATTATACATTATATGTTTATAATTATATTCTAATATGTAATATAAAATTATAATAATGTAAACAATATTATTATAGACGGAAATGTTTCTACGTTTCTAGTACGTTATCAATCAAAATTCTAAATATAGTATTATTCTATCTTTTCTAGAAATATTAAAAATAGAAATATTTCTAGAAATATTATCTTTTTGCGGTCAACCAGATAAATATATTAAAAAAATAAAAGAAATAGAGTACAACTACTTTGTATGGTCGATAATTCGAGTAAGTAAATATAAAATGCACAGTTAAAAACATTAAAATAAAAAATTATTAATTTCAAAATAATTTTTTAAATTTATATTAGTGCAGTTTGTAAAATTTAATGTAAACTAAATAATTGTACCCCTATCGATTAAAAATATAGAACAAACGAAAACAATAAATTTAAGAAGGCACTAGTGAAAGGAATGGGACTAAAGTGGTCCAATATGGGCGAGGTGGAATAGAATAAAATATAAATTGACGCTTGTCATTCGTGAACTATTAGTTCTAATAGATATAGTATATACGAAACTCGTCAACTGCAGTGAAGTGACATTTATATGAAATCCAGAAGGTTAATAATAGGTTTAATCAGAGTAATAATTATACTTAAAAATCAAAGTCATCAATGATTTTCCCTAACGCATAGGTTACTAAAAAAATACATTAAAACAAGAAAACTGATTTTAATCGCCGTAAACTATATATAGTACTGTAGTTAAAATTAACTTTATTGATCGCCTTGAAAACATAACCTTACTGTATGGGGACATTACCTTACATGTCTTTATCTAGTAATTTACACCTAATTGGGCCGCACTATTTTTTAGTGTAATAAACTAGTACCTCTCTCTCTTTCTCTCTCTCTCTCTCTCTCTCTATATATATATATATATATATATATATATATATATATATAGCTGTAACTGAAGTATTCGATCAGGATAGGTTTAGTTATAAGAAATGAAGTTTCCTGCGTGAAGTAAGCCGAAGCCGTGAGTCGGTAAGTTGAGGTTTTGTACCAAACTGCGGTTACTGTTTTGAAATTTTAACCACAGAATGTGGTTCGTGACAGTAAAATTCCATGTTTGAATATATTTTAGTAACATATGTGCAATAAAATAGGGAGTTGTCCGTTTTTGTCAAATATTACAAACATCAGTATTTAAAGTAAATTAAAATAAAAACATATTTTCGCATTTCCAGCTTGTAGACCCCTCCTGGAGGAGGGTATATCCTAGTTTTTTATTTCAGTAGATCCTAATAAGTAGGGGCTTTGAATTCCATCGCCACCAGTAACAAGGTCATTCATGGATTTATCCTCTGCCACTTCATGTACTTGACCTCTGATACTTAACAAAAATTAATGATATTTAACAGTGAAACGATTTTGAATGGCTTTAACGGTTTCTTCTTATACCAAACATTTTCTTGACATATAATTGTAAACTCAATAGTTAGACTACTTTTTTAATTTCACGAACTCTTTGTCATCAATAAATATTTCATTTGAATTTACCAAAAATATTAAATAAATAAATTCTAATAATGTATTTTTCTCAAGAAATTGTGAAATCCATTTAAACTGAAAAAGAAGTATGAAACTTTTTAATTTAATGTATATTATTTATTTTCTTTTTGTAAGTTGAAGCTTATGTATTACAACCTTGTTTTCATTACGAAACCTAATCTTCTATTTATTATGAGATATAGAATTTCTTCATTATTTCGTGATGAGTCAACAAGAGTTTTATCCCTTTTTCCATCCCTTTACGTTTTTAAGACTTCGGTATAAAGTTTGCCCTAAACCTAATAAAACAAGTACTTGATATGTTATTGTAAAGGGATATTATTGGTTCAAATTCTCCAACGTGTACTTGCAGCCCCTGTTTAAGATCTCTAGACCTATTTAAACACCCTTCCTAGGGGGGTTACGGTGTAATGAAGAATTCCTTGCTTTTATGGGACGTTTTCTCTTCAGCCAGGACGACGTGCCTTCATAACCGGAGCACAATATAGCCTGGAAGAAATTATGAATCGACATAGCTAGAAGTTGGACAAGAGGTTTAATAATTAATGATTTAAAAAAATATTATACATTATCTATAGATGTTTAAACATTTGCCCAACTAACCTTAATTTTGTTTCAAACTATTATACAATTTTGAAATTATGAACTGAAATAGAAAAAAATGATTTTATAATGAAACGGTAAGGATATTAGTGTTTGTATGGATGCTTAACAATAGGCCTGTGCATAATAGTTTTATAAAATAAGAGAAACGTTTTAGATCTGGATGTTTTTTTGTTATCAAGCGGAGCTCTTCGTTCAGGTAGTTTTATTTGTGGGCGCCACCTCGCTCCTATTCTATGCATGTTTGCAGTACGTTCACAGATATAGGTATTTAATATTTAAACTTGTCCGACTATCAGATTTATACCTTAAGTGTATATAAAGACAGTGTTTTTATATTGTGTCTGGACAGTCAGTTTTATGTTTGCTTTTGTTTCGATTTTGCCTTCCGTTTTATTACTTTTTTTTTCATATAAGTGACACTGCCATTCTTCTTCCTTCAATGATCCTTAGTACCTTTTTCTCCTCATTTTTTTATGAAGGAGGAAAGATAAAGAAGCATGAGTAGAATAAAGGTTAGAAAGATATAGAAGCATGAGTAGAATAAAGGTTAGAAAGATATAGAAGCATGAGTAGAATAAAGGTTAGAAAGATAAAGAAGCATGAGTAGAATAAAGGTTAGAAAGACAAAGAAGCATGAGTAGAATAAAGGTTAGAAAGACAAAGAAGCATGAGTAGAATAAAGGTTAGAAAGACAAAGAAGCATGAGTAGAATAAAGGTTAGAAAGACAAAGAAGCATGAGTAGAATAAAGGTTAGAAAGACAAAGAAGCATGAGTAGAATAAAGGTTAGAAAGACAAGGAAGCATGAGTAGAATAAAGGTTAGAAAGACAAAGAAGCATGAGTAGAATAAAGGTTAGAAAGACAAAGAAGCATGAGTGCAATAAAGGTTAGAAAGATATAGAAGCATGAGTAGAATAAAGGTTAGAAAGATAAAGAAGCATGAGTAGAATAAAGGTTAGAAAGACAAAGAAACATGAGTAGAATAAAGGTTAGAAAGATAAAGAAGAAGAAAAGAAATATGGTAATGATCACTATAGAACAAAGCAAATTATAGACAATATTTGTCTTATATTTCCAAATAACTTCAATTTTTAGCTAAATACCGACATTTTATACTCCTTTAATAGTAAATCCTTATTTATCAGCACTAAATCAACTTTTCAAATAATGGTACAGAAATTCTGCCCTAATGGAGGCGCCGGAACAAACTTGAACGAATGATTTTAAATCCTTTATGCTTATGTTATTCTAGTTGTTCTTATTTAACTTTGTTTTTAATTTGTGTATTATTAAGTAATAAACCAAGTTAAGCTCAAACAAAAACTTTAGAGTAAATATAATGCTTACTTCGGATAGATTTCACTAATTGTGATTGGCGTTTGTAAGATCTCTGCAAGAATTCTTGGTTAATTGTAGAAACTTTTTCGGAATTGTATATCATTTATGGGATCCTGATCGAAATGCTTGAAACTGCACACTTACAGAGTTTAGTATAATGACAGAAAATGTAATAAATTCACGAGGAAAGCAAATAGTTCGCATAATGAAACTTTTACACAGATAACTTTTATTTTGGTTTATGATAAGGAATTGTTGCGATTTAACTACAGAAAATATCCAGTTTTTAAATTGAAAAGTTTTTTTATACCATTTCATTTTTTATATGAACTAATAAAACTAACAAATTTTCTTTTCCCTGAGTTTAGTGAAAACAAAGTGTAAGAATATTTTCATTAACAGGGAATATTTTTCCTTTTTTTATGAACTTAAAGTTACAACTGTTTTATATCACCCGTTGTTTCAAGTTCGCGTTAAAGTGTATTACAGTTTCGTTCGTTAGGTTCTTTTGTTTTTATTAAAAAAATATTTTTTCCTTTTGATCATATTATTTTACTGCTTTCCTTTTACGATTGGAATAAAAATTCTGTCTCATGTCTAACAAGCCAAGTCGTAGTTTGCTTCTGCAAGGAAATGTTGTACATCCTTTTGTGCACTTAATAAAATACAACGGCATTAAAAGGTGAGAGAAAAAAATGATTCGGAAATATAAACATGTAATATTTAAAATCATTGGACAAAAAACTGTAAGAGTTTTCTAATATAATTGTAGGTATTATATGTTGTTATAATAAGTACTTTATTATTTATTTATCATGCTGTTTTAAAGTATTATATTTAGTTATATTGAGAGAAGTAAAGCATTTGACAAGTATCGAATTTGACATAAAATAAGACTATAACTCAAAATTTCGAGAGTGCGGGAAGATTATCAGCTGCTAAACCCCTTTGTATGCATAACCTATTTAACTATAACTTAGCATATTTTACCGTAACGATGGCATTACGTGGGGATAGTTTATGCATGAGTTGCATGTTGTTTAGATAAGTAGTTTATCGGTGAACTTAGCTTGTAGTTTAATATTAACAAGGCGTTTTTACTTAGCAACATTATAAGTACAAGCAGGTGGTCAATATTTACTTTGGTGTACAGTCAGTTTTTATTATGTGACAGTAATTGTTGGAACGCATGCGAAGAAGTGAGAACCCTGAGTTTCTTACATCATATTTACTGCTATAGTTCTGTGTTTTTGAGGTTCACGTAAAAAACTTTTTAAAAGTATGGTTTGACAAGACTCGTGCAATGGATAATGTGGTTATATAATAACTTTAACATGAACGGAGGGGGAATTCGAAAATAATTTTAACAAAGGCACCAGGTATTGACCTAATGACCTAAGACCAAATGATTATCGTTATCTTTACCCTTTTGAAATTGCCAGTTAACATTGTCTGATTTGCTTTTATTGATTTTGTTGTTTTTTTTAGCATAACATTGCCAAAAGAAGTGTCTCAGTATGTTGAAGATAGTTTTAATTTTTTCCTTACACAGTTATGTCATAAACGAAATATTTTTTCGAGATTTTTGTGAACGTGTTTTCAGCTACTGAAACTCTTAATATCTTTTTGATAATAGTCCTGTGTTAAACTTAATATAATTATTAAGTTTAATAATTAGTAGTAGTAATATAATAATTAAAATAATTATTAAAAAAAAAAATGATTTTTAAAACAAAATTTAACACATTTTTCGAAACTGAAGGGTAGTTTTGTTTAGAATTTTAAAGTAACATTTAGATTAAAGAAAAATTGCTGGGTACCAAAACTATAATGTAATGAAGCATAATTGTTGATAAACTTTAATTTTAAGTAATGAAATTCTGTTTATATCTGAATTGCAATTCAGAGTATTAGAGTTTGGATAAAACTGCCATTTATCTGTTTCTACTTTTGTGATGTTCACGGGTTTTATGTTCTTTACATTGACTATTATTCACGATATTCCCTGCCCCTCACAGATGGTAGTAATTAAACTGTCAGACTGGGTTAACTTGCAAAAATATTAAATTTGTATGTTTGTCGATAAAATCGATAAGAAGGTTTGGATAAAAGGAATTTCAAAGATTTTTACGATTCAGAAGTAGTGAAAGAAAATAAATCGTAGACTTCAGATGTCGCGAACGTATTTTTCAATCCAGGAATATTGACTTGCCTAATATTTAATATTCATGACGTTAAAGAATTTCCTATTAACCATATTTAGGCAGTTCCACTGATTTATTACCATAAAACGAGGTTGTTTTTGAACATTGCCTTGAAATTGCATTGTCTCCTAAATGTCTTATAACGTTTGCATATCTATTATTTGTTTTTGACCAAATCACAAATTTGTTGCCTAGTGGCATTCTAAAGTACTACGACCAGAAGATATTGGGTTGAGCGAAAGATATAATGTTACTTTAATTTAAGTTTTACAGAAGTACAAAACTAACAATTTATTAAAGAAAATACAGTTGTTTTATGTGAAATTAATAAACTCTTTAACGCGTAATACAAAAACTTATACACACACAATTACTCACACACTACGTTCACATGTAATTATTGCTTTATCTATTAATTTTTCTGTATAAAAATAAACCCTCAATACATTCACTCACACACCCACTAACAGACAGCTATTGCATTATGTATTGATTTTTCTAGAGTAAAATTTATTCCCTCAATTCTTTCATCACTCACGCCTACCCTCATAATATATAATTATTGTATTTTTTATTGATTTTTTGAGTAAAGTTTAACCCTCAACTCTTCCACCTACTCGCACACACCCTTACATAATTATTTCATTATGTACTGATTTTTGTTTTAGAAAATTCACCTTCCTCCAAATGTTTTCAAAATTCTTCATCACCTGTACGGGCTGCGTGCAGGTGTTTGTAGTTAACATAAGTCTAATATACTATTATAGAAATTCCATTGGACCAATGACGTCACGTAATCAAAGTAACGTTAGTAGAATACCCTCTTACTTGTAACTAACAACTTGTGGAGCATCTAAGATGTATAGGGACAAAAATAAACACTAAGATACTCCTAAGGGTACGAACCTGCACCTCTGTAAAGTAAGGAAGGTTCTCAATTGAGCTATATATGATAAGGTACAAAAATATGTTAGTTATGGTATTATTTGTTCAAGATCACAAACACGTTTATGAAAATGCGCCAAGTTATTGGACTGCCTCATCTGAATAACTGTTCCTACTCCAGCGAACTCATACGAGGTACGGTTGTACACAGTTGTACACAGTTCGTGCGCACAGTCTTATGTCAGCTTGCGTGCAGGAAACAAAGGCTGCAGCTGAAGAAAACGTTGCTGGTATTTATCCCTAGGGATTTTTGTTTATTTGCGAAAGTCCTGCTGGCGTGCAGAAAAGTGTAAAATGAATTTTGTACGAGTGGGAATGTTTGTTTTACTGTTGCAAGCTACACGAGTCAGCATTGTTTTCCAGACGATTGCTGTAGTAGAATTTTTGGTTTGTTTAATAAATATTATTAAACATATCAGTAAATACATATTAGTGATTTCTACTTACAAATAATATAGCCTAATCAGAAGAAATAAAATTAATTTTCAAAGTTTGAAAAAATATGAATTAAATTTTTGGAATGTTTATGGTGTCTGGTTGTTTAAAGCGAGGACCATAATCAGGATATAATTGAGATTTATATTTATTTTATTGGGGAATTTGTAGGTGTGTATGCAAATTGTTTGTGGATGTATATGGTGTTTTAAAAATGTTCTACTAAATGTAATGAATTTCATTTGCTTTTATGAGTTCTTGTTATTTTGTGAATATTCATCCTGCTGCGCTTACATAGAAAAGTAGGGAATTAATTAAAAGTTTATTTACACCAGTGGAGTTGTGTATGCATTGTGTATGATCGTGACTTTGGGTTTAACTGTGTTTTTATGTTGTTATGTTTGTAGAGTACATTTTGTTATACGTGTGTTGTTAATTTTTCAAGAGTATATTATTCACGGATATTAATGATTAGTTTATATATGTATAAGATAGTATTGTATAAGTTCAAGTTTAAAGTAACTATTATATATTAGTGTACATGATTATGTGTAGGCCTATTAGTAGCAAAATCAAAGCCAGAAGCAAATCATAGTTCATAATTCTCTCCTGTATTTACATTTGACTTTTAATTAGTAGCAAAGTAAAACCGAGAAGCAAATCATTGTTAATATTTCTCTCCTGTGTTTACATTTTACTTTTATAGTAACCTGCATTGTATTACTAGAGTATATTAGTGTACATGGATGTGTGTAGGACCTAACCTCCCCTCTGCATTTCCCTCGACGTCCTCCGGCTAACTTCTCTACAATCCTCACCTCGATGACCTTTCCTCGTCCGCAAGAAAGTCATGGTTTATCCCTTGACTACAATCCCTGGTTCGAGACTTGTATCTAAGGTATTTCAGATAATGTTTTTGAAATTTATTTATCTTTAATATTAATTTCAACTAGTAAAATTAGCTCGTTTCAGAGCTACAAAAAATGTATCTGTTATTAAAAATTTGTTTTATAATAATCGTGTAACCTAGTTCATATTTTATTTGTTTTTTTTTGTCACAATGAGCCATTTTCTTGCTTTTAGGAAATATACTATCTATACCGCATTGTAATAAATGAGCTTTGTATCCTTATAAATGGTTTATTTTGAATATGTAAATAGGCTCTGGATGCGAAGTACGAAAATATTGTATTTACTTATTTTTTTCAACTGTTAATCAATTTTCATTTGCTGTATAGAGAATTTTAAATATTTGAATTCAGGCCTCAGTTATTATTATTATTATATTATTATTATTATTAATGTTTTATAAAAATAATGTTCAAGCCTCATACAATGAAAGTTTTGGATTATGACTTAAAATGTAGGCCTATTGTTAATAATATTTTGTAAAAATATAAGGCTCATTAAGAAAAAGCATGGTTTTAACTGTTTATAATAAATTTGGTGTATGTTTTTGAATAGACAAAATCTTTTACAATCTTTTTAATGTGTTTGTAAGGTGCTTACATTGAGTACTGATAGTTCCGCCTCGATGCAGGTTTCGTCTTGTAACATAAATATTTAGGGACGCGAAGGAAGACATAAAGTGCTGTTATTAGATATAGGAAGCCTTGCATACGATGCTCAAGGGGTTTGGGGCTGTCAAAACACTTGACATTCCGAACGCTGCCCCGTCTATTGGACACCTCTTCTATTCTCCCAGAGGGCTATATGGCCCACCTTATCTCTAGATATTGGATACGCCTACCTGAAATCTAGATATTTGCAGATTATATTAAAGAAAGTAATTAGGATGATTAATGGCTTTAGGATTTTGCAATATTCTGAAAGAATCGTCTCACAGTGCAATTTCCGTGTAACATTATTTATCTGTTATATTTGAGTATAGTTTTTTATGAAATGTTAATTTATAACAGTTTATCTTATTTTAGCTGTTGGATTAATACAATTTCTGATAAACGAGAGCGTTTGATTCAGGATTTGCGTCCATTTTTCATCTCGATCCGTGATAACACAAAACTTGATTTTTTCCCTATTCAAATTTTCTTAGGCTGTATTCTAAGCACACCCGGGTATAAACCATTTTCCACATTTGTTCATAATTATTATTTGTCTGTTTTAACATTAAAAAAATTTTTTTACTGAATATTTGCTAAATCTTTGATAATACATCGTGACTGATGGTCATAAAATGTGTTTTTCGGTGGAAACATAGTATAGTTTTCTATGTATTATAACTACTGAAAATTAGTACACTACTGCTGCTGTTAGTGGGATACAGTGGGATTTAGCAGCTTTAAACCTTCATATTTCTAAAGGAGGAAAGTTGCCTTTCCTTAAAGTTGGAAATAAAATCGCTGCCGATATGCTTTTGAAATAGAACTTTAAAAATATGATCTGTAAAGTCACATCTTCCTTCGGTGTCATCGGGCTGCGTAAAATATTATAAATGACTTGACTCCGATAGAGATTTGATAGAATATTATATCAGGCAGTGTGAATGAATGGTTGAACACGGAGTTGCCACTTGGGTGCCGATGTCATTGTCCCGCTCATCAGTCACGGAAAGCTCTGATAATTCCATGACCCGTGAGAAATATAGTAATCTTGTATATTCTAGTTGTCATGGAAACCAATAATGTCTGACAGGCGAAATCTGTGACGAGCCACAAAACATCTGACGAGATTAACTGTCAAAATACTTGTATAATATTAATCCAATGTAATCGTATGTCTTGGGGCGAGAGAATTTAACGGTGTAAAATATTTGAGAATAAAAATAGGGTACACCTTTCGCTTATTGTATGAGTTTTTAACCAACTTAGTTTCTCTAGAAATATGTGTAAAGGGTTTATTTCGTAAACAACTAGATCATACCCTGGGTCTATTATATCTGATATATTGTTCACCTCTCTGATAACTGCAAATACACACATACAACGTTAATAGAAGAAGTAAGGCTTATGAATTGTAGACATGGAGAAAATTGTTCTAAGCAACTTCCTTATTATATATATATATATATATATATATATATATATATATATATATATATATATATATATATATATCTTTTAGGCGTTAGAACTTTTCGTAGTTAAAGTTCTAGAGTAGGCATCTATTAGTTTGGTTTATAAAATATTTTACTTTCTAATAAATCCTATTAAAATTAAATAAATGGTTGCTGAGATAACCGTAGGTTTTAGAAACGTTTTTCTTCGCTTTTCATTACCATGTTTATGCATTTTGTTTCCTCATCCTTCCAACAGTAATCGAAGTCATACACAGAAATTAAAATTCTTTTAAACACATTTGTTATCATCAATCGTGAAAAACTACTCTATATACAGGTTTTGGAGCCTTTATTGGACTTATTTACAAATGTGGGTCTCTACCAAAAAGGAATCAAAAACGTTATACTGTTATTCAGGAAAACGTACTTTAGAATATATTATTCGTTTCTAGGATATTAGAAGTGATAATTCCTAAAAAGTAATTGAATGGCGATTGTGATTTAGTAACATAAGTAAGTTGCCTACAAACATAATCATAGAACTTAAAGCCATATTAATGCAGAATTAGGATGTGATGTAAGAAACCGAGGATGAATATACGAACCTCATGACACACGTACATTTGTAAAATGTTTACTGGCGTATCATTGACAAATAAGTTTGAAAAATTATCTTCTATTATAAAGTAATTTAAATTGTTCGTATATTAAATTATATCTCATTTACAACCGAAACACGCTAGGGCATTTGGCAGTTCAATATATTCACTGTACTATTCTGAGTGAAAATATCATCCCCCTTAAACACTAAGACATGTAAGCTGTAAGAGAGGTGGTTCAGACACAAAAACTAAGTAGATGGGAAAATTTTATCACCCCCTAAGTTAACCTGTTTTGACATGCAGCGCGGTTGTGGAAGTCTATGTAGTCGCCCTGATCCCATGAAGGCTAGCCATAAACCATTTATATTCACCTATTGACAATTAATTGTTAATGAGGTGAAAGAAAAATGAACGGTACGGCATTTCTATACGATATTGAATGAATTTATAAATATCAGAATTAATTTGCAAATGCGCATAAAGTAGTATCTCTGTATTTTATTCTGATAAAACATATAAAACATGAATGGTATGTTGTTTTAATTATGTATTGTAAAAGTAACAAAAGTAATAATTTTCAGAATTGCAACTAACCATATATTTGGCAGGTGTCTGACGTTTGTAGCGGCAAGGTGTCTTATTGGTTATATCAAAGATCAAAAACATTTTCATTTTACATGTAAAGTACTCGTATATGTATGTACGTATTGTGTAGAATATGACGGAATAATATATCATAATGTATCTCGTAAAATGTATAAAAATAAGAATAAATTTTAGAAAACGACAGTTCTTATTATAAGTAATAAAGGATGCAATAATAGTTCTTTACCACAATGTAAATTTTATATAAGTGGAAAATTTAGTTCTTCACATAAAATAACCTTTATAATAAACTTTGCATGAAATTTATTAAATGCACATCTACAAGAAAAATGTTTACGTTTTCGGTGTAATACAAACATTATAATTATAAAAATAAAACTACATTAAGAATACACACATTAACAACGCATTAAGTTTTTCCTAAAAATAACATAAAATAGAACTGTTGATTACTAATTGTACAAAATTAAAAATATTATGAATATTAAACATTAATTTCTACTAATTGATTTAAGAAATTTCAGATATAGTTTGTCTAAAGAATTTATTATAGATCCATAAAATATTTTTAAATGAAAAGTACAGTATACTGTCTACAATACGGCTTTTCGCCTATCCGGCCCCTCCAGTAATCCGGGGTTTCAAAATCGGAAGGTATAAACATAATCAATATTTAGAAACATAACACGTAAATTTTTTACTGCATGTCCGATGTCATTGACCGAGTGATCTCAACGCCACCCAGTTCTAGTTGTGTAGATAGCTGAAGATAGTTGAAGATAGCTTTATGTTTTAAGGTTTTAATTAATACACTAAATGTGCCCCGAATGCTGTGTAAACGTAAACATATAACTTTACCTTTAGTTGGACGAAAGATTTTGGACAGACTGGAGAAAGGAGCCAGATTGGTTACACTTCCTAACGAATATGGGGTTGAGTACGTTTTCCAATAGATCACCGTTTTCAGTAATCCAACAGTATCCCGGCTCCATATCTCCCGGATTAGTGAGAGTTTACTGTATGTTGAAAATGACTAAAAAATAATGAAATTAGGAGCACCGTAATCCATTTTTTCTGACGTACAACGTCATTATGCTCACTGTAAATGTCTAAGTGTAATTAAAATCCTTAATAAAATAGATAAAAAAAGGGAGGATAAACCTGAGATTTAATTTGGCATCGTTGGATTTAAAAAAAAAGTTTAAATATTGTATTCTTCATTTAGAAAAACCAATGTCGATCCACCACCTGTCCCCTGTAAGACAGTTTTCCGATAAAATATTATCTGAGTAGTCATAGGGTTAATTAAAAATTAATGTTAGTTTATAACCTGCCTGTTTACTGACATTGCTTTTCTTACATGAACGGCGGAATTGGAATTTATATTTTCTTTTGAAACAGATTTTTGTAAAAGGTTTTATACCAAACGCTAAAAAACGTTTATAAAAATTGCAAGTAAAAAAGACTTAATGTGTAAATAACTTGACATTCACATCATATAAATCGTGTGACAAGTTTGCTGCGCCAAATGTGGTCACTACCCCTCCCTCGTCTTCCTTGTCGAGATTTCTTCTACTCACCCCCGCAGAGAACATTTGTTCCCATGATTTATATGGCTAATATAAAGGGACAAGTTAGACAAGGGTGGATTTACTACAAATAAACATAGTCTAGGGGTTGTATTACACATTCCCCTGCTTGTTTGGGTTATATGTGGCGGGGTTTAGACGTAATAATCAAGTCTGAGGGTTGAAGATAACTTTATGTTTTAAGGTTTTAATTAATACACTAAATGTGCCCCGAAGGTGTTTTTCGGTTATGACAGCAGACTCGCTCTTGATAGTATTTCCTTCCTCCTTTCTGAAGTGCATGCGCGCGCACGTGTTTGTGTGACATATAATAATTGATGCGTATAATAAAACACGGTTAATACTCTTTTGTCTATAAATAATAACCTAATTTACACCCTTGAGAAAAGTAATAGTGACGGTTTTCACCACTTATGACTAAAAGGTAAACAATCGTTCTTCCTACTCGTATCTAAAAAAAAATCGGGTTGCTGATCGGGGTCGATCCTAAGCTTTCCGACCAACGTAACGATGCCACCCAACTCGCTAGCTGGGGTTGAAGGGGAGCGATGGGTTTTAGGGATTGCGGGGATTCTTAACTTCTGAACAGGCGTTTTTTTTTTTAAAACACCACTATATCAGCTTGTACTACAGAGAGAAAAGGGAATGCTATTCTTCGAATGCCGGGAACTACAGACGTTTAAAACACCGTAAGGTTTTGAAAGATTGTTCTATCAGCCTTCCTCTAAATGGGCTGTGGGAGGAGTATCAGATGGCCGGGTGCTACAGACGTTTCTGAACTTTCTGGCAATCGTGTGTTTGAAACATTGTTCTATCAGCCTTCCGCTAAATGGGCTTAAGGAGGAGTATCGGATGGCCGGGTACTACAGACGCTTCTAAACTTTCCTGCAATCGTGTGTTTGAAACATTGTTCTATCAGCCTTCCGCTAAATGGGCTTAAGGAGGAGTATCGGATGGCCGGGTAGCCCTACTACAGACGTTTCTAAACTTTCTGGCAATCGTGTGTTTGAAACATTGTTCTATCAGCCTTCCGATAAATGGGCTGTGGGAGGAGTTTCGGATAGCCGGGTGCTACAGACGTTTCTAAACTTTCCTGCAATCGTGTGTTTGAAACATTGTTCTATCATCCTTCCGCTAAATGGGCTGTGGGAAGAGTATCGGATGCCGGGGTACTACAGACGTTTCTAAACGTTCTGGCAATCGTGTGTTTGAAACATTGTTCTATCAGCCTTCCGCTAAATGGGCTTAAGGAGGAGTATCGGATGGCCGGGTACTACAGACGTTTCTAAACTTTCGGGCAATCGTGTGTTTGAAACATTGTTCTATCAGCCTTCTGCTAAATGGGCTTATTAAGGAGGAGTATCGGATGGCCGGGTACTACAGATGTTTCTAACCTTTCTGGCAATCGTGTGTTTGAAACACTGTTCTATCAGCCTTCCGCTAAATGGGCTTAAGGAGGAGTATCGGATGGCCGGGTACTACAGACGTTTCTAAACTTTCTGGCAATCGTGTGTTTGAAACACTGTTTTATCATGCTTCCGCTAAATGGGCTGTGGGAAGAGTATCGGATGCCGGGGTAATACAGACGTTTCTAAACGTTCTGGCAATCGTGTGTTTGAAACATTGTTCTATCAGCCTTCCGCTAAATGGGCTGTAGGAGGAGTATCGGATGGCCGGGTGCTACAGACGTTTCTAAACTTTCTGGCAATCGTGTGTTTGAAACATTGTTCTATCAGCCTTCCGCTAAATGGGCTTAAGGAGGAGTATCGGATGGCCGGGTACTACAGACGTTTCTAAACTTTCTGGCAATCGTGTGTTTGAAACATTGTTCTGTCAGCCTTCCGCTAAATGGGCTTAAGGAGGAGTATCGGATGGCCGGGTACTACAGACGTTTCTAAACTTTCTGGCAATCGTGTGTTTTAAACATTGTTCTGTCAGCCTTCCGCTAAATGGGTTTAAGGAGGAGTATCAGATGGCCGGGTGCTACAGACGTTTCTAAACGTTATTCCAACCGTATGTTTCGTTGATAGTAGACCGACGTTAGGCGCTATAAGGAAAATAAAATATTTCTTTTCCTTCACGATCAGTCAATGCGTACGTGTCTGTGTTACAATCCAGGGTATAGATTCCGACTTCCGACAAAGGTATCCATCCCTTTCGATTCATGTTGGTTGTAGAGAATTTCGTTTCTATCCTAGATGTTTGGTCGTTTTCCCTCTCATCCGTGACACACGTCCAGTTTTAAGCCTTTAATACTTACATTCGGTTTTCCCACAGCAGGACACATTCTGCTCATAGTTTTTAATATCTAAAGAAGCAAGGTCTTTTTCCGAGTGGTATACTTCTTCCGTTAAAAAAATAAGCATACTTTTGCATAGCATTTGTCATACTCTAGGTTTCTCGGTGATAGGTAAGCACAGATTTATTACATTATAAACGTAATCAGCAGTGTTAATTCTAAGTCCAGGGTGTTAAGAAAGCTTAGATTTTGTCAGTTTTTTTGCTTTGTTCATATTAAACATACAATTTGATATTACACATTTAACTTTATAACTCTTATAGAAAGGAAATATGCAGTGTAACAAAATCCAATGGATTTTTACTTAATAATTACGGTGTTGGAAACAACTAAAGTTGTAAAGCGCGTTGTGCTTTGTGTTGCACACAGGTATCATTAAGAATCGTGGAGATCATACTTTAAAAGCATTGCTAATAGCTCCCCCCCTAACCCTCCTATTTTCATTTATTTAAAAGATATTTATTTTCAGATAGGCCTATTATTCTTTCCCTCAGTATCATCTCTTTTGTTGAATTTCGAAGAGAAACAAAAAATATGAATTGTTTTCATCATTAAAATTGAAATGGAAACAGGAAGTGACTTTATAAGTAACGGCAGTAATGGGAAGGGTTATACCAATTAATCTTTTGAATTACGACTAACCCTTTGTTTGCTTGTCCTTGTAATTTTATATTTAATTCACAAATTTATTCTCATTTTCCCATTCTTTAGATTTTGTCATTCATTCGTTTTTATAGCCTACGATTAAAATGTTTTTTGCTCTAAAAGAGTTTAAGATATTTTAAACTTAATTAGTTGCTAATTATTTTTCTTTTTTGTGTTCTGCTACAATTAATCTCAATAATCTAGTTTTTCTGTTTAAAGCAACTAATGTTCTAAAAAAATATTCTTTTTGACTATATGCACTCTTAAATCAATATGGGATACTAGTAGTTTAATCGTAATCTTCTGTCGTAATTGGAGGTGTATTCGATGCTTTATCTGGAGATTTTGTCCGCGTCGTACGAGCAGTTTCTAGCCAATACGATCCATAAGTTGTGAAAGTATGTTCGCAACTACTAGAGCTTATACTTTAGCATAACTCTCAGGAGGATCTCAAGAAGATACATTTTCGTGCGAATATCTTCGGAACTTTCGTGTTACGTCATTACACACGGAAACACTGTTATGTAACGTGACGGTAATTACATTCTAACCGCTGATGGCAGGTGTTACGTAATATGCCAGGAATTACACCCCGACCGCTGATTCCAATTGTTATGTAATGTGCCAGGAATTACTTCCCTATCGCTGATGCCAGTTGTTATGTACTATGCCACAATAGATATCACACATCAATATGTTATTGACCCATTTGTTCCCTTTACTAGGTGTACACATATAGATGGTATTATGTACATAATTGATATCAATGAACAAACACACATAGGTGTTAATATCAAATAAAATAATATTAGTGACTATGTTCAAGTCTATCCTAAAGGTTTTGTTTAACAGCGATAGAATTAAAACCAATAAAAGACATACACAAGACTCACATCAATCATTTATTTACTCAAACGCGTTTCAATGACACACTCATCATCATCAGTGAGTGTTGCAAACCCTAACTTACAACTTACTTATAACTTAGAGTTGCAAGTTAGAGTTTGTAGTAGCAACACTCACTAATGATGATGACTTTGTCATTGAAACACGTTTGAGTAAATAAATGATTAATTTGTGAGTCTTGTGTATGTCTTTTATTTGTTTTAACATAACCTCCCAAGATAAACCCAAAGAATGTAGTTTATTCTTATGTAGGAATTATTCTGTGGATCATCGCAAAACTAGACTTTACTCAAAGAGGATTCGTAGCACGAGCAATTACGAATAATAATAAAGCGTTTGAATGGGAGATAAACTAAGATTGGTAGAAAATAGGAGATTTTAGAAGTTAGTATTGAAAAATTTGAACACGCGCTTTTAGAACGCGAGAAAATTGACATTTCAGATAACGAGACTTTACTAATTTATTGAAAATAAATAGTATAGTATAGTCTACTAGCCTAGACTACAATTTTAATCTGATTTAACTAGACTAACGCCGTGGAGTCACATGCTTAAACAACGGGTTTCACTAGAAGCGTCTCCAGAGAACACAATAAAAAACTGCTAATCACAACATTGAGCATATAATTTTACAAAAGTAGTCACAAATGTTTTTTTTAGAAATATGCATTTTAATATGGTCATTGTATTTTGATACTAAAAGCTGGAAACAATATTTTATTATAGATTTGTGTGAGACAAATGTAATATTTTCACTTTTAGTTTTAATAAGAATAAAAATGTCTTTTTCTAAAAAGAGTTGAACTCGTAAAAGAGAGCGATCGTGACACCTTAACATAATTACCATCGTAGTTCATCATAACTCTGCCTCGTCTGGCTTGTGAGTTTCAACCCTTCACTCACTCATTGAACACATACCCAATGCTCGTCAATCCAATTAAACACCGACCGGTGGCTGGTGTATGAATGACCCTTCGTTAGAGCTTTTCAATACTTCGTTATACTTAAATATTTTCATCGCTGTCGATAGCGAGACTTGCATGCGAGATGAGAAAACTGACACGAGTGCTTTAAACAAACATTGCTAGTGCATCTACCGATACAGTCAGCCGTCCTCCAGTTCCTGGAGCGGAACTAAACATGAACTATAGACGTTAACTATGAAAGGGATGAAGTACTTACAAAAATGGAATGCAAACTTTAACGCCCTAAACTCAGGAATGACAAATAAAATAAAATAAATTTGTTTATAAATAAACTTGAATTACTTGCGCCAGTTTCTTCATAGGCCAAACAGGAATGTTTATTTCATGCACGAAATAAAACATGCCACTAAATCAAACATTCTAAACTCTTCATCTACACAAACTACAACAAAAAACCTGTCAATAATAAATAAAGTTTTATAAATAAATATAATCCATAATAATAGAAAATATCGCTAAACTGTTTGAAAATGCAGAAAATGTGTGAATTTACGTTGTATACAGCAGATAAAATAAAAAGGTTGCGTACTGAAATGAATAAGTAACGAATTTACAAAACCGAGTTTAAAGTTCACTTAAAATTTATAATTATTACAGGAAACGAAACAATGTAAAATTAATGTGTGTTTTTTGCTCTAGAAGCGAGATAGTTTCATATAGAGTGATATGACGTCAATAGCTTTGTGTACATTAATTCCACGTTTATTTATAAAAGCTTTTGCTATAAATTCATCATCAACTTGTATTTCATCAAAATTTTTTCTGCTTTAAATTCGCATAAATGACTCTCATTACAGACGATCGGAAAATGCTTCTTGTATATCGAATTGTTTTAAAATTCTGTGTATCAACCAGTAACTGGTAGCGCGGCTATAACTCATGCTCGAGGGGTATTGTAATTATCCCGACCATACTGAATTATTCGATTTCGACTTATATTGGAAAATTCGATTTACAGTCAGTAAATATACCTTGAACTATTGATATATTTTCTAAGTACACGATATTATTCATATCCTTGTAAGAAGACAAGCGGAAAAAGAATAAAATAAAATTATTCAATGCCGTTTCTAATATACAATTACATGATAAAAAACATATTATAATTTTGACAACATTATTCTCTTGCATTCACTTATCATACTTAGGCATATTATAATTTTTATCAAAAATTTTGATTTTCACCGAGATGGCTCTCAGAGATCAGCACACAACTTTCCGAGATCTCATTTAACTTGACGTGTATTACATATACATCATACTCGCATATTCATTGTTATTATAATAAATATTTCACAGTCCAAAAATTTTTAAACAACACTGCTTAAAGCTTTACACCAATTTGCATTGTCAACATTAGTACTCCTGGCTCTATAGTGCCGGTCAACTGGTTCTTGATTACGCTGGACAACTCTACGAGGTGTTGGGGGAAATTACTCTGAGCTATGCAATGTTTATAATAATGATTATGCAACACGAAAATATCTACAATTATTATTTTTAATAATTAATACAAAGTAAAATTTGAAGCATTCCCTATTTCTGATTTCATCTTGCCTCTTTATATCAAAAAATCCGGCCTTTCTTTTTATTCCGCTTTCTAGTTAAAGCCACCAGTAGCTACGAAGACAGATATAATATTTATTTGAAGGTGTCGTGATTTAAGAGCCATAAAGTGATAACCTGGAAGAACAAGGCATAGGCGGAAGGACAAAATTAAGATCGATATTGCCAAAATGGGATTTGAAGAGTTGTTAAATTATTTGGCTCTTTGGAGAATGGAGAACGTTGACAGTGTCTTGGTCTGTGCGCAATGAAGTTAGATGCATGTTTTTTGTCAAGATTACGAATGCTTTATCCAGGTCGTCTTGCATCATGCTTTTCTTCAATTCTCAGCACTGTCTCGTTAATTCTCATCGACGAGTTTCGAAACATCTCTATTAAACAAAAGATGAGCAAACGTCTGCGTGAGGTTATGCTTTATCCAGGTCGTCTTGCATCATGCTATTCTTCAATTCTCAGCACTGTCTCGTTAATTCTCATCGACGAGTTTCGAAACATCCCTATTAAACAAAAGATGAGCAAACGTCTGCGTGAGGTTATGCTTTATCCAGGTCGTCTTGCATCATGCTATTCTTCAATTCTCAGCACTGTCTCGTTAATTCTCATCGACGAGTTTCGAAACATCTCTATTAAACAAAAGATGAGCAAACGTCTGCGTGAGGTTATGCTTTATCCAGGTCGTCTTGCATCATGCTTTTCTTCAATTCTCAGCACTGTCTCGTTAATTCTCATCGACGAGTTTCGAAACATCTCTATTAAACAAAAGATGAGCAAACGTCTGCGTGAGGTTATGCTTTATCCAGGTCGTCTTGCATCATGCTATTCTTCAATTCTCAGCACTGTCTCGTTAATTCTCATCGACGAGTTTCGAAACATCTCTATTAAACAAAAGATGAGCAAACGTCTGCGTGAGGTTATGCTTTATCCAGGTCGTCTTGCATCATGCTTTTCTTCAATTCTCAGCACTGTCTCGTTAATTCTCATCGACGAGTTTCGAAACATCTCTATTAAACAAAAGATGAGCAAACGTCTGCGTGAGGTTCTCCCAAAGGCATCGACGAGATTTAATAAGACATTGGTAGAAACAGGGATACTCTACATATTGGTTGTAGGATTTTGCACATGCTGATTGTGTGTGTGTATGATATTAGGCTACAGTGTATTCGGAACTAAGGTTTAAGTATCTTTATATAACGGTTACTTGGATGAAGGAACCGCTATAAGTGTACTTTTAGCGATTATTGTATTTTTCTGTCCCGTTATAAAATTTCTGGAGTAATAAAAAAATCAAAATTCTATACATTTTAATTTTATTAGTTTAATTTTCTAATTTTGTTAAGTAACGTTACATATTATAAATAGACTAGTTTAAATTGCGTTCTTATTTCTAATATCTCTTTTAATATTTGCCTCTTTATTTGCATTCAGGTCCTCTTTACCCTTCTTTCTTCCCGCTTTTTGATGTGTTTAACGTAAAACAAAGTGTCAGTCAAGGATAATTCACGCCCATACATGTTGGATTTTGCATCGGGAATAATCAGGCGTCGGTTGTTTTCTATTTGCCAAGCGCGTTGTTTTTCCGGACGCAGAGGTGAAATCTGGATGACGTATACAACAGGAGGGTTTGCCTAGAGGAGGTGGGTAAACAAAATGGAAAACGGGTTTACAACGTTCTGAATTCGTTTTTTGCCAGTACGGGGGAATTTAAAAAGGGGAAAAAGGCTTTTTTGTACTTTAAGGGGAGGATCAAATAAAATACTGAAAAAAAATTGAACCTGATTTGTTTGAAGTCGATTACGGTGATCTAGCCTTGCTACCAGAAATGGAAAATGCAAATGTTAGTTTTTTTAAATCCGTTTTAGAAGGAAAGAACAAAAGATAGAGCTGCGGAAAGTCTGGATAGTGAAAGTGAATAAATTTGGTTGAAATTTTGTTGCAGGATAACGGGAAGGGACACCTAGGATGTGCAGAAGTTCCATGACATGAACAATGCTACTTGTATCGCCTGCCAATAAACACAAAGTTAATAATGTTGGGTTAAACAATAATTCTGTTTTAGGAGATTAATGATATCAATTGCTTATGTTTGAGGTTTACTTACTTGAAATAGAAATTTACTTTCGTATTGCGATGTCTACCCGTCTACATTTACGTTTAGGGTAAAACTAGTGAAAGGTGGGTGAAATATAGTCATAACGTCGCGACGTAAGAGATTTGAAGCTTTCCCTTATTGGTAGTGGTGGGGGTGGATTACGGCTTGCATTAGGACTGCATATACCGGCGCGCCACGTGTTCTGCGTGTTTCATTGGTTGTTGGATAAAGTCCAAAACATTGCAGTACTCAATCAGCCGAATAAAAAACACGATATAAAAAAAAGAATATTTTGGAAATATTTTACGTAACTCAAAATACCAATTGCCCCAGCTTGTTATGGAAGGTAAAATTGGATGGCATAAGAGATCGGGCAGTCGCACGGCATCTTCCGTAAACAACTTACGATAGTGGTATGGAACCTGTACAAAGACACTTTTAGAAGAGCAGTTGACAATGTTCAATTAGTGTTGATGATCCCGAACGTTCGATAGGACGCGGCGGCACTTAGAAGAAGAAGATTGGGACGACAGAAAATATGTTTCCTGGATTGCCTGAAGTAGCATTACTTCTATTATAGTAATTTTTATGGCGTCTGCTTTTAGTTAGTGAAAATTCTACCTTGAAATTACCTTTTAGATATTTTGAAATTTAATATTTATTTAGTTTTATTATGTCAACTTTGCCATCCAAAGCATCCGAATTCTCCATTAAATGTTTGTTTTTAAGGAACAAACAACAAATATTTTTAAAGAATAAACTTTTAGGAAATTACTGTTTCCAGCATAAATAGAGTATTTTCTAATACATTTACTCTACGACCTATAAAAACCAATTCACAAGATTAAACCTTAATAAAATAAAATATAATGGTGTTCAGATAGCTATGGATTGGTGACCCCAAACCGTAATGATCGACTGTCTCTAGACATATATATATATATATATATATATATATATATATATATATATATATAGAGAGAGAGAGAGAGAGAGAGAGAGAGAGAGAGAGAGAGAGCGAGAGGGAGGGAGAGAGAGAGACAGACAGACAGAGAGAGGCCGACAGACAGACAGAGAACATCATAGCGTTTTGGGGTATAAAACAATGAAACCCACTTTGGAGAGTCTTTTTTTATGCTCTGATTTATAAAAACATATATAAGGCCTAAATATCCTTTAAGTCATAGCAAGAGTTTTTACTTGAAGATATTAAGTTAAACCTCTGCCTGACTAAAATAACTTACCTGCTTTCACGTATTTTCAAGAAGAATTCCACGATAAAACACCTTATCAGTGAACAATGCCAGAAAAGTAGTACTTTTGTAGATGAAAGATATTGGATGGAGAGAGATTTTAACGTTTATACCTCCAAATTTTGGAGTAGCCATACCCACTAGAAAATAGAAACGTGCTGAGTTTCTAATAGTCTTGCGGGTATGAAACAAAGATACCTAGATTGAAAAGTCTTTTTAACGCTCTGACATAATGCATGATTGGATATAGTTTCTCAGCCAGTGTATGAAAGTGAAAATTATCATTTAAAAAAGAGAGGGAAAGAGCAGAAAAAAATCTTTTGATTAGGGAACAAATCAGAACTCCTTCCTAAGACGTAGTCGCATCTTTCCCCTACTCGTATAATAAAGTAGCCTTATTATTTTCTATTTAATTTAGCCTCAGTATCCTTAGATTAAATCTCTTTAAAAAGTTGAATAAACTAAATAATACAAAATTGTTACTGCTTTTCTACAACACTACATAAAGTGTAGTATTTAAATTTTATAATTTTGGTTTAATATTTTGTACATTAAAAATTACAAAACGCAACTTGAAATTTGTTTGTTGTGTTTATGTTGATTTTGATTTATTTTTCTGATATAGTGTTATAAATAAGATACGGGATGTTCCTTCCCTGTATTCCATAATGTAGAAATCCCCATGTAAAGTGTTTATGGGTATATTGTGGATACGATAAACAGAGTTTTCACAAATTTTTAAAAGAAAAAAACAACAAAAGGGCTAAAATTTTGCAACAATCGCTTCTTCTTTAGAAATGTAAACTAAGCGTCTCGGCAATGACGTAATGCCTGAATTGACGTCTTGATTATTTTGAGCATTACGTAATCCATATTTCTCTCGTTGCTGGCAGGAAAATTTGCATTAATTTAACACCAGTTGGTACACCTGCATAATAACAGCTTTATTTGATTCTTTCCTCTTTCAAGTCACTTCTTCACTTCACAAATTGAAGGGTTTTCAACGAGAAACTTTTCTAACAACGAAGAACGAGGAAACATTTCTTAACAATAATAACGCGATTGTCCAAACATGCAAGACGTTTGTGTCCTTCAGTTTGAAGTGGACTTTACAAAGAAAAAACTAGTTTTAACTGACCATCACTCTCGGCGAACTGAAAAAAGGCATGAGATAGGATTGTTACTAGAGTTGTTCCTTAAGTAACTGCAAGTTAATCTTTAGACTGTTTTTATTATTATTATTTCTTGCACCCTACAATTTGATAACTAGTTGTCCCTTAACTTTGAATCGATGTAAAAATGTTCTTTTTACAGAGATATATTTTTAAACTAAATTAATATGTTCTGCTTGAAAAGACATTTTTTGCAACTAATTATACACGTTCATCATCGATAAAGTGTATCTCTATACTGTTGCAGCTACGTCATTTACAGAGCATAATGATACATCTAGACGGAACTGTTGAATCTACGTGACATTCGATCGCATCATTTATATCTACGGTACTACGTGGAACTGTTGAATCTAAGTATAAATAATCAATGCATGCATCATGAGATCTATGTGTAAATAATATGTCAATGTGATCAATTAGTACTACTCATGATTTATCTACTTGCAAATGGTAGCCTACATCTACTTGTTCTACGCTTTCATTGGTACCAATCTAAGTAGAAAATTACACTTCCCCTGAGGTTATATTCTGAATATATATTTCTGATATATGAATAGCCTTTACAAAATGAATTGCTGAGAGATGAGACTCTACGCTTATTGTACACGCCTTAGATATACACGTGACGTCTCAGGTATACCAGTGTAGAGTACCTTTAGGTACCTATGTTCACCTTTAGGCCCACTTGTCCCCCTTCAGTTACATCTGTCATACCATAAGTAATCTATCCTCTGCATGTGTTTTCTAGTTATATAATTTTTAATTAACTTGGGGGAAGTTAATTGAAATCATTTGTATGGGATACATAAATTCTGAAGCTTTTTCAATTATTTTATACAAAAAAAAAAATCCTCAATATGTATATTTTGTTCCAAAATTTAAATTTGTTATAAAAGATAATGAAGTATAAAGTACACAAGAAAAAATTCTATGTTTTTAAAGGCTAATCTCCGGAAAAAAATGTGAGTGACTAAAATCTACTCCTTCAATTTACCTCTCCATCCACTCTTCCACCCCAATTCATTCCCTTGCCATCACGTGCCGCTTAACGTGTCACTTTGATTTCCCTATAGTACGTGTACCCAAAACCAATCCCTCGTCAAATAATAGTCTACTGAAACTAACATACGTGATGCCCGTCATTTCCCTTCCGATGGAAATAAAATGCAATTTATTGGCGACAGCATTTGTTAAACAAAAACGCGGAATAAACCAAACTGAGCCGGTTTAATTTGTTACATGCACTAGTAAACACGGCTGAATTTTATCATCTGTTCGTTCACTTTTAATGTATTTTGATTAATTTACGCAACAAATAGAGTTGCTAAAGCAACTAATCCTATCTTCCAGCCCTGTGTTCTTGCACTAAAACCTATCCAGACACTCATTTTCCTTTTTTTTACATCTCTATGTTTTTTATTAGGTTACTGGTTATAGGATTTTCTGACCTTGGTAGATATCGAGTCTGTTTTAGAGAATCGAAATACATTTATCCCCTATCTACCAGCATTGAGGAATTCAATGATCCTAACTAGACTATACTTTAATTAACTTTAAAATAAACATTACCATTATATAAACTTATCGTATCACTAGATATCCCTAAATCTCCATGTGATACATCTCCCTCCGACGTTTGCTTGAAAGACGAGGTTTCCCCTATCTCTACTTAGACTGTAGCTCTCCCCTATTTCTGCTTGGGGTAAGATGTTCTGTGAGTGTGCGTGATTTATTCCTAGCCATGTGTCTTGTGAGTTCTTCCTTATCTTTCCTTGGGATAGAGCTTTCTTCTCTATCTCTAAGTGGCATGTAGCTCTTCACTATTGGGAGTGTAGTTCTCACTTGTCTGTGCTTGAGGACTGTGCTAGGCCTATTCCTACTGCCTTCTTTGAGTTTTCTCCCATCTCTAAAGTTTTCTTCTATTTCTTGAGTTCTCATAAAGCGGTGCATTTTGTGGAAAACATTCAACGACCACCTTAAATAACCCTGGCACCGTTGCACATATGATGATGATGGACCACAAATTGATAACACAACTTTAAAGATGCAACAGGACAAGAAGGGTGCTTTTCCTACTAGATGGTAAACCTTCAATACCGAAAAGGCTTTGATTGATGACAAAGGGAGTAAAAGTATATCGGACATATCCGACGACCGGAAGTAATGGACAACGTTTCTCCGACCCTTATAGGATTAGTTGAAGCAAGAAGATAAACCTTAACTTTAATCAAACATTTTAAAGGTTTTTCTCTTTAAATTGATTTACGTTCATAAATGCACATATTGTGCTATATTTTACACCTAAAATAAAAGCAGTCCATAAAAAGGCGCTTTTAATAAAAATAATGTTACCGTATAAATAAATGTCAAATAAAATCGAATCGAAAAGAATTTAGTTTCAACGCGGATAAATTTATTCCACCACAAATCTAAGAAACAATTGTCCTGCCATAAAAGGGACAAAGGGCGTACAACCCCTAACTGACGGTAGAATTTTACGACATTTGCCCTCTTAAAAACATATTGGTTCTTCAGTCAAAGGTTTAATAAATGAAACTTTCCATGAGAAAAGGTGGTATAGTTTCGTTTCAATTTTTAAAACGTTTGTTTATTACCAAATTATTAATTTTAATAATTAACTATTAACTTTATTATTCAGTGACTATATCAGTTTTCATTTTACTTTCATTCATTTGAAAATAATGACACGTTTAGTTTTATCTAATAGAAATTTTAATTTTGTGAATATTTTAAAATTTAATAAAGTTGAAATGTAGGGTATAAATAAACCCAACGGGAGTCGAAAATCATTTTGACTTGATTATAGTTTCCTTAGAAACTAATAGAATTTAGGAAAGAAAGATAAAATACTCCTTTATCGAGAAAGTATTTGTTTATGTTGTAATAGTATCGGGATAGGAAAAACTAAAATATGAACAAATATTTTGGTATGGAAATAGCCCTAACTTGCTTGGTATCGGTTCAAGGAGACCAATATCCAGGTAGCATTTTCTTTATCAATGAAACGTTTACCTAACTTTAGAATTAAATTCTTTTTAATTTGCTAATGCATGAAAGTGGAATATGATAGTACCAAATGTATTCAGGTTGTAGTATTGTAGAAGCTGTCAATTAAAAATTAATCATAATATAATTTAACATTAGTATGTTCAACTAATCAGAAACCACGAGGTTTCTGAGGAATGAAAAAGCCGTGATGCTGAAACTGACCAAACTTCTGACATTGCAAGATATCTGACAATTTATCTCTCGTTTCACTGAAAGCCACTGTAAACAAAAATGTTTTGAGAGGTCTAAGTCTCAACATAACACGGGAATTAATAGCCCCGCGTATCGAATCTAGGAATATCTGAAGACGAAAGCTCACAATCAGAGATTACTTGCAGCGCCACCTCCATCACAGTGGGCTGACAGAGGTTGGTAGTAGTCCCATCTGTTACATTGGAACGATAAGCGGTAACCATCTGTGCTTTGCTTATATTTACACCCCTGGAACTGATTTATTGCATTGTATAGGCTTGACGTCAAATATCTAAGAGATGATAACGGGATTTGGATAAAGTGAAGCAAGTAAACTTATCCAGACTCTAAAGAAATACGGCAAGTATTCACACTAGATTTTTCTTTAAAATAAATAAATAAATAAATGGAAAAAAATAAAGTAAAAAGAAAATGATTTTGATAGAATTTGTCTGAAGGTATTGATTATTAAGCCCAATTGAATGAAAATCATCTTAAGAGCTCTCTCTCTCTCTCTCTCGCTCGTGTTGCACGTGAATTAGACAAACGTCTGGAACAAACTTGCATAATTATCAGAACAGCGACCTATAACATTTTGTAGCCAATCGTTTCTCTTTCCTGTTTTGGAATCGATTCTTATATTGAAATAAACTGAGTCTCCACAGACTGGGGAAAAATACAGGATGAGAAAATGATGCTATTGGTTGTGTCGTTATAATCTATAAGGCATTGGTTTTGCTCTCACAATCCCGACGTAAATACAGTGCTTGCTATCGTGACAGTTTCCAGTTTCCGACACTGAAGTTATTACTTGACACATTATCAGACTTCAAGACGATTATCATACCTGTATGGGTAAAACACTTAGATATACTATTTTTCTGTCATAATGTGAGAGATTCAAAGAGCAATTCTGTTATTTTTAGGTTAACTTATGGAGCTTTCTTTCATAATTTCGAGTTCAATATAACCTACCAAGTATAACATGAAAAAGAACATCTAAAATGATTTGATTTTGTTTTAGAATCAAGATTTTAAATGAGATTTTAAGTTCTGTATTTTTTAAAGAATTGAAAACGAATTTAATTTGCACCGAACAATGAAAATGCAATGGAAGGACATTCGCAAATTGACGACGCTTGGCGACGAGAACTACCAGGTAGTATCTGGAAATCGCAATATGGCTATTATCGATTATGTTGGTGGAATTAGGTGATATTTCTTGATTCAGGAGGCGAGAGAGTGATTAATCACTTGGGCAAAAATGGAGAATTTAACGATATAGAAAGTAATTGGTATTGCGGGAAATAAATAGTTATACATTTTCTATGGAATAAAACTCGTGTCAAATAAAAGCAACATTCTATCTATTTTAATATCAAAATAGCAGTTTATACAATATAATCTTTTTAAAGTAATAATCTGCTGCTTCATTTAAAGTTATTACGGAATTTTCCTTCACCAAAATACTTTCGGGTGATAAAAAATTACAGATTTATTTTTCCTCATTAAAAAAAAAATGAATTAATTTTATTTGTCAAATGAAATTCGTTTAAAAAATAGCTGTCCTCGACAAAAGATTATGCTGATTTTGTGTTTCTTTTATTCGTTGGAAGCAATAAAAAGCCAGGGCCAACCTACTTCCTGTTTTACTGCTAAGTGCGCTTCTACTGCGCAGGAACGTTTTCCAAAGTAAACATAAATAGCAGTTACGTAAAGCGAGGGGGATTTAAACAGGTGCAGCAACGTTTGGCAATTTCTGCGATTCGGAAAATAGAAATTGAAGGGAGTTTAGAAACAAAATGAAGCGTTAAACCATCAGGTTCGCAGTAGATACTTGGATACCTAATAATCACTGGATAATTGGTTAGCTCTTCATGCTACCTATTTGTTTTTTAGGGCTTTCTGGCAAACACTGAGTTTAGAGTATTGACGCCATATGAAAGGATTGTAATAGATATAGTTAAGTTTGAACATGGAACGATATATGCTCCAGGTCTGAGGTTTAAAGAAGGATCGTGGGATCATATATCATGCGTACAGAGCTGGCCTTTTCCTCTCTTTTGGGGTAAAAACTAGATGACCACGTTCAGTATTTAGTTATATAAGCAGAGTGATAATGAAAAGCAGGATGCTCAAAGGGGACTAAGGCTGAACGTGAAACTCTCAAGAGTTGCTTATCTAAAATTGCCTCAAAATTCCTCTACTAATTTGAACGTTACATTGCAAAAGTGTAATAGAATTCTGTCAAGTTTTTAAATTCTTTTGCTGTTTCAAGTCATAGTCAGTCAGAGAAGGAAGGAATTTGGTGGCCCCTGTAGGTTATGCAACGCCTGTCCTCCGCGACACGGACCCGGTAGGAATGTATGAACAATGCCTTTGCTATGCGAGCTAGAGCTAAATAGGCGTTTCTTCAGACATCTCGTTTGTATGATTAGAAAGGTAGACGAAGGTGTTATTCTGGGGAGTCAGCGTTTACTTCATATCATGAGGGAGATTGGCTGACCTGTTTAGTTTTATTATTTTTCAAGTCATAATCAAGCCATAATCAGTGAATTTTCTTTTTTAATTTAGAAAAACGTTGTTCGAGGTGATGCTGAGAGGGAGAGAGGGAAAGGAAGAGGGGAGGTGGAGGCAGAGAGCGACAAATCTCAATATATAGTGATAGCCTAATAGTTGTATTTAATCAACGCTTTATTTAACAACTATAGTTCTTGAAACTCATTCCATTAAGCTTCAAGTGTTCCGTGTAGATTGTTTTATTTTACAAAAATCTTTGTGTGTACGTGCGTGCGCGTGTGTGTTTGTGTTTGTGTGTGTGTGTGTGCGTGTGTTTGTGTGCTTGTACGTGCGTGTGTGTGTGTGTGTGTGTGCGTGCGTAGAACTATATTTTTTACGTTTATACAAGGTGGTACATTAGTTTGATGTTAGCCTTCTTGTTAAAAATCACGAACCGCTTTGACTTTGCCGTTGAAAATAAATGTACATTGACAATTATTATTAAACCATCGTTTAAAAAAAGTGCAATCTTCTGAAAACGATAGAAAAGACAATAGTCACAAATGTGCAGACAGTGCATTCTCATGATATTAAAAACTGAATCCTTTATTTCATGCGTCCAACAATACCTCATTACATCGACCGTCATCGCTGACACGGAACAACGGACGTATTGAATAGTCGTGAATATTAAAAAAAGATCGATTTCGATTTCGAATGACAACAGTATATATGTATGCGCGGAGGGTATTTCAGTTGTTCATTATTCTTGGTCGGAATCATTACAAGTATCCTCGCCTGAAATTATACTGATCCTGGAACATTATTCACTACATGTGGGGACGTCAATATTTCTTTCGCAACAAACGTTTTTGTGATTAAAATAACATTTTACCTGAAACTCTGCCTGCTACGGATGATAATTTATCAAATCAACTTAAATTTTATCCTACGTTAATTTTTACTTTTGAAACTGCAAACTAAATTTAACATAGGGCCAGACTCAGCCAATACAGCAGGATGATTATATTGTTTGTGTTTAAATAACCGTATAATGGACTTGAGTATGCTAAATAATATTTGTCAGAAATGTAAAACAAACCACAGAAATCGCAATACGTCTTACGTATTATTATTATTATTATTATTATTATTATTAAGTACCAAGTATTATTATTAAATATATCAATAATTTGAATATTATCAAAATTCCATGACAAATGAGAAATTTTGGAAAAATAAATAAATATTTTAATAGTCCTAATTTAAAGATAATTATGTTGGGTTTATTTATTAATATAAACAAATAGATACTCTTATAGACCTAATTAAAAAAAAAACTTTTTTGGATGAATTGAAAATTGTAAAATTTGTCTTATCTGAAAATATGCTCCTAAAAGTATGCTCCCAAATATGGACCGCTGTAGATGTCCTAATTCCAAACAGCGCGAGAATTGTTACCATTTCTAAGCACTATTCAGTCGTATGCGATTGACCAAAGCTGTAGTTTTGTAAGGCCAAAGAAATCGATCCATGTAAAACCAAAGTCTTCATAAGGCTGTCTGAATTGAAATATCAAAAGGAATTTCCGTAGTTGAGTTTGATCATGTTTACAAAAGACATTCTTCATGGATTAACTTTCCAATACCACTTCAATATATCAGTATCAATATTTGTATGAAGGGTTGTTATATTCTAAACAAAGTAACGGAGCTGAGTTATTTCCCGTAATACAATACGGCATCCATTTTGTAAATTGCGCTGTAGCTGGAAGTGTCGGCTTTCCCCAAAGTGGAAAACAGATGGAAATGCACTCGTTTTCTGTGTCTGTTTAAGCTCGTGAATAGCTTTTACAGAAATATGACGACCCTTTTTTAGGTTTTCCTTTTAGAATGCGTGTGTTATTCATAAATATCGTATAGTTTTATTGGTATAACTATATTTGAAAATATGTTTTAATGATTACCATCTTCTGAAACGCGAAAATATTTTTGAAAATATTGAAAAATCCCTCTAAACGAATAAACGCTTCTGATTTTAAAATAATGTAATCAGAAATATTGTAAAAATATTACTAAATTCCTGCAACAAATAATGTATTTTACATACGGCCATCTTTCGAAACGCAACAAAGATAGTGGCCACTTTTAAAAATAATAATATTTTTTTAATTTTGTACGTGTTCCGTTTTTCAACAGTTGTACTTTTTCTTTGCATATTTTATACAAACTTTAGTCCATTGTTAGCCAGAAAATGTTTGAAGTCAGAAGTCTTGAGTAACTCGACAGGGTGAACAAATGTTTTATAAAGCTCTTTCTTTGTTCAACAATTGTACATTCTGTTCGTAATTATGTATTTGAATAAAAGGAATACTTAGTAATATTTAACCATAAAATAATTTATTAACATAAAGTTAAATCAGTTTGTAGCATAAAAGGTTAACAAAACCGCTTTATGTTACACGTTACATCAGCCTACTCTAATACAAATAAATTATAATAATTGGAAACCCGTAAACCCGGTATTATTTGAGAAAATCTGGATATTTGTGTACATTTTTAGTGGATGTAGATCGTCACAAACATTGGCTTATAGGAATTAAAACTTTGCATTGAAAAAAAAGGGCGTAAATAATTTAACATTTTAAATGTAAGAGTTGACTTGCTAAACATTGCTCTGCCGCCTTTCTTAGTAAAATAACGTTCTTATATTATTTGTCTTTCTTTTTTCCGGTTTGTTGTATATTCGTACATTATTATTGACCGCCCGTTTTATAAGATGGACGAAGAAAGTGTGTAAAAGTGAGCCGTCTTTAGTAGGCATTAGACAGATATTTGATGTTTTGCTTATACTCAATCATAGGTTATGTGGTTCGTGTTTTAGGAATCAGTGTTTTCATATAATTTATATTTAAGGTGGGTTCCGTGCAGTTCCGAAACACTGAAATAACTCTGCGTGCCAACTGTCTCTCAGCGCAACAGCTGTTTAGACACATTAACGACAGCAGAAACAGCTGATGGTCTTTTGTTTTGGCGGCAGTAAGTCTCGGTTGTCAAACATGAGCCTATTAATAGATAACTGATGGCGATAATCTGTTACAACGTAAGTGCCATAGTCTTCCTGCTTTTCTCAACGAATGAAGTCTTCTGGCAAATCACCTTTAAAAGTATTTTTAAACAAATAATACTACCATCGATAAATATGGGTTAGAGAGAATATATGAAGAAATATTTGGCGGTACTTGTTTGAAAATATAGCAATTCATCAGTGATATTCACTGCCCTAAAGGCACCCGTCGTAATTTCGAGAGAGATTGTTTACATTTTAAAACATACATTTGGGCGTTTTAGGAAAATATAGTATACAATCTTAATGAACTTAGAAATCCTCAATTTATTTTATTCAGAAATAATTGATATTTAATGAATAAGCGGAATTAAAAAAAACTTAAAGTTTTAAAACCTGTACTAAATGCTTATTTTTAATACTAATTTTCTTCAAAATTTGCAGATAGCAATACGTCTTGTCCTCAGCGTCATGTGCGAACAACCACAATGTTTTTTGTTTATTTTTTTGTTTGTTTAGTGTTATTTAGAACATTAAACAAATGTCCTAACTAGTTTCTTTCCACGGTTTGTGTAACATGCAATAGCTTTTTGTCATTTTTCTTCACAGTTAAAACTAAATAATTTCTGAGGAAAACTCTAGACTATACTGACATTATAAAAAAACACGGTTGATGCGTGAGTCAAAGTTGAAAAAAAAAATTTTTTTCAGCTTACGCAACAACCGTTGTTTTATTTAACAAAGTTTTGTGAGTTTCCACCTCATCATATACTGAGATTAAATAGTGTAAACCCGGAAAAAGTTATTTATCGTATGTTTATATGACATTTAGGTAAAATTGATAGTAAATTTTGTATATTTTTTGTTAGACGTTTTCTCTGAAACCTGGCAGTAGGAAACTACATTCTTTCCCATGTACTTCCCAATCATTATGGCCTGTAAACTAGCCAGAAGATGCTCCATTGAAGAATTATTTCATATTTTTTTTACAGTTTTCATTTAATCATCCACACTGATTTACCCAACATGAAGGATATGTTAATGATTGATAATATTAGGTATGGATATAGAATCACTGATCTAGGAAACGGCGGAAGTTTATGATCAGGGGTACAAATCGGAAGATTTACTCAACCGGAACATAACACTAAACATTACACCCTCATGTATGATGTGAAGGCAGGAATACATTCAGAGATGTAATCATAATCATTTACCGCGATTAGGGAAGATTATTGCACAAAGTAGACTAGACCTACTCTCTAGCAGCATCCTAAACTAAAACTCATCGAAATTCTATATCCACAGTCAGACAGTAGAGTATGACGTCATAGACACAGTGTTTTAACTATAACCTATTTAAATGTTTTTGTTAGCAAGAAAGGATTGTTATATGTAACTGTGCCTTGAAGAAATCAGAGAAAATATACTGCACTTGGAAATTTTGAAATAATACTAAGGAGAAAGTTCGTGGACTTAAGGAGTTTGGACTGTCGTCACGGCTCCAGTTTTACTGAAACTCCTACTGGATTAGTCTCTTTAGATTTAACCAGGAAAGCTTATTTGTGAAAGGTAAATTTATGTGCTTTTAAAATCTTTTAGGGATCATCGTAGGGATGGTTTACTTGTTAGTTATTTCCCAATTTTTTCCCTGTTGTAATAATAAGTCACTTGGGGACAAAGATAGAATAGATAATGGTGTAATTTATCATTTAGAGTTTCGATAACATCATTCACTCAGTATTAACGTATTCTACAGACAAACAAAGTAATAGAGAAGAAGGAATATTGAATTATAAGCGTTTAAAACTAAAGAAAAACTGATTTTAATTTTTAAATACACTTCTTTGATTTTAATTATCAATTTTTTTTTTAATATTTTAGAAATATTTATAGCTTTAAATATATTTTTTACAAATATTGGACTAAAAGTAAAAAAGAGGAATATTGCACTGTTCGTAAATGTGGGGATAATCTAGAAGGATAATTAACCGACCTTGAATTTACGAACTAGAATAAATTTGCAAATAACAGCTGAATTGTACTCTTTAATTCATGACAAGTAAATATTTAGTTATGCAGAACTGGCGACCATTTTCTCCTGACCTGGTTAGGTGTACCTAAATTAAAAATTTTGTTCGCTCACAGATAAAAGTACCTGCACGTAATCTGTCTGCACATTGAACGTGTTTCATCCGTTGTAATAAAAAGTTGCAGAGAGGATACAGTGTATCTTGTTAGATTGAAACCTTTTTACTGTCAGTTTGTGAGTCAAGAGTTGGGTATATTAAATACGGTTTTGTAATAAAAATAGGTGATGAATTAGAATTAAATAAGGTTGAAAACTAGTTACCATTTTAATGGTTTCGTGTTTTACAATTGAGTCCTATAGAGTCAAAGTGCACTTTCTCCAATTTATTCAAAATTGAGATTATACATGAATCTTGTAGGAAATGTCTTAATGGACATGTTTCTGTAATAGGTTCGTTGTAAAAATATTAATTCACACCAAAAATATTTATTCAGAATCAACAAAAATAATAATTATTTCTTTAATAAATTCTTCAGAGGTTTTTTGACTGTTCTGAAAAATGAAAGTGCGGTTTGATTCTAGAGGACTCAATTATACTCTTTTAATTAAAATATTTGAATAAAATCAAATTTTCATTAACATTTTTAATAAAACAATGCTTTTTGTGATGTGAGAGTTTTAAAGGATTTAATGCGTTATGTCATGATATTTCATTTGTTGTTCGCATTCTTCTATTTGGTCTCACATTTTTTTTGTGTCCATGGTTTTTAGATAGCATCGTGGGTCTTCAAAACTGCGTCCGCCAGCCTCAAGGCATCCTCACTGTAGAGGACCTCTTGGAGTTCCGAAGGCCAGTGGCACCATTTCAAGTCGCAAGATATGTGGAACAAGGGCTGGGCATTCGAGAATGTGGTCTGGCGTGAGATGGGCATCGGAACAGTTTTTGCAGGAGATATATGTTCTGGTCTTGTCTGGAAGAATCTTCATTCCTTTAAAATGGTTTGTCCTAAGTCTTGCAATTGTTGACACAAGGATTCTAGGACCATCAAAATCGACAATAAGGGGTTTTCTGAAGGAATGGGGCAGAAGTCTGTACTTTGCAACTGCATTTGCGTCTGCAAGCGTTATAGTAGGGTTGGTCAGAGTTTTTGCCTTCTTTGGCCAACGAATCCGCACACTCGTTTCCCTCAATATTCACATGTGCAGGTATCCATTGCAGCAAGCAGGATTTACCATTGCAGTGCAAAATTTCCAGTAGGATGTTGATGGCTGATGTGATGTTGGTTTCTCCAGTTTTGATTACTTCTAAGGCAGCTTTTGAGTCAGAAAAGTTAACTAATCCTTCCATCGACAGAAATTCCGAACTGGACAGATACAAGGTAAGTGCCTCATAATTGGAAGAAGTTCGCTGGTAAAGTTTGAAGCGATTCCCTGCGTTGATTTTATGCATATATTTGTCTCCATTTGGAAGAAGGAAAAGAACACCAGCACCTCCCTTGTTGAGAGATCTGTCAGATAAGCCGTCCGTATAGGCAATTGCTAAGTTCCCCTTGAGAGAGCCTTTAGTTCGTTTCAAGACCTCCTTGTCTAAGAATCTGTGGGCCTTCCTTCTTCGAGGTTGGGTGTACGAGATTCAAATTAATTTTCATTTCATTTGGTGCCCCTCTGGGAAAAAGAGGCTCACGTTTCTTGTTTACAAATTATAAAGACAATGAAAATGGGATTTAGTTTATTTATGTAACAATGTGTTTTAAAATTTTATGATGACCACAAGTTAAACTGTAAATGGTTAAAATGTAGACGGGATCGTTAAATTAATTACATGTACTTCAACTATCTTCTTGTGAACATAATTTTATTTAAAACTAATATTTTATATTTTATGTATTTCAGGTATGTTGAGCACTTCAGAGAAATATAAACCTTCAAATAGTAAGTTTATAATTAATTTATTTAAATTAAACCTATTTTTAAGCAATTGTTCCTTTTATTATTATAAATGAATGAGTCGTGTTCTGTGTATTTACCTGTTTTTAATGCTTTCAATCCCTATCAATTATGTTTTATCCCTACTTACTTGGTTTTTCGATTGACATAAAGACTTAATATTTTGTTTGACAAGTAGAGACGTAGTTTGCACTAATAAAAAAATACAGTAGATCCTTTTAAACAATTACTGAAGTACTGCTGTTGTGTAAAACTAGGAAAACTAACAATCCAGGAAAATATTTTATTAAATGACGCGAAAAGAAATAAAACAGAAACTAGAAATATAATAAAACAGGAACTGGAAAAAGTAAACACTTTACATTTTATAATTTTCAAGACACTGTTTTATTTTCTGCCTTTGCTTTTGTTAACATCGTTTTCTTTATCAACCAAAAATACGTTACGCTATGAACATATAACACAGTTTTTCCCAACCTTGCTACAAGTTTTATTTTCCCCGTTCTGTGTTTAGTCTGTGAAATATCGTATTTTACATTTCTTATAATTGGAAGAGAAGGCAGTGGTCCGGAGGTTAGAACACTTTAAGACCTAGATCAGCATGTGAAAGAGTGTCAAGGGTAATAATGAATTGTTAGAGCGAAGTACTGGTCAAATTACCTTCTTTGAGTACCAGAGTACCATACGCAGCCCTCCCCCGCCTCTTCTAAGACATCTTAGGGAGTCTTATTTTTTACTGTCAGTGGTTCCGAACCATAAGAAATTCCAACAGCCTCATATGTATTTTTGAATCCTTTTCACTACACACACACACACACACACACACACACTCGCACGCACGCACGCTCGCAATTATGTTTTTATTGAATGTTTCGATTTTCAACCTGTTTGTTTTTCAATTTGTTTAATTCGCTGTTTTCGTTAATTAATACATTTTTTATTTGCCCAACCTTTATTGCATTACTTTATTAATTAATTTTGTTTCTTATGCTTTTAATATGTCTATTAAATTTACTGTTTCAAAGTATTTTTAAAACAATTGTTTCAAGAGTTGTATTATAAAATAATAACACAATGAAGGTGATTACTTAGGTGTCAAAGTGTACATTACATAATGACGCGGTTTAACGTTTTTTTATTTTACTTCGAAATAACAATTTTTAGAGAATTTTGTGTACTACCAGAATCGGTTGTGGCCAATTGTTTTCTTAAGATTAAAAATTCTAAGTGAACCCAATATATCATGTTCTAAATAAACATAAACATTATTACAGTTTTATTATAGTAACCTAAACGTTACGCAAAGTTTTAATGAAAAATCTTACTACCTTACTACTTTGGTATAACTACGGCAATCGATATATCGTTTCTAACAAATGGTAGACATGTAAAACTAATTTATAACTTACCTTAGGTGGAATACTAATACTTGGTGGGCTTTCAAACTTAAACTTGCCCCTGAACTTGGTACCACGGGTTCGACGAGGAAAATTAATTTCCACGTGTCACGCTCAGTTACCCATTTAGTTCAATTTTTATAATATAACGCTTTTTTATAAAGCCACGGCTCATTAATCATATTTAAAGTTTTGCCATTAACGTTTTTCCTACAAGCTCAAGTAAATAAGTACTGGGTTACGAAGTTCCCTTGGTAATACTATTAGTACAGTCAAGTAAACTGTAATTAGTTGCTGGTTTACAGACTTACTTCTAATTTTGATGTTTAATCTCATTACATTTTGACGTTAATCTCTCATGTTTATTACATTTTGTTGAGGGATTATAAAAATGTATAGAATTTTAATAAACTATCAACACAAATTCTAAATCTTTAAACATTTATGTTATTTCAAATAAAAATTATATTTATTCAAGGAATATTTTTTTAAATGTAAAACGTTCTAATAATTGTATTTTATTTCTGTAAATTTAATAAATATTTCCTCTTTAAAAAATCAGCAACAAGTAGTCACTTAATTGCTGTCAGAAATTGCAGCTAGCCTAATTACTAGGAATACAGATTTGATCCCTACATGTCCGTAACGGTTTTAAAGTGCGGGCTTTAGTGATTATTTGGTATAATCATTAAAGTATTTCTCTTTTAATATTAAATCGGGTTTAGTAAATTGCGTTTACATGAACGAAACAGGAATGCTTTTTGTCTTGGATATCAAATTTGTATATCAGTGCAGTATATTCATTAAGTTTCAGCTTACAGATTCATGAGAGCTTTATTCTCTGCGCTCAAGTGACTGAGTTTTTATTCAATAATCAAGAATAATGTAAAGGGCGGGTGAAGGTTAGTGCTGCAACATTACCTTCTTTATAGCGTAAATAAGGAATTGTGACAAAGGCTTTAGCAAATAGTACTTTGTCTCTCTTGAACCTTCTTAATAGCCTAATTATAATGCTATTAAAGGAGCCGTTGCCGTTTATTAAGTGACTGTGAACTACAAGGAACTACTGTTATCTGATTGTATTTTGGATTTTTTATTACATATATATTATTGTGTTTTTACAGCATTAAATTTTTCCCTGAGAAAAGAATTGGTTTACTCGTTTAACTTCCTCCTTTGCTAATTTCATTCGTTAATGCAAATTTTAGGTAAATAAGATTTCACAATACTTTATTAATTAGGTTAGTTTCTGTTTATATGCCAATTGAATTTATTGTCGAAAGTTATTTAAAAATAAATTTGTTTATGGTGTTGTGTCGTAGAAAAAAAATATGTTGCTTGTTTATTATATTACAACTTTATTTGTCGAGAGAAATACTAGAATCCGCACACTTATCGTAGTTATATGTAGAGAATGATTATACAGCAGCCCGCTTAGCGCTATATTTGTCAAGAACTTTGTTTAGGGCTTTTTTGCTGATAGTGATTATAGAACATCCAGCTTAGCGCTGTTATTTGGTTCGAGAGCGATTGTAGAGTGCACATTTTTAGGACTGTTTTTTTACTGAGAGCGATTATAGAGCATCCAGCTAAGCGCGGTTACTTGGTGAGAGCGATTGTAGAGTTCACCTTTTTAGGTCTGTTTTTATTACTGAGAGCGATTATAGAGCATCCAGCTAAGCGCTGTTACTTGGTGAGAGCGATTGTAGAGTTCACCTTTTTAGGACTGGTTTTTTTGCCGAGAGCGATTATGGAACATCCAGCTTAGCGCTGTTATTTGGTGAGAGCGATTGTAGAGTGCACATTTTTAGGACTGTTTTTATTACTGAGAGGGATTATAGAGCATCCAGCTAAGCGCGGTTACTTGGTGAGAGCCATTGTAGAGTTCACCTTTTTAGGACTGGTTTTTTTGGCGAGAGCGATTATGGAACAGCCCGCTTAGCGCTGTTATTTGGTGAGAGCGATTGTTGAGTGCACCTTTTTAGGTCTGTTTTTATTACTGAGAGCGATTATAGAGCATCCAGCTAAGCGCTGTTACTTGGTGAGAGCGATTGTAGAGTGCACATTTTTAGGACTGTTTTTATTACTGAGAGCGATTATAGAGCATCCAGCTAAGCGCTGTTACTTGGTGAGAGCGATTGTAGAGTTCACCTTTTTAGGACTGGTTTTTTTGCCGAGAGCGATTATGGAACAGCCCGCTTAGCGCTGTTATTTGGTGAGAGCGATTGTAGAGTGCACATTTTTAGGACTGTTTTTATTACTGAGAGGGATTATAGAGCATCCAGCTAAGCGCTGTTACTTGGTGAGAGCCATTGTAGAGTGCACATTTTTAGGACTGTTTTTATTACTGAGAGGGATTATAGAGCATCCAGCTAAGCGCTGTTACTTGGTGAGAGCCATTGTAGAGTTCACCTTTTTAGGACTGGTTTTTTTGCCGAGAGCGATTATGGAACAGCCCGCTTAGTGCTGTTATTTGGTGAGAGCGATTGTTGAGTGCACCTTTTTAGGGCTGTTTATTTGCCGAGAGCGATTATAGAACATACTCCTTAGAGCTGTTATTTGATTATAGAACACACCCGCATGTTGCTGTTATTTCCTGATAGCCATTACTGGGCACAACCGCTCAGCGCTAAATCAAGTTACTTAATATGTTTGAAATAATGTCAAATACTAGTTCTGCTAGTTTTATAATTTTAACGGAATATTTATAAATCAATTTATTTTATATAAATTGTAGAAAAATACGAAATCACAAAAAATATCAAATAACTTGTTAATCCTCTGTTTTCTTAAACGTGCAATTACCTGATGAAAACGGTTTACAGAAAGAACTGCTTGTTCTCTGCAGAAAGAACATGTAGCGGAAGCTCAACTCTCTGCTCTCAGATTAGTGGAGCTGTGCTGAGGGAGTAAGTCCATATTGCTGAAGTAAATCTCTACTTTACTGCATTTCCAAAGTGAATCTCTTCGACAAGCAGTGCAGTAGCTGATGTTGCTGTTGAGTATTCCAGAGACGTAGTATCCCTTCTGAAATAATAATAATAATATTATAAATAAAAGTGTTTACTCCTCAGCACAACTCTAACCAGATATTGGTGGAGAAGTAAGGTCAGTGAATGTACTACTCGTCAGAGTTCTGTCTCATTATTGGCTATTGACAGAACGTTTCAGTGTCAACTTTCAAGTAAACTTTAGAAAGATCGAAATGGATGTAGATAAATAATAAGCTCTCAATAAAGGATTTCGTAAACAAACTGCAAGTGCTTGGTGTTATTAATTATGCAAGAGTTTACCACAACCTTCATTGCATTATCTGATATTAACTTGGCGTGAGCAGAAAACAAGCTTATAGCTTAAGCTTATAGTTATAAGCGTATAGCTTTACCCAACCCAAACAAAGTCCGCCACCTGCGCCTCTACAAAGTTGTTATTCGGCGCTCTTTAGATGTTTCAACCTTCTTAGTTCCAGGCTATTATATATACCTTTGTGGAATGATCTAAGTTATTTTTATTTTATGTCGTGTTTTCAGTCATTGTTAATTAACATTTCGGAGACGAGGAATTACATTATTCCTCGTTCTATTTAAGCCACGTATATTTTGCTCATTATTGGTTTTTAATGAAACAAAGTTGTATTGAATGGACACCTCTTCAGTCAAAATAGATTGTAGTTTTACGTCAAGGACTGTATTCTGTACTCGTGAGAAATATCCTAGCCCTTCCCAGTATTAAAAGCGTTTCATCCCATGGCCTAATATATCTATAAATCACAATTTTTCTACACAATAGGCGAACATATTTAGACGTAGTTTTTTTTCTGTTTCGGTTATAAAATGCAAACGACCTAAATATTTTCAGTACCTTAAAATGTTAAACATTGGGAGTTTGCTCTGTATTTATATTTGTAATATTATTTGAAATAAAAAAGTAACAAATACGAAATAATTAAAACAATTTTATAGTATTAGTATATTATAGTATAAGGTATATATGGATGGATGCCTTGCGTTGTGTCAAGTAAACATAATTACGAAGGTAGGAGTATTTGAGAGTATTTTTTAAGTCCTCTAGACTAGAATACTGTATTGAGTTTAACATAAATGTGAAGCAATCTGTCACTTTTTAATAAATGATCAATAACAAGAAAAACATTATTAAAGGCAGTTTGGAAATACCACAAGAGACAAAAGCAATATGTACTGCTTTGGAGTGTCTACATCTGAGAAATATTTAACTAAATGCTATAAAAGTATTATGTCCAGGAGGAAGACAAAAGCAGTATTGTATTCAAAGCATAGATTTCTGGAAAAACCACTCCCATATATGAGGGACAAGATTAATAATATTGTATTATATGTAATAATATATTATATTGTGAAAGAAAATCATTTTTTATTTAGAATTTAAGAAATGAAATTATAAAAGAAATATATTATTTATTTATTATTAATGAAGTTGAAAATTAGAGGTTTGAAAGTGAACATTTTTTAAACAATTAAAACAATTACGTCACTTTAAAAAAGCGAAAAAATGTTTAAATAAAAATATCTTTTGAAAATTTGTTTTTTCTGCTAATGTATGTATAACATTTTGAAATTTTATAAAACTATGTAGCCTACTTTTAAACAAAGTAAGTATATGGGTAAAGTTATGATTAACTCTTTGTAATTATTGTTGGCCATTGGTATTTTACACTAGAGTTGGTGTGGGGTTTTAAAATAATTTGAAATTACTTTAAAATTTAGGTTGTGCAAGAATTTGAAAAGTTTCGTTTTTCAAATTTTTCACTTTTGTTCCAACACTGTAACGGATTTTATTATAGCCCAGTTTTAGCATTTCTGTCAGTAATATTTAGTCCTTTGGAGTGTCCTTAAATGTAGCATTTTTTTAAAGAAGTTTAACGTTTTTGACATGAAATAAGATTGAAACTATTTAAACGTACGTTTTTAAAAAAAACTGTCATAATATACATTATAAAAAGACAAATATAATTTTTTTCACGTGCATTCAACTGAGCAGATGATCAAACTCATTCAATGTCTCTCCAACCTTGACCTTGTCAACCTTGTTGCAGCATCTGGTCAATTTTATCTTAATACATGCCTATTCTTCTCAAAAAAAGTTAAGTTTTCTTTTTTAGACAATTTACTTCTTTAACTTTTTACTGACTTACTTTACTTTTATAATTTTTCGTCCTTCTTCTCTTTTAGACACTTTCATTTTAGCCATCCTTTATTTCTTTATAAAATAATTTTCCGTTGTTATTGAGACCAAATTTCAACTCCTGCATCGTGTCTAATAAATACACTTTTCATTTCTTAAAAAAAACTTTTATATCTAGACATTATTTGACTCTCTTTTAGACTTGAAATCTAATGCAAGAAGGGTCATTGAGGCTTCTGCTTAAGGAGTTGATTTGTATTAATTGCTATTGTTTTTTAACTTTGGGCCTGTAGATATTTGTAGCCTCTGATTCTGTTTTATTAAAAATAATTCGCTTCCTGTCCCAACTTTAAAGTATACAGAAAAGGGATTCAAAAGTTGATTTAAGTAATAAATATCAACTTGTGACACTATAAACTTGGATATCCATGTCTACAGACACCTGTAGTGACATCTCGACAGTAAGTTATCAATTTTAAATGTTCCTGCAAACAGATGTAACTTTCAACACTCGACGTAATCTTTTGTCCTACTTTTTTTTGCTAACTTTGCTTCTCTACCCTAGTATTATCCTGCTATTTGTTTCATACGTTAAATCTTGTCGTGCTAACAGAACATATACGTACCAAAGTTCAAAGTTAAACCCAACATGATCCAGCCAGCTGTAATGACGATCGCGTTCACATTAAAATATTGTAGTTCGATCTCAACGGAGACATTAACATGAGTAGAGATATGATTCATAACTATTAACCACTTTGGATTTACATTCCCCTAAACGTGTAACGGAATGTCGTGGGAACCATGCAGTGGAAGAAGATGAAAAGCCTTTTATTGCATAATTATTTCCTAGCAAAACAAGATTAGAGGGTAGAATCGGAATAGATATTGACTATGTAAGGAGTGGAATAAAAACCATAAAGACAACCACTAACGCTCCTCGATTAAAGTTACAGTTTTAGTAATATCTTATTTCATGGGAGGAATACAAATCCGGGCGAAAACCTTCGCTAACCGTAACTAGCTGGCGAAGTTTCGGACCTATTTTTAATTAAAACCTTTTCTGATTTTTCATTGCAGATCTATCTCCTAATGCATTTCCATTTTTTCATGCATCACCTGTGTAAGGGAACTGTGTATTCAGAGAGAAATATCGAGTATTCATATTCACGTGTTAACATGATTTATCTCTTCAGCAAAGAAGTGGTCTGAAATTGTTCTTTAGGGCTGGAGCAATTCAATGAATTATTTAAATGTTCCATACAGTATTTTTGTTGCGTTATTCGAAATATTTTAATTTATAGGTGTGCTTCAGCTTTTTGTATACTTCAGATACACACACACACACACACACACACATACACACACACACACACACACACCACACACCACACACCACACCACACACACACACACACACACACACACACACACACACACACACACACACACACACACACACACACACACACACACACACACACACACACACACACACACACACACACACACACACACACACACACACACACACACACACACACACACACACACACACACACACACACACACACACACACACACTCACGGACCTTTCCCTTTGTTGCCTTATTCTATCACACCTCCGACTATCTCGTCTACTTTACTCCACTCCCCTCACCTTGGTAACCACTCCTTGTCCGCAAGAAAGTAATGGTTTAGCCCTTGACTTCAAACCCTGGTTCGAATCCTGTAACTCAAATAATAAACCTCTTTAGAGAACCGACCCCTGAATTTCCAATTGACCTTTCATAAGCCATTCTTTCGGGATAGTGGAATCTTTAAAAGACACTTTTTATTTAAAGACTATAATAGGATACCCAGTGAATTTATTTTATCCTAAGTGAAAAACAACCGATTTGGAAAATGAACATTTTTTATTCATCATCTGTATTTCTTATTAACTAGTTTGTGTACATTTACAGGATTTTATATTTTGTTTTTTTATATAAACTGAAATTACTGTTAACCTACCTATCTTGTTTCAGGTTACTAGTGTAAAATAGGTTATTAAGTCTAAATTATTATTATTAACACATATATGCCCTATTCTTACATGATAATATCAAAAGCCTAAAGATTCCTAACATATTCTAACATCCAACCCATTACCATTATCCTAATTAATTGTACTAATAATTTTGTTAATCAAAGTTAAAATTTCAAATATATCAGAGTCTTGTTAATATTTAACCATTTTAAGGTTAACCTATTTTCTAAAAATAGGTTATGCATTTTAACACATGCGTCATCATTTAACCAAAATCTGATATTACCATTTAATAATCTCTATCAGTTATTTAAGAATAATGCCATATTGAATTTGTTACACAAAATTAAAACCCTACCTCCCATTTCAGACAAGCAGTTGAATGGAAAGTCAATTTAGAATATTTAGAAGGTTAGATAACCTAATAGAGATTTTTCTACATAAGGATATTCCATTTTTACTCAATTTTGACTTGAAATTAATATATTTTAAATAAAGTTTTATAAAATAGAAAATTCGATAGTTTATAGCCTATAATCTCCTGCTAAAAGATGAAGTATTTTCCAAAATTGGCATGTACTTGGGAATTGTCCATTACTTTCCTGAAGTTCCGATGTCTTCTGAATGCATAACCCCTGTGGAAATCTCCAAGTACGGCGTTTAGATATTTTCTTGGTCGAGATGATGTTATTAGGATATTTGGAAATCTCCCCAAATATCTTTACACTCCCGTGTCACATCGAAACACTATTTACTATTGTTTTACAAGATTTGGAATTTAACGTTGCTCGATGTTAAAACACGTCTGCTCATTGTGGTAGCTTCGTCTCCACTTCTCTGGCATACCCCAAAGGCACGCTATCTTCTCCAAAACCTAAAATTCATGTCATGCCTTCGTTGTGGATTTTTTCAACAATGGGAACTGTGTTGTCTAGGCGACCACGTTCGAGATTATTTATAATCTCCACTTCATTCTGCTGTGTTTACTCAACTTATTTCTTCTCGATTTTTATAAAAGTCTTATTTAATACAATGTCTAGATTTAATTTGTTAACTTTCGTTTTAATAATGTATTTGTCTATATTTCTCAAATTTTTTTAATTTAGTGTTCTTTTCTCATATAAATTTACGACTGCAGCGCTGTTTACTCTATGTGGCAAGATCCTATAAACAATCTCACTCTCACGGATCTTTACCGAATCCAATATAACTTTATACCTCAAAACCTAATTTTAGGCCATACAATTTTAGATTATGATTATTTTTAGTACATTTTAAGAATTACAGTTTTCCCTAGCAAGGGCTAAGTTACTCTACTTACACTTCTTTTTCTTATGTTTACTATTCCTTATCTTATTTAGTTAACATTTATGTATTATTAGGCGTTTTGGCCTGGTTAAACTAAACTATTATCGTCCTCTTGGCACCGGTCCTTTTTTCTGACATCTTTTAGGTTAAAGTTTTGTTTAATACATCTTACGAATTACAATTTGTTCTATCTATGTCAAAGTTATTCTGTCTACTCTTTTTTAGTCTATCATTTACTTTTCTGTAATTCATAAAGTCCAAATTTAATTTATATTAGGTGTTTTGGCCGGGTTTTATAATACATAATACGGCCGGGGTTCAATTTACACCTGTCGATTAGGCTTTGGCCAATTTAGGATTATGTTTGTTTCTAATATATTTTAACACTCACAATTTGTCCAATTTAGTATTAAGTAAATCTGCTTACATTCCTTTTTCCTGTTTGCTATTTTTTATTTCATTGAGTTAACCTAATTTTAATATTAGGTACTTTCGCCTGGTCCCATATTCTATACTATTACCGTTTTTCTTGCATCGGTCAATTTGGTTTTTGGCCGTTGTAACACACACACACACACACACACACACACACACACACACACACACACACACCACAACACAACACAACACAACACAACACAACACACCACACCACACAACAACACACAACACACACACACACACACACACACACACACACCACACACACACACACACACACACACACACACACACACACACACACACACACAAACACACCACAACACAACACAACACAACACAACACACCACAACACACACGCACGCACGCACGCACGCGCGCGCGCACACACACACACACACACACACACACACACACACAGACACACACACACACACACACACACACACACACACACACACACACAAGAATTATACAAGAATAATACAAGAATTATAATTGAATTTACATATTGTGATATATATATATATATATATATATATAAACAAATGCATACAGCATAATATTTTTACTTCATATGTTTACATTATTTGTATCTATCGTTTAAAATTATTGGTATCATATTTCACTTATGTTTTATTGTGTTTTGTTATTCTTATCAAATTTGTAAAGTACAGTATACCTATATACATTTTTCAACACGAAAATGTTTACGTAATTTTATCCTACTAATTTATCCCACGTAATATCCTACTAATAATTGTCTGCTTTGGTTGGTGTTATATAACACCTGATTTTCCAGTGCTGTTCTTATCCAATTTTTGTACAATATGTAAATTTTTCATTTTTTATAATTGTCATGAAGGTTACTTGATTATCACCTAGATTAAAAATATCATTCAGGATTTTTTAAATTGTGTTATTTATTAATTTAAAGAAAATAAAATGTTTAAAAATATATATGTGCTCTTTATATTGAATGAAATCGGAAATTGATAAACATGCAATTAATTTCTTACGTATATGCATTTACATTATTGTTACCTACAGATATGACTGTGAAATGACGCTTTTGAATTGGCAAATTTGGTCTCAGAATCTTCCAATGAATCGACAGCAAATTATCGACAATGTCGTTCAAGGACATGTCTAACAAGGATCGACAATATCTTCTAATGAACTAATATGGAAGTAACCAAAGTTTACGCTATTTGTTATAAAATTGAAATGTGTTCACCTTAAGCGTTCGCATAGATACCTCACTCTACAAATTTAATACTACTCAAACATTCCCCTTGTTTTAAAGTGCTTGAGGAAACCAGCTTAAATCAATTTAACCTTCATTGCTTTATACAGTACATTAACAATGCATGGAGAAATATACCCCAGGCAGCTGTTTAGCAAGTTGCCGCACCTGCGCCAGGAAAGGCATGCAACAGGTTGGCCAATATTATAACACTAACCTTCCCTTCATTCACTCAATTTATCTTTAGATAATTCAATTTCTTTGCGGTGAAAGGTTTGCTAGACAACGTGTGATGATAGAAGTTGTTCTGAATTTATGACGCAACGCAGGCTTTGTAAATTATTCTACATTGCTTTAAATGTGGCGAAAAAACTGCCAGAGCGGCTATCCGAAATTATTTTAATGTATTTATTAATGGCATAACAGTTTGTAATAAGGTATAAAAAATATAACGTTGTTTTTTAAAATATATTCTGTTACTTTCTCAAGATTCTTGTCATACATTTTAATGTTGAAATTTATTTATTCAGATTCATTTGAACTGTTAAACGTGTTGGATACACGTTTTTGATTCAACCGTTTAAAAAGGGTTAAATGGTGTGATTTTTCCCCAAATAATAAGTCAATGGACTGATGTTTAACTCTTGCAGTGAATATCAAGTGAAGTCACAGGTGGTTAATTAAATCAGTCATTTTTCTAAGCCCACTTTGATGTCACTTGGCGTGGCGAGAGTCGTTTTTTGAACGCAACTGGAGGTTTTGGCAAGTAAAATTGTAAATATCTGTGGTTACTTTAGTTCTCAAAGCTGTCAATTTTACCCCCGTCCTGACATATTGTCATTACTTGATGTCTGGTGATGTGGACTCCTGAAATAATGACGTTGAACATAGTAATTGTGCGACATAGGAAGGTAGAACACTTGAAAAAGGAAATTAAATAAAACAAAATTAATAAAAAACATAATATAACAAGAACCAGAGAGAATGCTACTTTAAGAGCGGTATATTTATGACACTTTATTTTTGCTCTTTTTTAAAAGAAAATAAAGATGTGACTGGGACCAGGTGCTGAAGGATAAGTGATATATGACATTAAGATGAATGGATTATATACAAAGACAAGTGGAAGGAACGGAGGAGAAAAGTTGGAGAACGTTTTGTTTGACAGCTATGAATGAGTTATCGCTAGATTGTTTCAAATAGGTATTGGTAAGTGTAGATATATCAAAAAATCGACAGATATTACCTAGGGCCACGTTTTTAGATACCCAAATCAATAACATAAGATTTTTATATCATTAAATTTTTACTTTGTTGATATCGTTAATGATACCTGGTAGTAAAAGGTTGTAAAAATAGTTTATGAATCCAACTTATTGTAAACATTCTTCTAACAATAGAAAAAAAATACAAATTGTACATTCTAATAACTTATTGTATGTTCTTGATAGATGTAAAGGAAATTAAAAACTAAATGTGGTCATAGATTAACTTAGCCGTAGGTATTTTAAATATTCTAGGATTAATCGAATTTAATACTACATATTATAATAATATAATGTACACTGCATTGCTTAATATAGTAGCAAATTTGTATAATAAAATAACTTGAAAAATCAAATAGCTTATTGTATAGCGTAATGACATTTTGTAATATAATAACATATTCTATAACACAATAATAACTTGTACAACCGAATAATATAATGTCATATGCCGTTATTTCTTCAAGATCAATCCATGTACAAATTATCAACATCTATATTCTAAAAACGTACTGTACATTCTAATAACGTAAAAAATAAGTTGCACAAGCTTTAACAATGTTTTGTATAAAATTCGATTTTACTTCTAATTTTTTTATTGTGTTTTTCACTTAGTTTTGAATCCAGCAGTGTAATAGCTGATAACCTTCATATCTTAAATAGATTTTTAGGATTTTCCTAAAAATCTTTACTGTTCGCTTCAGTTTTTTGTCAGAATGAAAGAGATTTCATCGAGGCAACCTTTATGGCTTGTTATTACATTTATTAGGTTGTAGTTTGTAAAGGAAGCCATGCAAACGTCAAGCAAAATAAAGGGGCAAACAGTTCACAGTAGAAGAATGTGTAGGTTGCTTTTAGAACCAATAAATAAATAAACATGCTGTGTAGTGGTTTCATATCTTTATACCAAATAGTATTATATGTTATTATAAAATACCTTGGAGAAATATTATTAAGTGTGGTTTAAAGAAATTTAATCACTCCCACCAAGTAGGATAAATATATTCAATCTCTCTCAGCTGAATGGTCTACAAACTAGCTAGAGAGCAGGTAGAGTTCAGACAAGGAGCCAGAAATGACTACCTCTCGAAGTAGCAGGCCAGCTTAATGTATCATTCTTAAGACTTCTTCTCCACAAATGGCTTTTCCAACCATCTACAGTAAACACTTATAAATGGCTTTGATAGAGACTAAGTTATAGAGTGAGGTAGTCGTAAAAGGCCTACAACCTTATCTATAGTTCAGTGTTATCTCCCCATTTCCCTTACTCCAAAATAACCTAGTTGTGCCCTTCGTATACATCCACTCCACACTTGTATAACAATGTTCACCAGATATTTTCAAATAATAACTCTTATAGTATTGCTAAACATTTCTTTATTAATGATTTACATTTTTAAAATATGTTAACATTTTCCCTTACGAAAATATTGATATATAGAATTGAAATTTCACAGTTTAAAATTAATATTGACAGGTTTTTAGTGCTCGGTGTATAAGAATGACAAATAAACTGAACACTCGCCCACTTAATACAGTCTAATATTGAAGAACAGAATTTGACAACTTTCACGAAATCGACTAATTAGTTTTCAGGGCAAAACGAAATGACACAGTCTGTCGAAATTGAAGTTTGCCTGAATTAATTACTTTCTCCGCTCGGTTCCCAGCAATCGATACTTCACTGTCATTGCCAGTGTGTATAATTTATTGAACAATTTCCCTATAATAGTCTTGACGGTAATGGGATCGTCAAAGTCACTATGACTGTGACGTCATTAGTGTCCCATAACTTGTCGAGACTTGTCAGGTAGATGGGCAACTACATTTGTCGTCCAAAAGTCAAGTTTATTCTCTGTGTGAGCCTGAAGAAAAGTTTCTCTTCAACAAAATATAGTGACGTAATAGTTTTTGTTTATTATTATTATTATTAAAACTCGTCTTATTAGACCAACCATTTACTTTTCTTGCATTATCTTACCCAAATACTCATATAGCTAAATTTCCCTTTACTTCTTTAGTTATTGTCTGGATATTGCCAAATATATATATGTGATTAGAAAACAACCCAACACTACACAGCACTAACTCAGATGGTTTGGTTCTTTTCAATCTTCTAACCATGGACTGGTTATCGAAAAGTTGCAGAGCCACTGCACTTAGATTAAGGTGAAGTCTTTACTTGTCCATCTTTACTTCTTCTGTTATCGTCGAGATTTCCAGATCTCGGTGAATATCTTTGTTTTTCACATATCAAGGGGCATTAATCATATTTCTCAATACCTGTTTCGGTACATCTGAAAAAAAATTAAATTTTAGATTCCCTTGCACATCCCCACAGTTGGATGCCACATAGCCACTGGTTTCAAGATATGATCGTAGATTTTTATTTTATTACATAATGAGAGGTTTGAGTTTTTACGCAATAATCAATAATTCTTACGCTATTTGATATTTAATTCCCTCTTCATTTTCTTGGTGTTGTGTTTGCATCTTAGTTTAGCAATATAGGTTCACACCTAGATATTTAGCATTATTTTCTTATATGATGATAATTTCGTTAACAATAAATAGCGGAGGTCGGCGGTTCTTTCAATACTTTATTAGTTAAGTTGATGTGGGCTGACTTCACTTCATTCAGTTTAGTTTATCAGCTAATAGTTTGTTGCTGTCTAGAGTTTGTCCGTATATTTATGTATGCCAGTTTCTAATATTTTAATGTCATCTGCAAACATTGCAATGGTCACTTCTTTGGAGATTGGAAGACCAGAGGTGTAAAGTAGGTAGAGTAGTGGAGGGTGACGTAACAATTGATAGTATTATTTATAAGCTAATAGTTAGAGGAAAACAGTTAATTTGTAATAAAAACGACGAAAAACCTTTACTCTTTTTCTAAATAAAAAAACATTCTTATACGAGTCGTATGTACTAAATTTTTATGGTTCTTCTGTTAATTGATATCCCAGTATGTTTAAGAGCTCACTCAAGCCAGAAACGTGAATGAAAATAAGACAACTGAAATATTAAATTATAAAGAAAACCAATTAGAAAGTTAATTTTCGCAAAGTTAATTATGTTTGAGCTTGAAGCATTTCTCTGTCAGTTTATTTATCCCTCCATCAGTTATAATTATTGGAAACAATATCTTATTTGTTTCAACCCTTACCAATTTAATTTAGATTATTTTAGCGAGTAATATAGATAATTATTACTCTTGGTTACTATAGTAATATAGATATTATTACGTTCCTTTACAATTGTGTGAACTGTTTGGATAGGGGCTGGCGAATTTTTATTTTACTAATTAAGGATGTAAATTGTTTAACAAGCAACACAATATATTTTTAAAATATTTCTAATTATTGGAAAATAAGTTAGGAAGAAAAGGTTTTATGCTGTAGGTTATCCATCTTCGTTATTTAATGCGTGGCAGGAGCTAGATAATTAACCATTATATGTCGTAAGTCTCAGTTTAAAGCAGAGCTAAACCACAAATCTGCTTTAGATTGTCCGGTTTCATTTCAGAGTACATTTTACGTTTCCAGGTCTGCCATTTGCCTACAATGATGGTTCATGTTCGGTCTTAATTTGCTGCCTGTGTTAAGACAATTCCAATCAATAACAAACAAACCACCTACGAATAATAATAATATGAAACGAGAAATAGATTTTTTAAATTCGACCATTTCATCATCAGACAGCCTTATGAACCGATTACAGAGTTGTTCAAAGAACAAATAATTATCAAGGATATTGTTTAAAATTAATTTAAAGCAGCTGTTATTAGGTTAGCTACCCGAAAGCGGCATCGTTTCACATTTATAGTACTGGGTCAGGGCCAAAGACAAATTAATTTTGAAATTTATTATTTTTGATATTATACAAACTGTTAGGATACTCAGAAAAGTTTTTTTACACTCCTTTTCTAGTTTTTTTAAAATTATATAATCATTTGGCGTGTAAATATTATTTTTTGGTAAGTTAAAAGTGAGACGATTTAATTAAATATATGGAGGTCACTACAAACCTTAAAAATATATTTAACCCCTAAAATTAGAAGTTATTTCCCTGGACCTGTGATAAACATTGATACCCGTTCACAGTAGGGAAGAAACTTACAGAACTGTTGCTAAATGAGTTCGGGTGTTAGATAGCGTTCCGGCCGTTGAAGTTATTCGGTGAAGAATCGCCGAAGTTTCGAACAAGTTTGCACTGCGCAACCTATCTTGCAAGTTGCGCGCCAGCCTGGAGCAGTTTTGGAAGTCTTATTTGTTTAGTAACCGGTTGAACTGTCTTCATTTTGTGACGGTTAAATGGTGTCTGGTTGTTTGGCTGTCTGAACGTCCACTATCTTATAACTTACAAATTAGGTTTTATCAAAGACCTGTTTCGCTTTTGTAACACGTTGTATCAAACAATATTTTTGTTACGCACTTGCTAATTATTCTTTAAAATTACTAGTTTGTTTCATTATTTAAAAAAAAACACATTAACATGATGTTTTATCGTAAAGAATTCCTTACCCTACCCAGATATCGTAATTCCTCAATAAATGCTAGTAATTTATAACAGTAATTTAGTAATATTATGTACAATATAATAAAAACAAACACTATATGCATAAAAAATAAATTATCTGCTTTAACTTTAAACCTTATATATTTAAATTTCCAGATACGTTTTATTAAATTGCAGTTAATATTTGGCTAGCGTATAATAAACACAATCAAAGAAGAAAGAAACAACTTCTGCGAAATCTTACTCATTGAAATAACAGGCAAGGTTATATAAATAGAATGAAATAAAATAAAACTAGAAACAAATATACGATGCATGAAATTGATTCTAAAGTGGAAATCAGTTCTTCAGAGAATTCGTTTTGTAAGTATCTTACGCAAGACGAGAAATAGTATTTTTCCAATAAGAAAAGGTGTATGGAAAATCAGTAAACAAGAGTTTTTAACAAAAAACAGATACATAACAAACATATATTTATCCTCATTGATTATCTGGTTTTTTCATAACAGCTGTTCAGGTTTTACGTGTTGTGTGAAACGTATAATGTTTTCCATAGCAAAGTGTTTCTAATGACGTCATTCAAAAGTAAATCATAAAAAATCATTGAAGGCAGATGCATTGTACTCAAACGCATTGCAAAAAATACATTAGATTAAAAATCTGTTTTGATTTTATTACATCGTTAATTCACAATAGCCTAATCACTAAATTTATACATTTCCACAAATGGCATTGCATGAACGCAATCTAATACGCCACCAAAACTAGAGACATAGTGAAAAAGGAAAAATCAAAAAGGCTTACGATATAAGCAGAAATAGGAGCAATCGTGACTATTTTCAAGTAATTGTATATTAGAAATTTTCTTCGGCAAAATTGAATTTCATCGTTCGATGTAAGCACTTTGAACTTATTTCCAGTTGAGCAATTTCTGATATGATTTTATTAGACGCAAGATAAGAGGCTTTCGTTCCTGTTGCGTCATGCGGATCTCCATAATGACAGTTTGTATGGGAATACGCATGAAATGAAAAATAGACCGTATTCCTTCACCTTTGCTTGAGATACTTCTCTTTAGGGACTTTTAATGTCCATAAAACTATCGGTGTGAACATTTAGGTCTCTGAAATATTAATTCCAATGATTTATCAATGTCTTAATACGGTTTGACCTGAATGTATTGTTAGGTTGAACAATTTCGAAGCGGTCACAAATACGGAGTTCCATTACTTTGACAGTTAGAAAATCTTATAGGCTTTTAATAAGTTGCGTATGCCTAAATCACCCTGAAAAACCTCGTAAAGATAAATTCCTCTAGCATATGTTACAGTACTTTGGGAGGCATTGATTGTTGAGAATGTTGTCAGAATGTAACTAAATGAACGGACAATAGGCTTGTTAATACAGACAATTTTTGGTAGCGAGATGAGATTAATGTATGGACTCAAATTATAAATACGTTTAAAGACTGGTTGAATGAATTCGTACTCCTTGATTGCTTCATTTCCAAATTGAACCTTTTTGTTCTTCTTGTTACACTAATTCTACTTCGATGGTACTGTTTAGTTATATACAGTACAGTTGCCTGAAAATGGCAATAAAACCAAACTTTCTCAAAAATACTATTTTATCCACATCTGTTCCACGCTGATAATATCTCAATGCTTTCTCCTAGCAAATAACCTGGAAATTTGGTAAATGTTTCGCTCTCTATCCTTATTAACTTTCGCTATTTTTCGTGTTAAATGTCACTGTCCATTTTATCCCTTTCTTTAATTATGTTTTTATGTCGGATTTTACGATGGTGTTTGTATTGTGATTGTACCGTGTTTGTACTGTGTTTGTATAGTATTTGTATCGTGTTCGTACTGTATTTGTAACGTGTTTGTATTTTTTTACTTAACTTGTACTGTGTTTGTATTGTGATTGATTCGTTTTTGTACCGTGCTTGTTCTGTATTTGTACCTTATTGTATCACGTTTGCTTTGTGTTTGTACCTTGTTTGTATCATGTTTATTCTGTGTGTCTAGTATGTTTGAATCTTGTATACATTTACATAGCTGACATTTTTTTAAAATTTTAGTTATCTTGCATTAATTAATTTTTTCAATCAAATATATGTCAGGACAAGAATTTGCATTCACTCTTCGTGTTGTTAGTGATCTTTCGTCGTGTCATTAGAAACGTCTAAGAGTTCCATGTAAAGAATTTCTCGTATCGTTGCTCCGAACTTCCGTTTTGATTTATTTATATTGTTTGCCTACGTATTTATGTTTGATTGTTGAATTTCAACGACAGAATATGATTATGTATTTCAACACGGCTGTTTGTCTATTGAAATTACCTCGTGGGAATAGAACAAATATGCTCTAATAACAGTTACTACCTTCAATGATTTGGACACGCACGCAATATGTTTCGTATGTCTATAGGTTTCTGAATCCGTTAACTTGATGTTTGATTTTAGCATTAGTAAATGTGAGGTCGGTTATGAATATATTAGGTCAGTTTTGCTTCTGAGGTGGATTGTAACAACAAACTGACAATAATGCAGTGGTTATTTGAAATATTGTTTTGTTGAAGCATAAATCTACTTTTTCATTTAATATGTTTTTTAGTGATATTTACCTAAAAGAAAATACCAAATAATGGCAATCTCGTTGCATAATCATGAGATTTGTGATTAATATTATACTACCTAATTAAATATAATATATTAAAAGGGATCTCCTTTTATTTCTTCTGTTTGAATATCTGTCTCTTCTTGAACACACACACACACACACACACACACACACACACACACACGCGCTCGCAGGGACAACTACGCAAACAAAAATACACACTTGACCGCGTATATGTTGTGTTTCTTTTATTTTATTTTTAAAAATTTTGATCATTTTTAGAAATTTTTATCATTTTTAATTTTTGTCCGTCCTTTCAAATAATTACATGTATGAGCCAGTTATACATTTCAAATAAATCACTGTTTTTTGCTTTAAATCTTAACGAAAACAATTTGAAATACAATTTTTTTAAATACGGCCCTACATAAAGACTGGTGAGCGATAACACAATATGCCAGGGTGATACAGAATGTACTAGCACGCTTCTAACGTTAGTTAATTTAGTAATTTCTCTCCAGCTTGTTTGCCCCCTCTCGCACAGCCACCTGTGGTTATCAAGAAGAATTATTTTTGTAGATTTCCGTTTGCCCTTAGAATTAAAGGCATTTAGTCGACGGAAAGGTTAAGTAACAGCGCTTCTATTTTGTTCATTCTTACTAAATTCTCAGCACCAAACGAGATGACAGCATGTTTGTATACATTCTTGTCTGATTTAAGGGGAAAGAATTTACACAATGTAGCTTCGATTGTACTCAAACGATTTATGAGTGAAAAGAATATTAAGCAAAGAAAATGAACCTGGAAATTTCGCTTTGACTTTCAACGCATTTTTTTATATTGAGTGAATTTACAGAGGACTGAAAAGTTACTATAAATGCAGAAAATTAAGCTGTGTTCAAAATGAAAGCTCGATGTGTTCAAGATGGATAGTACGATGTAATTAGGACGAAAAGAGTAGTACAGTGGCTCGCCATCTGGGCTGCCCATTTCAATCGACCAGCATAGAACCCTAAGAAAAATACACATTTCTCTTTGAAAAACACATTTATTATGTATGTATAATCAATCATTATGTATGTATAATCAATCAAATTTCTTGGTATCGATTTATGTCAAGAACAAGTAACGGACACCACGCCCCTCTTTTTACGCAGCTGTAAATATTTCGACAGGAAATTGGCGTGTTTGATAATCGTTGCATAATTAATTAATCACTCTTTTTTATTAATTAATATCAGAGCTATGTTTGTAATATCTTACGCAATTGAGATGTTATTTCGAGATGTCGCCTTTTTTTAGTGTGACGTATGGTTTATTTATGGATACTTCTTCATATTTAAATGTACGACAATAAGCGTGCCTCATGTAAACTAAACCTCTATTGAGTTTTAAAAATTTACACATTTTAAATCGTGTCTTAACTACAAATCTCTGGAATAGACAAAAATTGTTTGATAGAACTTTTTTTACCTTTGGCGTTCAAGAAACTGTCTACATACAAAATGATTTATTGTATTTGTAGTCTCTATAATTTATCTAGTAACTATTGTACAATATATGCAAGATACAGGATAAAGGAGAGGATCATCGCTTCACGTTTGCATGGTCGCGTACCTGAATTAGGTGGAATTAACATGAGCGAAAGGGATGGACATAATCATCTCTGGAAATGGAGATACGGACAAATATGGCTCCGCGTAGTTTGGACAAGGTTATTCAGAAAACCTCTGAGTGCTGCAAGTGTTGTTTAGTTAAAGAAGCTTCTTTGCTTTTTGTTGTGTAATCCAGCAAGCATTAAAGCATATGTCAAGCAATTAACTTTAACGGGTACTTGAAAATTTAATCAATATCTATAAACCTAATTCTGATATAATAAACTACTCTTTATAAAATGGTAGTAAAGATGCACCATTTCAGTTTTATAGTTACATAAAGCTTTCCATTTGATAACACAACCACCGTTAGAATAGGAAATTAAATATAATGCATAAAATTGAGTGTTTATGGGGAATATAAGTTATTTAGCCATGGCGAAACATTTGTTTACTGATCGTCAGTAATTATGAACATGGATTAACTGTTATTGGACGTCCAACATTATTGCGAAATAGAATTGCTTTTCCCAGTCCTAATTATGGACGTCAGTAATTAGAAAACAGTTGCAAATTGTATTTTGTTTTGTTGAAGTATTTACAGTCACGTTTTACGAGTATATGTCTCTTTATAACATAATGCCACCTTTTTATGACTCGCTAGAGAGTGGGTCTGAACACGATTTGAACGAGTGATTCCATACCTCTTTTTATCCTGTAATAGGAGATTCACGTCACTACCTTGATCCTACTATATTCATTATCTTTTGTGCCCGTCAATGGTCAATAATAGTCAAACTGACTGATCGATTTAACACCACAATTAAAAAAAAACGTGTCTGTCATGGAACTGGCCGAAGTGGAAACATGAATGACGACTGTGACTAATAGATGTGATGGTAAATTTTTGTTGATGTAGTCTGATAAAACAAATGTAGATAATACCAACCATTTTTATTGGTGTTGAAAATTTTACTGCATAAACATTTTGTTTACCCAATTCAATTGAAATTGGTCAAGTGCATGACTTGTCTGAGAACGTTTCATAATAATTTTTTCAGTTCATTATAGCTGTATTTACTTATCAAATTCTGTGTTTTATGGTTGTTCATGCCTGCTCATATCATGTTCTTCTAGTGTCACTGACTTCCCGTATCTATACAGTTACATTGTTGTTGAAAAATATATTTATTGTTAGAAATGGTGGTTAGTTTTTGAGCCAAGGTTATAAACACCAACTGATAATTTTTTATGTTCTCATTCTCGTTTAAAATAACAATGTAATCAACATCAATAGGTATATCTAAAATTTGTAGTTAAACTCGCCGATGGTGATGATTTTATCGTTGAACTGGGTATGAGAAAATAAATTACTGATTTTGAGTTGGTGTCAGTCTCTGAATAGATTCAATCATTGTCTCTATTGTTATCTGCTGAATACTATGAGTTTATGCCATTTTTATGCATGTCACATGGATAAAATTTCTTTTCTTTTCTTTCTCGTGTATTTCTTTTTCCAGTGTTGGAGGATCCTCATCTATCAGAACTTTATATGTACTGTGTACTTGAAACGTTTACTAGAGCTAGGAATATATAACATATTATATTAACTATCAATTATCATTTTTTCAATAGCGTACTTGTGAGCTTGTGTTGTTGTTCAATATTTTCACTTGTTGAATGAGCATTATAATGACTGAAAAACAATTCACTTCTTGTAGAAATAATTAATCTCGTGTGCACTTATGCCCATCTACCGTGTTTTATGGATTGCCCAAAGTACGTTGGCACCGTATCTGACTTTATAAAATTAATTTTTAAATTGAACAAATTATTTAAAAAAAAACATTTATTTCTGTCTAATGTACGTAAACGAATTCATGTACATGGCTAAACTGGTAAAACAAAACACCTGTTATGTCATTAACGAATACACTCGGTGTAATTTATTAAATCCCACAAGACCGGCCTACCAGCATTAAATTTAGAAAGCTTTTGTACTAATGGGAGAGAATACAGCTCCCATTAGTGCTACAGACATTAAAAATGATTTTGTTCTGTGAAATATATTTGTATGTCTGACATATTTGATTTAATATGTGTTTTAAAACTATTTATTATCATCATATATTAAAAATAAGATTAGTAAACGTTTTGGCGTATTCTACGAGTCATTATTTTCCACGCATTTCTACATATTAAGGATGTATTACTTGTTTACATCAGTTATACCTATAACACATGCCCACTTTAAATTGTAGGCGATAGCTGCAAGTTCACTTGAACACTTCAAGTTATATGTCTACTTTATACTGTCATATAGAGGCATATGTTTGATGTCTCAGCGCATCAAATACTGAAGGTTGATCTCTCGCTTAGAACAAAATTCTCCTGTAGCCGAAACCTCCAATCCAGGGTCGCGTGATCTATTATAATCGTACATTTAGCGATACATCAAAGCATTGCGGGATCTGACTGTAGTTCCCCAGGGCTCTAGCCGTCCGTTTCGCGGTCCAAATAACGTTTAGCAAGCCTAACGATGCACGCCACGCCTTATCGTGGCATCTGCACGAAGCTATTTTTCCTCCGAGGCCCTTATTTACCGCTCGGCCGATGTAACTAAGATGGCGGAAAGCGATAACGTCAGCAAAGCTAAGAGAAAGGTTAACGAGGAAGTGACGGTAAACACAGAAGAGATATTGTGGTTAGTAACGCAGGGAGGAGATGGCTGTTTCCGGCATCGTGGTCGGGTTTTTCTATTTTGTTACACATTTAGAAAATGGGAAGCCGGAAAATATTTGCAAACTGTGGAGTTAATAATTAATAATTATAAAATATTGAAATAGTTTTCCAAACATCTGTACACTTCACACTGAGTGTGAATATGTTCACTCTCTTACATATTGTGTTTCTTTAGCAACCTTATGAAATTTAATATCTATCTCTCGAGAATTTAATTTGTTCACATTGTTAAGAGGGCTTTGTTACAACTAACTTTCTTTTCCCACTTTAACGTTCCATCGTCTGTTAGTTTTAGTTTTTGTTTGAATTTTACAGTTTCCTTAAAATCAATATTGTGGAGGTAAGGAAATATTCGTTTCTCATTTTAATTGGGTAGTATTTTTCACTATGGGTATGTTTATGTGTTCTGATTTATTTCAATTACGTTTCTTGTAATTTTTTCTTTTTTATTCTTCCATTCTTTATACCTACACTCACAAAAGGCGATTCCATTATTTAAAAATGCAGATAAAATATTACTCTCATACTGAAATGCTAGTAATTTTCACTCTCAGTATTTATTTTACTACAGAGCAAAACTGTGAAGCATTTAAAAAGCTTCACGTTTAACCAGGAATTCAGATAAAATCAAAGTGTATGTCAGAGAACGCAAGAATGACACTAACCGGGAAATAAAAAATATTTATATTTATATTTATTTGGATGATTAGTGTTTGAAGAGGACTGCTAGGTCGGTTGAACAAACTGCCTTGCTAGTGTTGACCTAGGGGTCCAATCTCTCATCGACTGATGTTAACTGCCATGAAATTGCAAAGGACTTTGTGGTAAATATGTTAGTTACATTTATCTGGGTCGTGTCGCAACAACTTTGAATATGATAACGTGGAGCTATAAAGGCTACGTCACCAAGACTGAAGATAGCCTTGGTGGCCAAACCTGGAAGCAGGTATAAAAGACTATCATCTGGGCATTGGCTTTACGATATTAGAACACCTGGGATGACACGTCCTTACATAAAGGTCGGGAGCATTTGGGAAAGTAAGCGTATGCCCAGCAAAATATTGATACTTGCTTATGCCCAGCAAAATATTGATACTTGCTTTTTCTGAGGATATTTAATAATTGCAATCGTTTACACAGTTTTCAATTTATATTTCTCATACTTTAACTTCCGAAGCTGCAATCTTGTTCAATTTCCTCCCTAACTCTGGTGATACCTTGTGTAACACTGCGCTTTGTTAAATTTTCGTACCTATTTATAATATATAATATGGTTCCATGGCCTATATATAGATATATCTATATCTATTAATTAAGATATTATCTACTATTAAGATATTCTATCTTATTAATATAGATATAATATGGCTTCCAGGGCCAGATTTTAAATGTATGTTTGATGTATTTATATAAGTGTTTTTAACACAAGTAGCTATACTTATTATTTAAGTACTTGCCTAAAACCACTAACTTACTAGATTACTTGCCCTGGGTAAATAGCCCTGGTAGTTGCATGTAAACCTGTAACTCCAAACAGCAACTATAGCCTACATCAGACAATTTATTAGTATTTTAGAGTAATTGTAGTCAAGTATTCAATTCATAAATATAGTGTATTATAAACTTAACCTAAATTGAAAAAAATAAATTCTAAAAAATAATCGCACAATATGTTTCTGAGTTTTACAATTATTCTTGTGAAATAGTAAGGCTTTTATAATATTTCTCGAATACAGTATACCTATTTCTTAAAATCTATGAGTTTTATAGTGGGTGTATGAAATTAACATATAATGTTGGAAGGCTGCTAACAACCTTCTGTAGCCTAGTGTCCTTTTAGGTCTAAATAGTTTCGTCCAAGTGTTGATCATGTTGAGGTGAAAATAAACTTGTGATCATTTGAGGTAATATACTATAGTACTAAAAACGTATCGCCTATTTTGAGTTAATTATAAATAATATTTAACCTTATTCAAAGTAGATAATATTTATGCTGGTTCTTTGTTGTTTTGATATTAATTGCGATTTTGTGTTGTTTTTTTTTATTTGTTGTTATATTTTTTCTTATTGTTATATTTTTTATTTTTACATATTTATTTTTATATTATTACCGTTATGTTTACATTATTGTTGTTAGGTTTCTTAATTTTTGTGTTATTTTAATTTTAATTTAATTTCTTCTTTGCCTGATCTAAAATATTTTGCTTTGGTTTTGCTGATTGGCGATAATAACCATAACTGGTTTCTCGCCAGGAAAAAAAATTATGCTGGTTTTTCGACTCAAAATTTGTGATGCATTTCTAGTCCTGTACTTCATTGTCTTGAAAAGGATTTCAAGCTCGTTCTACCTCAATATGATCGCACGACGCAAAATCTAAGATTGTAAAGAGATTATCTTATAAAATTCGATAGCAACCCTCCAATATTATTCTATGAATATCATTATACTTTATTACACTCTAATTACAATTGTCTTACTTTCCAAAAAAAAGAAACGTTTTGACTTCTACTCATATATAATAAGAAAAGTATTTTTTTTATTGTGTCTAGCAATAGATTAGCATTTTTATATTGGATTTCGCAAAAAGTGTTTTATTGCAAGATGTAATGTTTTAACAAGAAATGTACTTTTTTTTATTTTAAATACTTTCTAAATGCTAAGATACTTATATGGAAAATAATAACTATTAATGAAAACAAATAAGCGTTATGATAACTTTAAAATTATTGTCACATTAATAAAACGGTATAAAATTTACGTGATTTTTCTTCTTGAATTTCCGCATTGATCAACCTAAACGTCTAGACAAAACGTCAGCAGGAAGTCTAGACAAAACAAGGTTGAAAGTTTTTGATATCAGCTTGTATATTCTAAAACACTGCAGCGAAATCTAATGAATTAGTTTGTATGCGGCGAATATTTGATCAAATATGAAAACACTCTACTTTTATCATCACAGATGAACGTGTCTCATCTGTGAGAGAGTGTAATCCACAAAGCAACGCTGCAAGTTTTAAATTGAGTGTACATTTAGACTACCGCAATTCCCAGAGATGGAGTGAATTTCAGGTGTTGACCTACTCTGTTATAATAAGTTGAATTTGATATAAGTTTGAAAACATGTCTCCGAAAAATTACTGTAAGAACCATTTATTAACGATATGAGTTATTTCATTTTTGTATTTTTTGTTTTCCTTAATTTAAACTATTTCTTTTGTTTTTGAACGTTGATATTTATCGGTTGATCTAGATAAATAAATCGTATTCAGAAAACTTAACTAGCCATTTCCAAATAAATCACTTTCATCATCTAAATTACAATCTTCTTTTTGCAATATCATCAGTGTGCATAATACCACTGTCAAACATATTGTAGTATTTATGTAAGTAAATACAGGTTTCCCAAGTATAAGATTTTTAAGAAATAACAGTTTATGGTATGAAGATTATTAGCAATTCTAATAAATAGAATAAAAGCAGATTTATTTAAAGAAATAAATATTTTACTACATAACATTTTAAAGACATCGAGAATAATAAAATGTCATTAAAGAAATATAAATTAAATCCATATGGAAATTATTTCAAAATAATGAATAAATATAGTATTATAATATTTACTAATTGGGTTGAGTTTACAAACTTACAAAAAGTAATTATATTACGATTTTTATAAAGTCTATTATGTTATATTTTACTTTTATTTCATGTATTTTAACAAATCTCGCAAAGTACATCATAACGTTTTAAACATTATTTAATGTTACAACCTGTTTTTGTTGCTCCTCACGATATTTACCAGGTTTATTTTGGGAATACAGTAGATCCAATAAACCCATGATAATGACGTTATTAGAAAGAACAATAGCCATTGCAATGTAAGGGGATTTATCGTCAAATACCCACTGGCGCTTTTATTGTGCGTTCGCCAATTTTAGCGTTCACTAATAATATCCGAATCCTTCCTCATAATTCCCTTAAAGACGACAATGCAGCCATTAATCGTATCTACAGTAAACAGCCGGACCAATATAACTATTGTAACACTTTTAAAACTGTTTTTGTACCTCGCTAGAAAGAATTTAAAAGTTTATTTCTCCTCATGTACGAGGATGTATGGAAAATAATTCATGGTAAAGTGTCAACCTATCAACAGAATCTTTCAAAATTTGCAACAATGTCTGTTTTCATATTTTAAAACGCGAAAATATGGCGTATATATAAATGTATTAAAGATATGAAGACATCTACAGTTATATAAACCCATTTGTATAGATGAAATCTGACGATTAGGATTGGACGTATATGAAGAGAAATTACTGGAATGGAGATCTATTTGAAATGAAGAAAATAAAAGGGTGCATTTATCGTTCCAACATCAGGAGAGTCCAGCACCTTCATCTGAAGGAGCACTATAACGTGAAGGCCGAAGACAGGGGTAGAGAAGAGGAGATTTCGTTTTCCTACACATTTTTCTAACACGTCATGAATCCGCCATTTAGCTGGAAAGATTATTGGAAGGTTGAAGTCATGACCTTTCATCTAAGGATGTCTGATGGAATACTTTGGGGACATCAGGAAAAGTGGTGTAATTAGGAAAGGTTTGGCCGAACTGAAAACCTGTAGGATCAAGACCCCCCCCCCCAGCTTCGGAGAGGCTCTTCATCTACAGAATAAAGATTGATCGTTTGTACTTAGTAAGGACGGCAAGTCTCAGTAAAGACCGGCAAGTTTTAGTAAAGACCGATGTAATGATAAATACCGATATAAGCTTCTCGGACCTACGGGGTCATCTTCGAGGATCAAGAACCTTGCTGTTTCAAGAATAGCTATTTGATGGATTGGACCTGAAAATTGGGATAAGCATGATGGAAGAGATCTTCAAGTTCTCTGGTGTTGATATCAAGGTCGGCCTCTCATGTAGCTCCAAGGAGGGTACGATATTTCCTAGAGCCACAACTCGAGCCGGGTGCTAGGAATGATTATTCTGGGACAGAACGGTATTATAGAGGGATCTGTGTAACGGGCAAGGTGGCATCTGAGATTTATAGTATACACAGTTTGACAAGTACTCATCTTGCCGTCTCGTATGAGGTAGACGATTCTACAAGTAAAGCGGATAGAAATTACTAGAAGCGGCAAGTCGATATATAATGTTTTGGCTAAGCGTAAAGGCAATCTGTATTTTCAATGTAGTAAAGAGAGTAAAGCTTATGTTACATAGTGATAGAGAGTAGCAGCGAATATTAAATGTAGAATACTACCAAACATAGTAGTTATTAGTAAATGTAATTAAAAGAGTGTTTGAAAGCTTTTATATATATATTTAGTGTATAAATAGTAGTCACCATTAAAGTGTGCCAATTAATAAATAGTTAAATAGTCTAAAATTGGCCTATATTTTATTGAACGTCTGTAAGAATGTAACAGTATTTTCTAATTTTGTTGAATCTCTTTACCTATTTCAATTTTCTTATACATGTGACATTACTTTTCTGACAGTAGTAGTATTATATTTTCCATGTTCTCTCCACCTACAGCCCGAGGATCTTGAGAATTGATCAATCTCTTTCTCTAACATGAAACAATGTTTATAATATTGTAAAGAATTTAAACAAACTGTAATCTTAATTCGAAAAAAACGATCGCGTTCAAAGACGTAACTAAAAGAATCCTACTTTAACAAATTATCATTATAATCACGATGTTAAATGGATACATATAAATTACACATTTAATTATGTTTTATAAAAAAGCAAGAAAAAAATATTATTTCTTGATATTTGAATTTTGTTGGAACAAATATTGATTGTAAAATAATTTAACTTTATTTCAAAGGACAAATTCTGGCAAAACCTAAAACGATTTCTGGCAAGTAAAGACGGCGTTGTATTTCAAGAAGGGATCCATAAATCCGTCGTTGGCCGATACCGAACACATCGGATAAAGGAAACGCGCTCTCAAACTGACATGTTTACCGTTCCTCAATACTTCCTCCGACTTCCGAGTAGGGGGTGAGTTATGCAAGGTCAACTTCCCCGTTTTCGGATATTTCAAGAGCACGCTTACACTGGAATGCCATATTTGCTTACTCACGCGGGAAGCAATTTTTAATATGGAGTGGCCATTTTAACGGTTCCGTTAACTTTATTTTCAATAATTGTCTTTCAGGATTACCTCAAGTTAAAAATTGTCGCTATACATAGGTTTTAACGTAATTTTTTCTGTTAGTAGTTGTAATTCTGTTCTTTCAAGAATGCGACTAAGCGGCCTAGCTGGGTAGTGTGGACTTCCGCCCTTAGAAACAAGTTAGAAGGTTGCGTTGTTTGAAACAGTCATTTCAATATGATTGGTGTTTTAACAAAAATAAATGAAAAAAATACTAATTTCATTCACATAATATAAATATAAAATATTCAAATAAACTTTGATGTATGTCAATCATTATTTATTGACTCACATTATCAACTTTCTTTCATTAATATCAAGACTTTTTCGTAATTTCCTAAATGTGAAATAGTCTTGAAAAAAATTGTAATAAACAAAGAAGATAAATTAACTGTTAAAGGTAAATCAATAATATAGATTATTGATAAGGGAAGAAAATATTAATTGTTGAGCAAAGAAATTCTTTAAAAAATTTCAATGTTTAAATTATTAATTTACTAAATGTGTTCGAATAGAAATTCTGATCTTTTGAAAGAAATATTAATTTTTGTATAATATTTATAAGGAGATCAAAAAAATTGACACTGACTTCGGTTTAATAATATAAGGAAATATTTCTATAAAAAATGTACTTTTAGTATTTTAAATACGGGTTGCCTACAATTAGGGCGTAGACAAGCACACAATTTAAAGTTCACTCCATCCACTAATATTACATTCTAATGTTACAGAAACCCTACTCCACCCTAAAAATGCCAGCATTAGTTGAGTTGCTACCAGGCTTTTCTGTAGATATAATTGGATCTAGAATGAGCTTTTTAGTTTTGATACCTGTACAAATTATCATTAAATCTTTCCTTCGCGGTTAGGCTACTAACAGTTGCTTGAGCAGCCGGAGGTGTAATCGGCCACTGCGAAGACGGAATATGTTTGAAACCTCCAGTTTCGTGGAATTTGATAATTTCGTATATTGACCGTTGTTTCGGTCCATGTTTTAGTCCCTTAATTGACAAAACACCTACTTCAATGAATGGAAGAATGAATGTAGTACATACACTTATACTGTCTTTATCTATGTTACGTAACGGATAATTTAATGATGCACCGAAAAATGAAAATTCTCTTGGAATTTATTAGATAAACTTCCATCTCACCAAGTAGACTTTAAAACGTCCGAAAGTTCCGTGATCGTCACTGAAGTTAAGCTCGTTATTCGGCATGAAGGCTGACGTGGGTGGCGTGCGCCCAACACCTTTGCACCAGCTAGTTAACATTTCCTCGTCTCGACGGCTGTCAACAAGTTTTGCATTAATTACAACGCAGGTTGATTGAAAACCTACAAAACCACTGTGCTCGATGCGGGGAAAGAACAACCGAAAGTTTGAAAGTTAAACTAGTGCAACATTCGTTCACTAAGGCTGACATTTTTAAAATTTATTCGTAGCTCTTTTTTTTTAAATTTAAAAGTTCATGTTTACATAAAGAAGTGAAGCCCAGGACAGGTCTGTAATTATTCAATATATCCAGGAAAGGGTGGATATGAGAAGAGAGGAAAAGCTCTTATTTCTTTATAAATACATTTAAAAGTTATACTTTTAAATAAAAATATTTAAAAATGTAAGGAATTTAATAAACGTATTGCAAAGGAAACCTTAGGGATACATATTTTGTACGAGTTACTTGATGGTCTTTGGTAAAACACTAAGTATACCACACACTACGTGTTATAGATGTAAGTAAAGTGTTTGGAAATATGATTGTGTTTCTTGATACAGTAGTGAGAACTGTGACAGCTATAGACGAATGCTCTTCGGTTTCAACACTTATTTATGTGTTGATCTGTATACACTTTCACTATTTATAGTGAAAGCACATTTATATAACTTGCAACCTTTAACCAAGGCGGTACGGATTCGACCCCACAAAAGTGGTTAGGATTCGATCGTAGATAAGGCTTTTTTTAGATCAAAACAGTAGCCTACTGAATAATACTGAACCAGTATCGATGTATTTGTACTAGAGAAACACACACACACACATACAACTGACAGACACAGACACAGACACAGACACAGACACAGACACAGACACACACACACACACACACACACACACACACACACACACACACACACACACACACACACACACACACACACACACACACACACACACACACACACACACACACACGCACGCACACACGCACACACGCACACACGCGCACACGCGCGCACGCTCGCACACACGCACACACGCACACACGCACGCACGCACTCACGCACGCACGCACTCACGCACGCACGCACGCACGCACGCGCGCGCGCGCGCGTTTTTAGTTGGGGAATCAAAGATCATACCAAATGATAGGTATACAGCGGTGAATGATGCTGCTTTGAATGATGAAATGATAAAGCAGAGTGGTTATTTTATGCAAAAGTTATCTTCTAAATTATTATTTCAGAAAATTTTATATACTTCTAAATATTTGGATCTACTAATAACAAGATTCTTTCAATTAAGTAAAGTGATATTTCATATTCGTGATTGCAAATAAAATTTATGTTTATCGTTTATGAAAACAAAGCTAACCTCGCGGGCTCGACTGTTGGTTTTAATTCCATTCCTATGAATCGAAGTTATTAAGAGAGCATTATTTATAGGATATGTATTATTTACTTATTTTATATATTCTCACAATATAATTTCAGTTCAGTGAGTAAATCTTATTATTTACATTTTAATGGTTACACTAATTGTATGTTTTCTATAAACACTGTATTTTCACTGAATAGTATATTTAATATTGGAAATTATTTATCCACATGTTTAATGTAGAACATATTGAACTAGTCAATGTCGACGTAACTCTTAAACATTACTTTCATTTTTATCATCTCTGAGAATCTCGATTACAAATTTAGAAGCTCTTCCAGCTTGTTTTTCAAGTACCTTTAATTTTGTTATAAACTATCATAGCCGCATTATATATTACATACAAATAATCTAGTATAGCAATTAATAAATATAAATACACGAAATAAACAACTTTGTTTTACTCATAATACAAATAAAAATTAAGAATGAAAATTTGGAATATTCTTGTGACATGCAACAGACGATTATATAAGCTATGTATACGTAATTTTATAAAAGCATAGAAAACTCAACATGCTCAACAGAATATAGTGTTTTATACGTACATGTTTCGGAAACACTACAAGATCACTTTTTCTATAGTGTTTTATACGTATATGTTTCGGAAACACTACAATATCCCTTTTTCAATAGTGTTTTATACGTACATGTTTCGGAAACACAACAAGGTCCCTTTTTCTATAGTGTTTTATACGTACATGTTTCGAAAACACTACAAGATTCCTTTTTCTATAGTGTTTTATACGTAAATGTTTCGGAAACACTACAAGATCCCTTTTTCTATAGTGTTTTAAACGTAAATGTTTCGGAAACAATACAAGATCCCTTTTTCTATAGTGTTTTATACGTAAATGTTTCGGAAACACTACAAGATCCCTTTTTCTATAGTGTTTTAAACGTAAATGTTTCGGAAACAATACAAGATCCCTTTTTCTATAGTGTTTTATACGTAAATATTTCGGAAACACTACAAGATTCCTTTTTCTATAGTGTTTTATACGTAAATGTTTCGGAAACAATACAAGATCCCTTTTTCTATAGTGTTTTATACGTAAATGTTTCGGAAACAATACAAGATCCCTTTTTCTATAGTGTTTTATACGTAAATGTTTCGGAAACACTACAAGATTCCTTTTTCTATAGTGTTTTATACGTAAATGTTTCGGAAACACTGCAAGATCCCTTTTTTAGAGTAAATCATCAGTACTTTTAGGCATATGTATAAAACGTTATATCCTTGTGCAAAAAGTCACTTATGTGTGGTTTTATAAGATTATTAATTGAATATCTTGTAAAATAAAAGTCGTAAAGTTATTTTTATCTCAGATATTATCACGATTATACTTCGATTTTAGTGAAAGACGAAACATATTTCAGACGTTGTTATAATGTTGAAGTATTTTGTCTTTAAACGTAAAACATTGAGTAAATTGGATATCCCGTATATAATATCCTCTTTAGTCACTGCATTATTTCTGTTGCAAACACTTGTGTGTTTTGCTCAGCTTAAACATTTGTTTTGTGTAAAATAATGTTTCAGCCTTATCTAATAATTTTGTAAGTTTATTGTAAACAAACCCAATATTTGCTTTTAATTATAAGTAAAAGTTTCTTTTGTTATAGAATGAGTTGTTTCAGTAAACACGGTCTTTACCAATGGTTTCCGTTCTCCCATTCTTTCCCCTCCAGTTCTTTTCCACTTTATCTCTCTATGGATTTCTAGTCACCCCGATCCCTCCTGTTTTGGGGTTTTACTCATCATCCTTGACACCTACTCTGCTCAATCATCTGACGTTGCCGTCAATAAGGATCATGATTTGTACGTACATAAACGGGGCAATAGTCAATATTTATTCATTTTATGATATCCTTGTTTCTTACTTTATGTAGTCGAGATAATCTGCAACACCTGCGGCACCTCTAGTGCATTAGTGTTACTTTAGTAGTTACGCTTTATTTAGTACGTAGTGTATTTACTATAATATAAAGTAATAGAAAATGTATTCTAACACCGCCTATTCTCTACTTCATTACATACATAACTATTTTTATTTTGCAAACAGGTATAATTTGTAAGCATACTTGTCCTTTATAAGAAATAAGGCTGTTGTTGTTGGGGACGGGTTTTTCATCTAGTCGGCAACTTCGAGGGTGTCTTCAAAGCGAATCCAACCTTGTTAAGCAGCTTATTTGCAGTAAGTCAAGGAAAACTATGCAAAGCCTGTTCGTGTGTCCTCTCGAAAGTTTGTAAGGTTTCAGTTGTGTAACGAGGGCGGTAAACTTTACACGTCACCGCTTAATCAGATAGTCAAGTAAGCAAAGGCTAAAAATTGAAAAAAAAACATAATTGGCCGAAAATTAATATTTTGGTATTTTGAAGATTGTAAAAGTTGCTTATAGTATTACGCGTTTACCTTGCAACTAAAGCTAGAACAAAAAAGTTTAGTGAACATGTTTTTGAAAGTCAATAACGGAATTATTTTGGTTCTCTCTCAAAGTAACAAAGCTTTGACTGATCGATGGATTTTAACTTTCTGTTAAAATATATTTTTTAAATATTAGAATCTTACAAATTCTTTAAAAATTAGACAATTATCAAAAGTGTATATATTGGATAGGAATTTCTATTTTTAGCTTGCGAATACTTAATAATTTCCTAAACCAAAAATATTCTATGAAAAAAGCTTTTGTCTTCATGTTCGCCTATTTTTCATGGAGCTAGAACGAATTCTAGGTCCATACAATTTTATGCATAGCGTGCGCTTGAAACCTGGGAATTTCTATGATCACGAATATTTTAAATTGGATTTCCTGGATAACTTAAAACGTTTTAGAGGATGTTCAATTAAGGTTGTTTGTTTACGTTTCCAGGTACCATCCTATCAAAACTCTTTACCCTCAAAATTCATATTTTATGAATAAATTACATAAACAAATTTTCATCAGACATATTTTTATTAACAGATTTTTTTTTCAATACAGCCTATTTGTGTTTCAATTTTACTTTGACCATAAAAATTCAATTTTCATGAATCATCTTTTCTCTCTCTCGCTCTCTCTCATTCACTCTTTCTCTCTCTCTTCCTATATTTATATATATATATATATATATATATATTTCTCTCTCACACACTCTTGTGTGTGTGTGTGTGTGTGTGTGTGTGTGTGAGTGTGTGTGTGTGTGTGTGCGCGCGCGCGCGCGCGCGTTAGTATGAGTGGAGTTTTGGGCTCGTTCGTTTACAGACGAAAATAAGATATACAAATGTATGTATTTAACGCATTTCAGCATTTTTTAAGCTGGCGAATCACGAAAATCCATTTTTCATGATTTGTCTAGAAAATATAATAGTAACAACGAAAATTTAATACAATATGAACTCGAAAGTGCTTTCATGACGGAGGAAATATACAAGACTTCATTAATTAATTAACTAATGGAGTAATGTAATTGTTTCTTTCAGTCGCTTTTAAAACGTTTTTAGAGTAATCAGTATTTTTTGCTTTTGTTTTTTTTTAGAGATAGGTTTGAAAGTCTTTTTTTTATGCGTATGTATGTAAGTCAGAAATATTCAAGACAGTGTGTAGACGCTAACAGTAGTAACTAATAAACTAAAAACTTTATAAGACTTCATCAAACTTGCATTACAGTACAATATATAAAATCTTTAAATAAATAGATTTAAAAAAAAGGTATTTAACAAAACGAATATCACTATTTACCTCTGATTTTCTTTTTCCCAACCAATTTGAAAATTTCAAAGGCCTACAATTATTTAATTACAAAAATATATGCTTTCAGATTTAGCTTAAAATGAAAGCTAAATGAAACTAATTATGAAACAGAATGGAAGATGAAAAGTATTTAAAGAAATAGATACAACGTGTCTGACAATTTTAGTTTTGTTACAAGCTCAGTTCCACAATAGAAGCAAAATTTATAAATTTAAAAATAGAGTTACGGTGAACAAATTTTTTACAATTAACAAGTAATATAAACAAAAGAAATGTACTACATGGGTCAACTAGGAAAATTTTTATTTGAGTTGATTTTAATTAAATAAACACAATTAATATAAATAAAGTAACATATCATATGCGTTAAAACAGCTGTTCTACCACAACCTATAACATAAAATCACCTGTTTTAGGAAAAGATATGTTATAACTTATTTTAACCCAAATTGAAAGAAATAGTTATATTGCGTATTTTGCCCTTCTTGTGAAAACCTTTTGTCCCATTTAAGACTAAAATTAATTCCTTAAATTATGATTTAATATTTGAAAAAACTGTTATTAACATCTAGTGTGATCCAGTACAATAGATGTTAATAATGTAGGAGATGACACTAGGTGTTTCAGACACTAGATGTGGAGGAAAATTCTATTCATCTAGTGTCATGTGCTATAAGTTTAAAAAAATTATTTGAATTTCACTGGACGAATAGAAAGTACTTTATTTACGAATGAAAATTTGAACCATTTATATGCAAGGAAAGTGTGAACTAATAAAAGGAATTGAAAAAAGTAAACCAAATGACTCTCAACACTAGCATAGTTTTATTTTCCTGCCTGAATCCTAACAAATTAAGCGTATATTATTCTACATTTCCTTTAGAATGCAGTGGCTAGCTCTCATTAGCCGTTAGAGGTATATTATTAGGAAGCTACTCTTGGCAATGAGTGCCATTATCTACTCGATAAAGAAGGTTTTTAACGGTCCTTACCTTTAACGTACTTACTTATCACCATATCCGTAGTTAGTCTTTCAACAAATACCTGTACCTAGCATTTTTTTTAATTAGCTTTTTCAGATGGTTTTAAACATTTTCAAATACACACTACTTGGATCAGTCCAAAGATTTCGAATCCGTAAAAGCTGACTGGACCCATATTGTGACTTTCTGTCTAGAAGTAGGTTTGTTTTTCTATAAAATTTTTAATATTTCTTTATTATTTTATTATTTTTTTACTATTCTTTCTTCTTATTGTTCTTTATTATTTTTTTAATAATCTTATAATTTAACCAGTTATAAACACGCTGTTTTAACCAATAGAATAAATCTTAAAAATAGCAGCTAATTATAGGTTTCAACGGAAACATTTTAATGTTTTTATAGTGGATACGTATTTGAATAAAAATTGACGCGTTTTGCCACCCCATCATTATTAACAGTCAGTTTTATAAGAATAATGTCTGTACAAGTTTACAGGATGCGAGCTTAGCTTACGAACAAAGGTAAATTAGGTAATAATGAATACCAACTTACAATCAAGAGTCTTACACTAATTTAATGTAAAATTCATAAACACTAGCCTGTACTAGTATTGTATTATATTGTAGTATTGTACCCATATGATTGTAGTATTATGTTTTATGGGTTTGTTTTGTAAAACCGTTGTGCTTGAGGTTTATTGCTCTTGCTTGAATTTGTGTGCTATTAATATAGCACGGGTTGCATGTTTTTAGGTAAATTTTTGTGTGTGATTTATATAAGTATTACTGTAGACAAGTGTTTAGTTATAATATGTTAGTGTTTAAATGTAAACTAGCTGAAGTGAAAGATGGAAAATACAATGGAAACTACCCGAGATAAGTGTTTTTTTTTTCAAAATTTTGTTTTTTTTATTAATAGATTTAATTATTTATTCGACTCAATTTCGAAAAGTGACTCATTTTAACGCTTGCGGAAAAAATGATTTAGCTGATCTTTATTATTATTTGCATCTGTTTTTATGTTGTTAAATATATATAATAACATTAAAAAAAAATGTTTGCTGTACACAATTAACCTATTCCCAGTATGACTACACGTGTTATTACATATTTAATTGAATACATTCAGAAGCTGATCGGGTTGGATATTATTTTTGAGAATTTATTCAATTTCACAAAATACATGACGATAAGATCAATATATCGACGACTCGCTCACGTAGCGCTAGGCTTGTCGCGCTACTTAAGAGAGAGAAGAATTTGATTTTGCGAAGGGGAACGGTGGCGAAGTCCTTTGCACGCGTTCTGCATTAGGGCTTGGCATCGAACGCTGACGGAATTTTTAAACCCGGATTGAGGCTGGGCTACGGAATATTTACTACGATTTAGTTATTGAATGTAAATTAGTGTTTTAAAAAGTAATCTCGTTCGACGCAAGACTAAATTCGATATTGCGATTTACTTCAGAGAATTGTTTTCTCGTTTCTCAGAGTTTACATATTTCTATTAGCATCGTTTTTAAAAAAAAACCAATATTGTTGATAAGATATAACAATATTGCCTATCGCTTTAACAATGTCTTTCAAAAATGATATTATATCAGTTATATTTCTGTACTATTTTATTTTTAATTTTAAATGTTCTTTATATAATATAGTCTTAGATGTCATTATTTTATCAAATAATTGGTGCACTAATAAATAGGGTTTTCTGCATCTCTCTCTCTCTCTCTCTCTCTCTCTCTCTCTATGTATATATATATATATATATATATATATATATATATATATATATATATATATATCGCAATATGTAAACTAAGTCAAAATACAAATACAATAATTATAATTGAATTTACAATTCAAAACTTTTCGTTATCTAACAGTACCAACATCATCAGGAATATTAAACAATGTTCCTGTTTAATATTCCCTATGATGTTGGTACTGTTAGCCAACGAAAAGCTTTGAATTGTAAATTCGATTATAATTCTTGTATTTGTATTTTGACTTAGTTCTTTATATATATATATATATATATATATATATATATATATATATATATATATATATATATATCGCAATATGTAAACTAAGTCAAAATACAAATACAATAATTATAATTGAATTTACAATTCAAAACTTTTCGTTATCTAACAGTACCAACATCATCAGGAATATTAAACAATGTTCCTGTTTAATATTCCCTATGATGTTGGTACTGTTAGCCAACGAAAAGCTTTGAATTGTAAATTCGATTATAATTCTTGTATTTGTATTTTGACTTAGTTCTTTATATATATATATATATATATATATATATATATATATATATATATATATATATATATATATATATATATATATATATATAAAGAACTAAGTCAAAATACAAATACAAGAATTATAATCGAATCTACAATTCCTGATGATGTTGGTACTGTTGGCCAACGAGGGGCTTTGAATTGTAGATTCGATTATAATTCTTGTATCTGTATTTTGACTTAGTTCTTTATTGATACACAAGAATACATATTGCGATATATATATATATATATATATATATATGTAGTTTAATACATCTGATGCATTGTTTATGTATGTAAGTGTATTGCAGACGTATAGATTTTAAGATTTCTTTGATTTAAAAAAAATATTAGTAATGATAATGTTGCATTTTAAAAATAGAAATTTATGGCTTAAATCTACTCATTCTGAGCTGAAAGAAGCGGTTAAAACACACGAGAGAATTAATTATATCCACTGTAAATTAAATTTAAAAAAGTGTAAACAAATTCGAGTATAAAACGTTTTTGACGGTGGAGTGGGCAAAAAAAATATACGCTCAACTCATTATGTACTAGTAAAAGCGGTATTTAGGATTCAGCGGGAGATACTCTTTTAGCAAAAATATTTTCCCTAATACTGATAGAAACGCTGCTTTAAAAATATGCCGTAATTTTGAGTGTTATTATTCCTTGATTGTAGTTGCAAGAAAGGCCTACACGATATACGTGGCGGGTCACATTAGTTCTTCCACTGCACCTAATCAGTTGTTACAGTTTTCACACTCAAGTTGAATTATGCTTAAATTTCTGATACTTTTTCTGTAATTAACCGATATAGCACACAATAGATTTATATTAATTTATATTCCCTACAAGTACAGACTACGAATGTAGGTAAATAAATTTCCATTCACGATTTAAATTGCTTTTGAAAGATGGTTTCAGTTATTGTAACTCTAAAGTGCAATTCAATAGAAGCTATAATGTGCTCTTACTCAACACTGTGCTCTTACTGTAAATTGTGCATCAATTCAATTGAAAATCTACACATTTTCTACCGTCGATTTAACTTATTCATATTTATTATCGCCATCTTTTTCGATTCTGGAGGAATTTCTGTACTATTTATTATTACAGTGTTGTTTAATTTGCTTGAATATATTAGTCTACAAACGCTAGCTTTGTAAATGGGGCTTTGTGTGTGTGTGTTGCAACGGGGTGAGAGACCGTCGCAAGTGGGAAATAAGTAATTTCCTGTTTTTTAGAAATAAAGCTGTTTTTAAAATAATCAAGTAGGGAATTATACAATTATTAAAGAGGGAAAAATTAAATAAAACAGTAAATAGAATAGTTAAGCTAAATTAAAGAATGTTATAAAATAAATTTGTAATAACTAACTAAATTTGAACATCGAGAGTGAAGCGAAAAAATTCTAAGTGCCTAAAAAAGCTATTTTTCGAACCAAACCACGTAGAACTTTCATCGACATTTTAAAAGAACCACAATAACCTAGAATGAACATTAAAGAAAACAGAATTCAAAAAACTTGAGAAACAAAAAAGTTACAGCCGTTTAAATAAAATAGACATTTTTCAGTGTTCTAAAATTAATTATCAAACTATGCAAGCTAAAACAGATTCGTTGCCCGACTTGCCTGTACAAGGAATAAATCGAGCGATAGCAAACTTTGCAGGCGGGGAGCGGTAGGTTAAATTCACCGCTATGTATACTTGGTCTCTAAGCCTTTGGAGACAGTCTGTAAAAATTTTCTAACACGAGGTGCCGCGGGACGCTATGCTGGACCGCGAGTAGAGACCGTCAGCAGGCCAGATGGACCATAACCTCAGCGCTTTCGACATCCAGGACCACCAAGGATGAAGGCTCCAGACTCAGCCTCCAGGACGCTCGAATAGAGGGAAACCACCACCGACGAACCAGGGATGGCGACTTCCGGTGCCCAAGGACCAGGGAATCCAGACGAGGGACCCCAAGGACCGGCAAGAACATCTTTGGCAAGTCATTTTCTTTGTTCGAAATCAGTCACGTCAAATTTAGTTAGTTAATTTTATTAAATTCAAACAAATTTGCAAGCTTAAAACAATGACTTCACTCTTTATAAAATTTTAATAAATTGTATGCTAAGTAAATGAATTTATGTGCTCAGAATATTTAAAATAATGAATATTAAAATTACAAAAAGTTTTTGGCCATAAGCCGTTTATTTAAAGAAAATGAGAAATTTTCGAATATTATAAATTTAAAAATTAAAGGTCATAAAATATGAATTTACCAATTCCATATAGGAGATAAAATATTATTATGTGTAATTTTGAAAATAATTTTATGTTATGTTATCAATCTATATGCAAAGTATAATTTTTTAAAGCATAAGAAACAAGAAGTAACTCAGTGAATTGTTTTGCTAATATAATTGTGTAATACTTTGAAGGATAAATTTTCTTTTTTATTTCAATAAATAGAGTTAAATATGTCATAAAAATCAACATTATTTGCATTCCATCCTGTGTCAAATAACCAATAAAAACTGTTTAGCTTTTTCCAACTAATATAAAAATGATTATCAAATCAGTAAACAAATTTAATTAAATTTCATTAAATGGCAATAGATAAAGCCTAATGTTTTAAAAAGTTTCTCTCTACTAATTTCATGAGCTAGTCTAAAGATTAGTTGGTTTTTTGTAATAAAAGTCCAGAGATTTATCTACTGGCAGATTGTGTTTAAGAGGACACAGGAGCCTTTTAAAATAGGTATTTTTAAACACAATCATATTTTGCACGTTCCCTTGCTGTTTCTGCAGATCATCATCAGGTGGTAAGACTCTGTGTTTATTATGTGTATTATTCTAAATGTGTTTCTTTCCAGCTGACTATTAATTTGACATGTGTGACTATACTTAGACCATACACCATTGATAAACTTATTTAGGAGTGTTTATACGGTTTTTAAATAGTAGTCAGCGGGAATAGGCTTGTTGTGGGTTTGGCCCTACGAGCAGGAAACATACACTTAACTCTGGGAGTTTAGCACGGTTTTACCAGCAGGGTGATAGGCAGATTTGTGGTTGTTTATATATATGTTTTCCTTGTAAACAATTAAATTTTAGTATTCTGCAAGAAAGGATTTAAACAACACAACAAAACGACCGCGTGGAGCTGCGGTGGTAGGGACGGTAGAGGTGAGGTCGGGGGACGTTGCAGTGTGTGTGTGTGTGTGTGTACGCGCATGTGTGCGTGCGTGTGTGTGTGTTTATAATTTAAAAATTATAAGGCAAATTATATTTTCTGTTGCTACTAGATTTAAAACAACTAAATACAATTATTTTCTCTAATTGGTGCGTGTAATGTATAGCGACGGTAGTGACAGGAAGTGAGCGGCTCAGGTTTCTTAATTCCGCAAACATGTAGGCCTACTACTATTTGAAACAGTTCTTCTTCGCTCAGTTAAAAGGGTTTTATTCTCTCAATATATTTATTTAAAGCCCGATTCCATAATTGGTCTTGGTAGTTACCATTGTATCTATAGTGTTTTAATTTATATTTCAAATATATTTTTGTTAATGTAAGTTTAAATAAAGAGTTAATAGGTTTTTGTAAACATGGTAGAAATGTATACACGATAGACTTTTATGTAAAGAAAGCTCGCTCTCTCTCTCTCTCTCTCTCTCTCTCTCTCTGTCCTATTTCTATATTTTAAGGAATATTATTTAAAAAATTCAATTCTGTGTAGATAGTGTTCTTCCATGAATCTTCAGTATAAACGAAATTGTCACGACAATCATAAAAAGTTAAACCACGAATAGAAATTAAGGAATTAAAATTTTGGATACTACGGCAGTTGTAAAGTCGTGGTTACGCTTCAGTTCAATGATGAATGACGGCATATTTGTGACGTAACGTGGTGTACAGACCGCCATCTAGGAGAGAATTTCTGAAAGAACTATAATCTTATTACATATCCACTCTGTACATTACTAATTCAAATGAGACTCTTTTTTTTGTTTTTCAAGATGTACAGTTGCCACCAGTTTAATCAAAAGTACGAATACCATACGTCATCATGAGAGCATTGTTGTTAAAGAGCAATAAAGCGTAATTTTACTTCAGCATTGCAGAAGTTACTTGCTTTACAATGAACGCTCTGCCATTTTCTTGAGTTGACGCGAGACGCTTACGGTTTTTCTGATCGCATATCTTTTTGTTTTGAATTGGTTCCGCGCTTCAACCCAAACCATCTCTTTATTTTTTAATAAATTCTTTCTCCAAATTTAATGACACGCTGACTGAAGCCCTTCACATATGTACCATATTGTATGAACTACCGAAGCTTGGACGGAGGAAACTTAGGTGGTCCCCCGAAATTTTATGACCACCGAAGCTTAGGTGCTCTGAAATGTGTGTGACATTTTTTATAACGACAGTATAGTTTTACAATGACTAAACATCAGTATCTTAATATCTCAGTTGAATGAAGTATTCATTCATGAAAAGTTTACTTTTTTGCCCTTTTGGCGTGTGCGTGACACTTATTTATAACTCAACACCATTAAACGAATGATTTTAATTTTTTTTTTAATTTTAATATCAACGTCTGGATGTTAAAATAACGCTTGAAATCCATGCTTCGGAATTGAAAATATTGTTAAAGAAATTGTTTTCGGACTGTTAATGTAACTTTAACGAAAAGAATTATGTATGAAACAAATTCATGTACCAACGCGAATTTTGTCAGGATTTTATTGTTTTGATCGATATGCTTAGATGCAGAAATATTCAAAGAGACAGTTTTCAATTATAGTTATTTGTATATGATAGAGAATATTTTAACTTGTTTTTTTATTATTAAAAAAATAATACAGCTGTTTGTTTTACTTATTTGTTTTATACATAGAGAAAAGTACAAATCACAGCCAACCGAAGAACGTTTTTGCCCCTAACCCATTTTCCTATAGATAATAATCTGCAGCAACCTGTTTGTTTGAAATATGATTTGTTTAAAGAAAAACTGGCGTTGCCAATATTTTCTTTATTTATATAAGGAAACTATTTCTAAGTTAGTTTCCTTTTACGTAGGATTATGTGTGTCGAATGATAGGCTACATAAAATTTAAGATTGATGGAAACAGTTTCATATCTACTAGACATTATTTCATTGCTCATTAAATTTGTTTCTCTCGCATGCATAATAGGTTTAAAACCCATTTCTACAATTTGTTGGTCTAATACATTCATTGTTATAACCAAAATATGCAAATGACGCTAAAACCTGAAAGGTACAGTAGAGTCTCGATAATATGAGGCAGATGGGACCGAGATCCCTTCGAATTACCGAAAACTCGGATTACACGGAGATTCGTTCCTGTGTTTCAAAAAAAAATAGTACTTTTAATGAACCTTAATGCTATAGGTAATTAAAAATTCACTAAGTTTATAGAACTTTATACGAACATTTCTTCTAAGACCGACTCATTTCCTTGCATACCGTAATGAGATAAACATTTCTTGGAGGCCCGAGCTTATTACTTTTGCATACCGTATGACAATAAAAATATCTTGGAGGCCCGAACTTTTTCCTTGCATTCCGTAATGAGATAAACATTTCTTGGAGGCCCGAGCCTATTACTTTTGCATAACGTATGACAATAAACATATCTTGGAATACCGACTCATTTCCTTGCATACCGTAATGAGATAAACATTTCTTGGAGGCCCGAGCTTACTACTTTTGCATACCGTATGACAATAAAAATATCTTGGAAGACTTATTTCCTTTGCATACAGTATGACTATAAACATTTCTTGAAAGCCCGACTCATCATTTTCTTTAAAATAGATAAAATAGGCTCAAATAGAAGAAGGCTCGAAATTAACGGAAGCTCGAATTATCGGGACTCGGATTTTTGAGTCTCTGCTGTACTAATCAATAATTTTGTTAATTTGTTTCAATTATCCACTTATGAAGTTGAAAACAGCGACTTCGATGTGTTCTAGGTCTGGCTGAGTAACGGATTTACCACTGGGAGGAATTTTTTCTAATGGTTGCAAATTAAATAAACTGTATACACGTTTACACTCGGAAAAAAGTTTTAAAAGTACTATGAAATTAAAAATAATAATATTGAATTATATTTACAATCATAGAATATTATATACAACCCGAAAATGAGCAAAAACCGTTATAACCAAAATGAGTTATCTTCTGAAATTTTAAAACCACAATCACTAACATGAGAAATAGCAATAACTAATTCAATTATGAATATTAACAAAAAATGAACCTAACACGCAAATAACAAACAAAGTCCGATTCAATTACCTAATAAAGTAAAAATGAAACATTCAAAGCACCATTCAAAGCAAAAATGAATCACAAAGGAAAATGGGACTATCGACCGGTAGAATGGCTTCAACAATTTAAGCATAACACACGAACAACGACAGTAGCTCAGTTCATTCTAAACCTTTACCAAGAATAACATTTAGTTACCCTATTATTGATAAGGAAGTGAGTCTTATTGCTTAGTTACCGCTAAACCTATGCCACTATAATTTGCACACATCAATAACCTCATTCTGGTTGCGCAATGAACTCCTTCCATTACGTTCCAGCTACATACAAACACACGAGCACGCACTTATTTCGTAATATGTCTAGACGCATATTAAGGGATATTTCGTTAATAATATTAATATCCTTAAGATCATGGTAATCTATGAAAACCTTGCTTAACATTTTGGAACTGTAATTGAACAAACGCTGACAACGTTTCGTAGTTTTGATCTGTGTTCTTCAACTGTAGATTGTTAGACTACAAAAACAACTAATCTCTTTGCTTATGCTCTAGTCCTTATACAACTGCATTGATCGTAACTAAAAGTAGAACGATCTTTATCCAATAAATCGTTGTTTCTTTTTATTGACGAATAAAACAAGAAAAGTAAAAGAAGTATATTGAAATTTGTTACGTAATAATTAAAACTTTTTTGGAAATGGAATGGTAATTTTATTATTTGAAACCTGTATCTGAGTGGCCACCCTGTTCTTCATTCAAGTGATTACAAATCTTATGCGAGCAGCCAAGGAGATGGGGATTGAGATGAATGAAAGCAAAACAAATTATCTACGGTGTGACAAGTCTCAAGTAACCCAACAGTCAGGTGAATTTGTTGATCTGAGACCCTTAAATTTGAAGGATTGAATCAATTCTTTTATCTGTGATCCATTACAACTCCGATATTAAGGTCTCCATTGAGGAATAAAAGGATAGCCAATACCTACAAGGCCTAATTTGGACCATGCAAAAACATAAGCAGCCAGTATTAAAGAAGGAAAACAAAGATGGTGCTGTATAAGACTTTGATCCGTCTCTATAAGTTGTGTCTCTGAGGGTTGGGCAATAACGAGTAATGAGGAAAACAACCTGCCTATCTCCGAGAGGAAAATTCTCAGAAGAATTCTTGGCTATTTGAATGTTTGTGAGCAGTGGAGGAGGAGGAGAAATTGTGAGCATTACGAGCTGTTTGGAGGAACCTAATATAGTCAAAGTAATAAGTATTGAAAGACTGAGCTGGCCAGCGCATGTGGCCCGGATGGAGTAGAGTGATGTACCCAGAACCCTATTAGATGGAGATATCAACAAAAAGAAAACAAAAGAACGTCCTAGACTTGGATGGATTACGTCACTCAGGATGCAAAAACCTGCTGAATGTGAGGAACTGGAAAGCAGTAGCATATGATCACGCTATCTGGCGATGGTTCTTTGAGGAGGCTAAGATGCGCAGCGGACTGTAGCGTCATGGAAGAAGAAGAATTTTTTACTAGGCCCGTATATCAGGTATTCATGAGCGTAATATCAGGTAACACGACATAAAATTAACGTGCAGCCAACATGCTTGATGATGTGTAGACTCAAAAACTGTTTTTTGTTGAATAAAAATGCGGTTGTTTCGTCATTCAAGTATCATTCATTAATATGATAAACAAACAATTTTAATAAATGATACATTACTCACGAAACAACCGCATTTTTACCCATAGAAAAATTACTGTTTTCATTTCACGACAACGAACACACGATAGTCTTTACTCCAAGCTAAAGTATTTAATGGCGTACAGCATTCAAATTGCAATTTAATAAACATTTTAATCGGTGCAAAAGAAAAGTAATATTTGGGGAAATAAGAGCAAATAGTCTAAGCTATAACTTAGTCAAACTTTCCTCGTTTGCACTCAGTTTGCGCTCACGGTTGACAGTCCTTATTTTGCACGTAATCTATCTACAGCTTCACGTGTTTCATCTGTGACAATAAAACGCTCGAGAGGAAAATAGAATCTTGGTAAATTGAAAAGTTTCATTTCCGGCTTGTGAGATAAGGCATGGTGCTTTGAGTTGACAAACTTAACCATTAAAATTACACGGAGTGTCAAAGAGAGATATATTTTAAAATATTCCGGTGTCTGCTGAAACAATTTCTAAACCTTATTATTTTTATGGATTTCAAAGGAACAGCAAATATGTCTATTATCGCTTACAAAAGTTAGGAAAGGATTGGATATATTTTTAGATTTATGGTAGGGCCAAAACACCATTGTAGGGGATATAGGGACCAATATTGCTTTTCGCCTTAACAATTTCTCCTCCTCATCCACTGCCCACAAACATTCAAATAGCCAAGAATTCTTCTGAGAATTTTCGTCTCGGAGATAGGCAGGTTGTTTTCCTCATTCCTCGTTATTGCCCAACCCTCAGAGACACAACTTATAGAGACGGATCAAAGTCTTATACAGCATCATTTTTGTTTTCCTACTTTAATACTGGCTAGTTATGTTTTTGCGTGGTCCAAATTAGGCCTTGTAGGTATTGGCTATCCTTTTATTCCCTTAATGGAGACCTTAATATTGGAGTTGTAATGGATCACAGATAAAAGAATTGATTCACTCCTTCAAATTTAAGGGTCCCAGTTAACAAATCCACCTGACTGTTGGGTTGCTTGAGACTTGACACACCGTAGATAATTTGTTTTGCTTTCATTCATCTCAAGGCCCATCTCCTTGGCCGCTCGCATAAGATTTGCAAATGCCTCTTCTAGGGCCCTGAAAGATCTAGCTTTCAAGGTATACATCATTAGCGTATGCTAGTCGTGGCTCTAGTCTATTGATGATTGTGCCTTGCGCTTCGATCCCTGAGTCCTGTATGACCTTTTCTAGTGCAAGGTTGAAAGGTAAACATTTCAAGGTGTCTCCTAATAGAGTATTTAATTGGACGGAAATTTGTGGAAAAGATTACTCTAGACCTTGGCTATGGATTTGACATCACACATTGGCATCCTCATTAAAGCTATAAGCTTGGATGGTGTCCCGAGATTTCTTGATGCGGCATACAGATTCGGTCTCTATGCTGTCGTACGCAGATTTGAATTAGTAAAATATTTGGTAATATTTTTTTAAGCACACATCTTTTTTGAAATAATGGAATCCTGTTATTTTGTAAAAACGGAACAGAAGTTAGGTTAGGTTGAAAAAAAAACACTTTACGTTCTTATGCGCGTGAAGGTTATTCAGTGCTATTGAAAATTATCTATGTACTTTTCTATTTTGACTTCAAATTACGTGTTATGTGATAGATGTTTCAAATATCAGCTGGCTTTCTAGAAATTGCAATAACGCTTAAAAGCGCCCCCTACTCCTGCGGTTATTGAGTATATAATGTTGTGTTGCACTATAATTCGTAGATTGATACTTTGATACTATAGCAAGCATGCGCTTGTGCATGAACACACACACACACTCACACACGCTCACACACGCTCACACGCACACAAAATCACTCGCGCGCGGTATCGGAAATATATATATGTTTCTATATAATAATAATAATTATTATTAATATTATGACCCCTCCCAACTGTAGGCACAAAGTAGATAGAACAAAAGTTAAAAAAAAATACTTTGTCAAGTATGTGTCCAAATCTCCGATACAAAAAATGAAAATTTTGACGTCCTTAAAACTAGAAATCCTGCAGTTTTATTTCAGAACCAAATTTATAAATTAGAAATACTTTCAAGGTTATAGGAATATCTGAATGCTTTTTTTAAATAAAGATTTTGTGATGACGTATTAGTAGCCTACCTCTATCAAATGATGTTACCAGCTAAGCGTTAAATTCCATGAGTTTGAGGATTCAGTTTATTTTGTATATATTAAACACCCTAGGGATGTAATTAAATACGGCAGATCACTAAACCCGCTCTGCGATGCTTTTACCACTGTATCACAACGCTAATAAGCATATATCTTCATGTATTTGACGACCTCCGGGATAATAATAATTCAGTGCCTAATGTATTCAGCACATTCAACCCAGAAAGCAGTCTATTGCCTCGACATTGAATCATCCATTCGTACTGTATGCAGCGAGGAATATGCTCCTAATTGCCAACACTCGAGTCTTATTGTCCCTAAACTCTTGGTGATAAATTTAAGGCTAAGGTAGTTCCCATAATAAGGGAGTTAGCAATTGTAGGGAGAAAGCCTATGTGAGATTGATTGGAAAACATTACAGGGGATGTTGGGAACATGTCAGTAAAGAAGAAGATCGTTCTTGTACAACCGAACTTTTATGATACCTCAGATACCCGTGGCATTGATTTTATGAACCTCTCTATGTACTCTACTTCTTCCTCTCCCGTGGGAAGATCGTCTGACACAATACTGATCTCTTCAGCAATATCAAGACGAAGATACTAGAACAATGCATTATTGAGGTATCAGCGACACCATAAGTCTATATAGTAGGCTGTCTCTCCTCCATTACATTAATCACTTGAACAGGCGAGTTTGAATGAATGTGTGAAAATTTGACGACTAGGTTCCGGTATGACGCTATTTTCACCCTGCATGGTTTCCTTTCAAGAGTTTACTACCCTTTTGCTTTCGTCTTGTATTTTCTAGAAACATTCTTTTGACTTTATAACCAAAGCTATGTTTCTAATGTTACCCCTTTAAAACTTTATGTTAATAAACGTAATAATCTTGATGTATTTAATGTTGTTCCAATCGAATATTAAATATTATATTAGAATAAATATCTGTTAAAAAAATATTTTAAATCGTCTTAATTTTTAAGTTTATAACCTTATAGAAATTGTGACATTGTTTAATGCATATGTGTATAAATTAGAACATTGGAACATACTATGGTAATATATACAGTAAATGTATCTATATTATTATTATATAATATTCTATGAAATTAAATCTTTTTAAGGTTTGTATAATATAAGCCATTACTAATGTGCAATTGTTCAAGCATAGGCGTAGTTTTGGCTCTATTATTTGTCCCGTTTGCTGTGGCTGTTAATGTAAAATTTTGTAAGTTGAGTATAGTGGTCGAAAATCGATGTTCGCCTCACCTCTATTATTCTGCGTCTATTGTACGACATATAACAAGTTAAATAAGAGACCAATGTGAATTATTTGCGCTTCGTCATTGAGGCCGTTTCAGTTGTTTTAGTACTGAGCTCCAAGCTTTATTTACATTATTGAAAATATTTCAAACAGTTTTTGTTCAAACATAGCCTAAACTGACGTGACACCAACATGTCGGTATCAGTAATTAATAATTGATGTAGAAATTTAAAAAATATTTATTGTGTTTTTGTCGTATTACTTTAATTGTATTACCCTTCTAATTTGTTGTTTTTTATTTACAGGTGGGTCATTTCACGATTTCTGTCCTGTATAAGTTTGTAAAAATTGCATCCGTAAGTAATACTTCTATTTTGAAATTTAAAATTATTTAAATAAGATTATTGTGTTAAAATTATTGCAGGAATATTATAATGAAGGACCTGTTGAATGAATAAATTATTCCTTATTTTAAATTCAATTACAAATTACAGAATATATTTCGTAGTTATTTTAACGGAGTTAAATTTAAAATGTAAAGTCGGTAGATTGGTAGAATAGGTGTAAATAAACGTGGTTTTGTTTATACAATCTTTCTTTGCTTCCATTCTGTCGTTATTCTGTTTCCGTTCACATCAGAGGCCTAAGAGGAATGAGAGGTTGGGGATAGCAAGCGCCCTGAGTTATATACCAGTTGCATCGTGTTAATTGCGGATACAGCTATTTGCTATAGATGCACTATTTGCTAGTCGCTGATTGGACAAAAGAAAAAACAAGCTTCGGCCCAGGCTAATAAAATACCTTTCTAATTGTAATTATACTACAATTAAGTATTGTAGTACATAAAACTGAAGAAGAGAAAATTGTAAATTCAGTTTTATGTAGTGTGAACACTTCTATTAACAACATTTTTGCATTATTTTTAAAGAACAGATGTCGCTGTTTATTTTAATTTCTTCGTATTTCATGTAATTCCTAATAGCGCTGCCATCATTAGATGCAAGACCGGATGAATGTAATTTATTTCCGGGATAAGATTTGTTTCACTATTTCTCTTCAAGGCATTTTGCTGAACAATATTAACAAATATTTTCTGCAATGCTTCTCTTTGTTTCAACTTATTCTTCTGAGATAATTTAGAAAACCGTAACTCCATTTATTGTTTCATCTAGTACATCTTTAATATAATTACATCGCAATGCAAAATTAAATTATATAATTTCAAAAAGTTGCTCTTCAAATTGAGTTTTAATCTTATTTTTAGCTTAAATAAAAATCAAATATACAGAATTATTTTCTTCTCATTTCTTGTCAAGAGTTTACCGAATAATAAACCATTATTACGTGTAAGATAATTTAATTATTTCGTCTAATTTGGGTGTGCTCTTTGAATTCATATTTATTTAGGATAAACTCGCGCTGTAATAATATTTGTCAGAATTTTATAATTTCAGGACAGAATGAAATTCCTGTAATCGGGTTCGTCCTAATGAGGCTATTCCTCTTGGATTCCTTTAATTCCTTTTTTTTGGTGGTATTTTTTCCGTCTATTTTAAATGAGAATCTGTTTTTACATATCTCAGCGTAAAAGGAAAACTCTTGCTTTAATTAACTCAGTTGGGACTTTCGTATGCCACGCAATCTGAAGTGAAAACAGCTGACTTTTATGTTTCGGAATTTGCTGTAAAAAGTGTTTGAGAAACGTTTGTTGTATACATTAAAACCTATTGTAGCTTTAAAATTACCCAATTAGCTTTAAATGCTTTGTTATTTGCAATTGTTTTGGCAGATGAGCTCTGAGCTTCTGTTCAGAGTTAGAATAATTATTGTAATGATAAATCAGTTATAAGTACATATTTTATTAATCGATTGTGTTTAAATGTGACCTTCCAATGGACACAGCTGCAATAGAAATAAACTGTTTAAACTGTTTTGCCGTATAAATACAGTACATGGACATGGCGGAACCCACTGGAAAAAAAAAAAATAATTATAAAAGTTATTTACAAATTTTACAAAATACACATACATTACATAAGAAATACTTTTGTAAATATGAAATATTTTGTTGGGCCTAATTTCGTCAGTTGAATTATATACATCAACAGTTTCTATTTATTTAGCGTTTTTAATGATTTGTTTTTGAACTTGGTTTGAACTAAATTTTTGAACTGTATGTAAAGCTAAACAGCTTTCCTATTAACAAAATAAATATATACAAGTTACAATTATAAAACTTCAAATCATACGCGTTTCGACGACTTATGTCATCATCATTAGTGATGCTACTACAAACATAACTTTACCTAAAGAAATGGGACATAGCCTAGCAAAGTCATACGTATAAGCGTACCTACGGATGTACTTTCTTGGTATAATAATATTTCACGTGTGCAAAATGTTACTAATATGGACGTTATTCACTTTAAACAATTTAATACAAGATTAGGTCTTTTTAATCCTTAAAGTATCCTAGTTATTTATAAAGGGTTTTTTCAGTAGTAAAATTAAATTTTTGTATTTATTTTTATCCAAAACATATCATGTTAAACATTTGGTATTGTTAAAAATATAGTTTTAAACCACATTTTTTAACTTCGTTGTTTATGAGGTCTCATTTCGACTTTCAGTTGATTTTGAATATGAAATGTTGTGTATGTGAGTTACATTGTAAACATATTTCCTGTGCTTGACTGGTTATGTTTGTAATGGATAAAAACCTTCGGCTAGCTGTTAAACTCACAACATCCTCTAACTCAGGGGTTCCCAACTTTTTGGGGCCACGCCCCCTCCTCTTGAAAGTAAATTCTCCCACGCCAACTAAACTTTTTCACTATAAATAAATGGAATGAGCATATGAAAAAGAATCAGATAATATATATATATATTTTTTTTCAAGATTAAATAATATACACTAATTACAGGAATAATTTATTGAATAATACACTCAAAGCTTTTCGTTTAATATATATATATATTAAAACTATTTATTTATAAGTACATACTTTCACAAGAACCATGATATAACATTTCAAATTTTAATGTGCAAAGTAAATTTTAACTGACAAGAGAAAAATCTGTTAGTGAGATGATTGAGACTGCATTGAAACTAGCATACCTATTTAAGGTTGTATTTTAGTAAGGGCACAATTCAAGTCAGCAAAATCAAGTTTGCTCCTATAATATTAAATATATTATTTTAAAACTGGTCTAGCGCCCCCCTGACTTGCCAACTGGACAATTGGGAACCAATGCTCTAACACATCGATTGTTATACAATATTCGGTAAGTAATTTAAGTGATATCATATGATTTCATAAAACAGCTGATTTTATATTATAGATTATGTTGTAGAACAACTAATTGTTGTAACACATAGTCTAAGTTACTTTATTTAATGTATATTATTATATTAATGTGTTACTATTAAATACTTTTTATCAATTGATAAATATAACGATTTAATTATATATCGTTGGCGAAAATAATGTATTATTTATTTGTATTCCAATTTTTGAAATGAAAACTCACTTTCCTCCTGTTACACTTATTAAGAAAAGATGTAAAATGAATAAATTCGTATAATACAAATAACATTTTACATTTACAATGGTTGTTTAATTATTACATACTTTTATTATTACTACATTAAATAGACTGTATTAAAATCTATATCCAACTATATTCCTCAATTTTGGTGTTAATCTCTGAGGTTAGTCCGCTGAATATATTTTTTATTTATTTGTTGGAAATGAAGCTCAACCAAACTTTTATGTTGTCAGTAGTTTTAAGATTCACAAAATAATTTTTATATTAAAATTGTTTAAATCTTACTGAGGTAAGCAGATTCCAACCACACTAAGCGAGATTAGAACATGTAATGGCTCGAACGTTTAGCCGAGGTTCTTACGTACGCTCAAACAACGTAAGAAGTAGTCATTTTGGTCGGTCTCATGACTGCCAATGTTTTTAAAGTGGATGGTTATTTAACGATTAACACATCTGAAGATTGTTTGAAACGTAATTTGTGCTTGAAACGTATTTTACTGTAGCAATAATTTTGTTTATAGTTGTGATATTGAACTTCATAATAAATCTAATAAATCTCGTGTGATAAATTTCTAGTTTCATTCCAATTTAAATTTTTTATTTAAAATTTTCTATTGCCTAAACAAAATTTGAATTTTTGTATAGGAAATTTATAAAATAGCTGAAGGTTAGACTTGTTGTATACACAGTTTTTTAAAAGCAGATGTTGAACAAAAGTTTGCATAAGGATCTATTTACTTTAATACGTAGAAGGAATTAGAAACAGATAAGTTACTTCATTGTAACTTATAAACAGAAAACATACGTTATTGTGTTTATCCTGCATCAATATATTTGCAACGAATCAGGTTTCATTTAATTTGTTCACTGACAATAAAATGGTTGAAACCTTTTCTACGCAATATGCTTCTGTATTAGTCATTACAGGAGATGACTTCAGAGGAAGTTATTTAGAATTTATGGGTTTTATATAACTGCAAACGTGACGTCACGAACGAGAGTGTCAGGGACAAACGAAATTGAAGTGAGATCATGTGTCACTGTGATTCATTGTAGAGTGGGATAGAAAAGGAGGCGTTGTCTAGTAATTCAGGCTTAATGGAGTTTCTAATTCAATACACATATTCTTATGCGTTACTGCTACACAGCAGTAATAACCCACATTCTCGATTACTTTACTGGTAAACATTAAAACTTGAATTATAGGAAAATTATATTTAATATGTAATGAAAAAATAGAATTTGATATTTACAGGAAACTTACTAACAATAATAGGTATATTTTACATAGTTCCAACCATTGTAATAGACATAAAATAGTTTGAGTAACAGAGCGATTAATGTACCCCTTAGTCCTGGACGCTATTATAAGGAAATTAATTATAACAAAATAATGGCTAGATATAACGATTGTGATACCAAAATTGTAGATAATATTGTTAGGAAACAAAGATTAAAATATGTTTTATGCACACCTACCACCCTTCAAAAAGAAGATAAAAACTGTAATTATATTAGTTTAACTTTTGATAATATTTTAATAAAAGGGTTAGACTCTATTTTTAAAAAGATAAATGTTAAGATGACATCCAAAACTCAAAATAAACTTAAGCATTTATTTTGTAACCCGAAAGATGAAATTCCAATTTTGGAAAAATCAGGTATTTATAAGATAATTTGTAGTACTTGTAACGAGATGTATATAGGTCAAACAAAAAGAAAAATTGTAACTAGATATAAAGAACATCTTGCGCATATTAAATATGATAGACCTGAAAAATCAAGTGTAGCAGAACATGTCCTTAGTAATCAGCATGATTTAGATAAAAATGTTATTTTAGCTAAATGTATCAACTTTAAAAAGTTACTTAATAGTTATGAAAGTATTTTATAGTCAAATCAAGTAGTAAATGAATGAATGCAGATAAAGGGCCTATCCCTAACTCACTTTATATTCTTGACTTAAATAGCCTTTTTTCGAATACGAATCATTAGTTTATATTACATATTTATCATTATAGTGTACTTTTTGACATATCCTATTTGGTTCAAGATAGCCGATCGTTATTTGTTGGTCGAGGGTGGAAAGGGGGCGGAGCTTACCTCACTATATATATATATATATATATATATATATATATATATATATATATATATCGACCGAAGAGAACGATTGGATCACTCTAGTTTGTAACTTCTTGTTTTCTATATTCATCTAGGTTTGTAATAAGATCCTCTGATGATGATGATGACATAGTCATCGAAATGTACATGTTAAGTAACTTAATTAACTTATTTTATTTGTTATTTTTGTCGTATTGGGGTTCTTTCCATTATTTCATTGTAACATATTTATTATGATAAACTGCTATATTTCTTTCACGACTTGTTTTTAGTGCACGGGATTTGTGTTTTAAAAACATAGAATAGATTATGCTGGAGCTTAGAAATCAACTTGATTCGAGCCTTAACAAGGATGTAAAAAACCTGTAAATAAAGGTGGAGAAAAACACGTTCCTGAAATAATTTTACAGTAAGAGTATTTGTTTTTATCGTATTGATAGTGTTAGGATTTTCAATTAAAAAAATCGTTTCTTATTCTTCGTCTTCCGAAACATTTTTGTTAATGTACGTTTTTGTAACAAATTGCTATGGTAATTAAGAAATTTGAAAACTAACTCCGTAATATAAGTTTATTAATAAATTTATACTGCGTGTAGTGGCAGGGGTTCCAAACATGTCGTACGATCAACTGACAACGAATTTCCTTAACGAGTTGTTTCCCAAAGAACTTTGCATAACCTATCGCCTACCTTTTCTAAACAAAGACGCTGTCTTATTAGTTAAGCCTGCCTACCTTTCCCCTTTACAGGAACCCAATTACCGCCGATGCTTTCAATCAATATTAAAACAATTTATTCAAGATTAATTAAAACTTGTTAATCTGAAAGTTTGACAGGCGGTGATCAGGAAAAACATTTAGGCCCTAGCTAACATGAAGGCTCCAAGGAACATGCTCCGTGGGGGAAGTGTTACAGCTGGATTAACTTAGAGGCTGAATTTTAGTTAGAGAAATAAAGCAACACAACAATCTTCAACATCGTTAAGGAGATTACTTGGTATATTTAAATGTTGTTTGTTTCAATACTGTACTCACATTGATATCTCTCTTTATTCAACTAAAGATAAATTTATCTTAAATTTGTTGTCTTTTTCGTTTGTTTTAGTCTCACTGTACTAAAAACACCTCCAATGTATTAGAATTGTTTTTAATGGTTTATAGATTCTTAAATTTTATTGCTATTATTATGTGATTTTAATGACATTGACATACTAAATAACCATTTTACTAATTATAATTTTAAAAACTTTTGAAAAACCTACTCACACAAATTGTTTTGACTGCACTAGGAGATCGTACGCTAAGATTGTATAGGGCTGTTCAAAAGGTTTTGTCTTTAAGTTTTTCTGGTAAATAATCAGATTTTAAGTTTGGCAAGTCATTAATTAGTTTAATAATTAGGTGGTTATTTTCTTTGGCTTTTCACCTTAGTAGTTATATCTTGGTAGTTATTTTGGGGATCTTAGGACGATTTCTATCTTTAAAACTTGAATATGTTCTTTGAGTTTAATATGGCCTAAATAAGGTGTAGTTTACGGTCACTACCTCACTTGCCGGACGTTTAATCGTTCCTCTTCCGCGTCATGATGTTCTGCCCGCAAATTTTGCAGTAGGTTAAGATTGTTTTTACCGAACATCACAGGTAAAAGTATTATTGTAGACTTTAATAAAATACAGGTTTATATCTTTTTACGTCTCAATCAAACTCATTTCTGAACGTAGCCGTTATACATGTTTTTAAAGAAAGGGTTCAGAACGTTACAGTACAAAAACAAAGAAACGGAACAATATTTGTCGATTTGGTCCATATACACATGACTTTTCTTTATTACTGACACTTACTTATCTAGTGATAAATTATTAAGCATTATATTCTTGGAACAGTTTTTTCTCGTACAAATTATCGGAAAGGAAATTAAGGAAAGAATAAGGAATTTTCTTATTCTTATCGGTCTCAATAAGTCATTGAGATGTACGATATTTTTTGTTAGCTAGTAAGGAGGGGGGATGTAAGAATACTGGTGTATAAATAAATAATAGGGGATGAATTAATTTCAGGATATTGGTTTTTTAAACAAAATAAATCTCATATTTTGGATAGCTAACTCAAATAGCAATTAATGATATGTATATTTTCCAAGTATAATAATTCATAACATTTATAGAAATGACTTTGGGTCTGAATAGGGTTTTTTTGAACAGCAAAACGTTCTTTATATATTTTTTTTAATGGGTTAATTAAAAAACTTAGATGGTATAATGAATTTTATAATCTTTCATCCCAAAGAAAATATTTCTAAACCTTTGTGATTTTTTGTGGTCTTCTCTCGACGCGAGTCAGTGTAAAGTATATCCATGAGAATTGGACAGACTACGCGAAACCTGAAACAAGTTTTAACTTACAATAACCAAGCAAACTGAACAGCACTGCAACGTCCATCTCCGAGAATTGCAGCAATCTAGAGGTTTACTCAGTATAAAACTTTCAACGCTGTTCTGTAGATTGTATTCTATTATAGATGAAACACGTTCAACAGTAATGAAAAAGGTAAAGTGGTTTTCATCTGTGACTATATATTCATGATGCATAGTTATGGAGAATTGCATTTTTTAAAGTTGGTGACGTAAGACTAATTTTTTTACAAAGATGTCTGCAGGAGGTTTACAATTTATTATATCCTCCTACGTAATGCAAGAATTATATAGTACTCTGAAAATATAGATGATTTCAATTTATTTTAGCTTTTATGTGTAATAAATGTATCACTGTTTTCCACTAAAAATAAAATTTAGTTTTTAAAATCTTTTTTATAAAACACATATCTTGAGACTAAATCTTTTTTCCAACGTAATGGGAAACATTTGCGCAGTAATAAATAAAGAATGGGTCGCAATAAAAAATCCAGAATATTTCCAAATTGCGATAAATGTTTTTGGCGCTTAAGCAGAATGCCTGAAATTCGACGAGTAGCAGAGCAAAGTGCATATTTTAAGTGCATTTCCCGATTTTAAACATTTAAATACTTTTTACGCTGTTTGCAGAAACACAGTCACATAAAATATTAAAAAGAAATGAGGACATTCCGCTCACCCTACGTTCTTAATTAGATTTGGCCTCATCTTTCACACGTCTCTCAAATTCGATTTTCTGTATAAAGTTTGGTAAAGTTGGCTGGCTACCCCTTCAATGTACAGTAATATGTTCGTATTTTGTTTGAAATGTGGAAAAAAGTAATGTAATATTTCTATGGCGAGGCCTGGATTTAATTAAGACTGACTGACGTGTTTTTAAACAAATAAATTGGCATCTTTTATTTTCAACATACTCCTGGTTTAAACTAAAATTTATTATGTTGTATTTAGCTCCAAAATATTATTTAGGTCCAAAACAACTCTTTCGGTAAAATCTTAATAAATCCCAGCGTTTAGTTTTAAACAAACACAATTATACTCTTGCGTATTGCATTTAATTTGATTTGAAACAATGTATATTTCTGATGGAGATAGTTTGTCAGATTGTTTACGATATTTAATATTAGTTCAAAATAAATTTTCAACTCAGAAACCCCCTCTAGGCTCTAAAAGTAAAAATACTATTCAATAAAACAATAATAATAAAGCAAACATTTTCTAAATGATTACATCTTGGATAATATTAGTTCAATTTCGTAATATATAAATTATTAAATTTTATTTTGCAATATTTAGACAAAAATATACAAGTATAATTTCGATTTATGTATTATAAAGAAAGAGGTTTAATAAAACTATAGGATAACCTATATAACTTTAAAATCCATAACTACGTTACAATAAATTCGCTTTTTAAATAAATTACAATAGTTGTTTTTTTTTAATTAATTGTGTATATTTGATAAATCTGTTGTACTTAAATATCTTTAGATTTTAATAACCTTATTACTTGGTGATATTACACCCATACTTAAGTCCTTGGTTTAAATTGTTCCTATTATCTAAACAAGGACTTCTCGAAGTTGTTAAGCAATTTACTCCTTTTTGAATTACAGTAATCAAGCGTACCCTTGGCTACAATTTTTCTTTGCTATGAGTGTAGGAGGAAATGTTTATTTGGCATAATAAACTGGGTAGGGATTTTGAAGAATCATAAATGGAAATACGCAAGTCAGTGACGTTGTACTTTAGACTTTTAAATTTAGACTGCTCTCTAAATTTAAAGAAAATATTTTAAAATACTTTTTTTTGTATTTTGTTTTTATTTTTTAAATTTTTACTTTAATTCTTTACGGTTCAACTTACTAAAACAACTCTTTCGCCAAATGTCTAGGTTCACAAACATAAACACTAATTACCGTGACAAAGCTTTGGCACGATGCATTAAACAATTGAATCACGTGACCGCCCTCGTCACGGAAGGCCCATCATTCATCACCAACTGTGCGGTCTGTCCTAAGTTGAGCAATATAAAGTTTTACTTTATGGCTTAAGTTTGGAAAGTCTTCGAAAAAGATTGCGCTTTTTAAAGAAATATATATTTTATTTTTGTGTGTACGCCACGCGCATTAGCTGATAAAAATCAATTCAATATAAACTTTTATTATTAAAAATTATGAAGTAACAAAATATTTAATTGGTTGGAAATAGCCAAGTCCGTATCATTTACTGGGTCTCATTTCAAAACCTATATATAAAGATTCTTGTTACTCAGTGATGTATAAAAAACAAATAAAATTACAAAATATTCACGTTTCACCGTCACAAATTATCAAGGCTTTTGGGCAAGAAATAGTGTGAAGTTTTGTATAAACGTTATGAGTAACATTATTAGCAAAAGTTAAAACTAGAATGAATAAACTACAGAATCATTGAATAAGCTTCTATATTTCACATAAGTAAACATATAATAAAGAATATCATTAGGTAATTACGATACTTCCGCTACGAAATAATACTGACGGATTGATACTCAACTTACGTCAATAAAACACAATATTTAACAATTTCACTAAAGGCGTACTACACATTATCAATGTTCTTCAAATTTCATAATGCGGTAATTTTTAACATAAATTTAATAATTTGAATATTATGCAAATATACGAGTATATTAATCATTTTGGTAGTTCTTATTTACATGGACTCAGTCAAATATTTGCCTAAAACCACCAGGTGGTGAAACACAGAGTGTTCAATAATACTTTTTCCAATCTTTTTTCTTGCTTACCCATGTTTTACGATTTTCTCTCTTTACATTTCAATTAACGCATTAAAATTAATTTTATGATTTCTTCAGTATACCCTTTCATTTTAATAATATTTTGTATTTAGTTTAGAACAAAAGCAAAAAAAGACCATTATAAAACTATACTTTCAAAAAATTACCTTAGTGTTAGGCTTGCGCAAATAATGAGATCACCAAAATAAATGACATCGCACAATATACATGTGTGTATATATGTATATATACAAAGATTACTCTACATGTGATACATGTTTCGACAACACAACTTACCCCCAGTGATCGGTGAACTCTTTTACCATAGCTGTCGAAACATATATTTATTGGGACATTAACAAAATATTAATATGTTGTGTGTGAGTTATTTTGCTCGTTTGTTGTGCTTTTAATCTTCTGCCAATATTTTTTAACACATTTTTCTTTAACATATTGCAAAATCTACCCGTTTATGATAGACATTATTATCCTCAAGAATTTCGAAAAGTAGGCCTAAGCTCTTTTTTTCATGCGAAAAATTGCTTAAACCGAAGAACATTAAGAAAATATTTTTAACAAAAACTATACAAATTTACAATGAACAGTTGTCTAATTTAAATGAGAAAACACAAACAATTCTTATTAAGTTGCAGTCGGAGCCAAACTTAACTTTCCACAGAGGGATTATCACAAATTTCAACCTAACGCTACAAAATATCCTTTCTTTCGTCATGTTTAATTCAGATGCTGGTTATGCTAATACACTGACTTCAGGTGTACCAACATTTGCAAGTATGATTTCTGAAAATTATGATAATCTCGTGACGTATTCTTCTATTCAAAGGTTCAACATTTATTTGTCTGAAGACGTCTTTGCAATTAGTCTTTTGTGATGGAACCACGGAATTACTATCGCAGTCGTGTCTCTGTAAACTGTTATTAAACAAGTAATATATATATATATATATATATATATATATATATATATATATATATATCGTTCATAAAATACGTTTTTATTCATCGAATCAAATTCAAACACATTTTCGTAAACCTATAGTGGATGACGTGAATACAGTATTTAAACATATTTACATAATAATTAAATTATAAACTTTCTAGGGTATAGCCAGATTCGAACTGAGAATCTTCATATTCGAAGTCTAGCGCGCCTTGGCACTGCGCCAACTTTCCAATACCTAGAAATATATGTATCAAAGAAGTATCTGAATTCTTTTATCCCATGTGGTTGTCGAACCCTTCATTGTACAACCTTAAATTGTTACCATTATTACCACGCAATATCATAAATAGTGCTTAATTGTAACTAAAATAAAAGTTTTCTTTGTTAACCCCAGTATGAATATACCTAATTTTTTAAAATGTATATTACTTGTTTTATAATTACAATTGATATAAATATGTATGTACAATATGTCAGAAGAACAATAATAATTGGCAAAGTTGAAAGCCAATATAGTTGCTATTTTCATTTTACTTTCTATGTATGGTTTTAGACTATTATTTTTGTTTGTTACTATTTAACGCTTTTTTTTCGACGCTTGGATTGTGTTGTAGTTTCTTTTCGCTTTCCTCTCTCTTTGTCCTTTTGTGTAGCAAGGTTCGATACCGTTAATCCAGTTTGTTTGTTTATTTTTTTCCTTTTCAATCATTTTAAATTCTGGAGCATTATATATGATAGTGTGTGGTAACCACGGCAACAATTTTACGGTTTGCAGGTGAGGTTTCAACGACAACCAGATGGAGGCAGAAGAAAATTCATTTACTCGTACGCTATCAGAAAAAGATTTCTAGATATCGGAAAGTTGGCACATTGCCAAAGCGTTAGACTTCGAACATGAATCTTTATGTTCGAATCAGAGTATCTACTCGTATCGAATCCGACCTAAACCCTTCAAACTTCTATAATTTAATTATTGAATAAATATTCGATAAAACTGTGTTAACATCAAGTGTCATCCAATTTAGGTTAAAATAAATGTATTTGAACTTGATTGGATGAATATAAAAACCTATTTCTATTAACGATTGAAAGTTTGTGGTATAAATATATATGGACAGTGTGAGCAAATAGAAGGAATTGAAAAATCAATCACCTAAGTACATATAGGAATATTTCAAGATTATTTTCTGAAATAAATTATTTATGAAGCTACTTATACGCTTACCAATGATGAAGTTATTGTATACATTATTAGGTATTATAAACTTTATCTATATATGTAACAGTTTTTTTAACATTTTATATAATCTTGTTACTATAAAAAAAGTAATTTCCTTCAAAATCTTTTAAATCTTCATGCTCTTTTATTATAAAACAATAAGTATTTTTCGCAACATTTATACTATTTTAATTAGATAAATACCACTCCTTATTATTAAAAGGCATTTGGCGTAAAGACATAATGGAATTATGTGTGTAAATACCAGATGAAAGAGTTTGATAATTGTAACTAATATTTTATTTATTAATATCTGCTACACGTGTTGGTGATATAAAGTATTTTGAAGTTTTTATCTACTTTCAGAATTATTAATGTGCTTTCAATAAAAAAATATTTAATAATTTTTTGTACTCTAGTCGGTAAAACAAAAGACTTTTGCATAGTAATAGAGATAGTAATATTATTGGATTGGTTATGTGTTTTACTTGGTAAGTGGATTGGCAATCTGATATAATTTGTCTAGTAGGCCTATAGTATATAAGGTTTGCTGAAATTTACAAAGTTTTGTTCAGACAAAAGTAAGGACAAAGTAGAAATGAGGAAACGCAACTGGAAAGAGCAATGCAAAGATGACAGTCTTCCTCTCCAGGGCAAAATCAAAGCTTATTGTTTGTGAAAACTAAGATTTCCTGAACTGCTTGTTGGAGAAGGAAAAATTCCTGGTCGAGAGTAATCATTTAAATTTCCGTTCCTTTGTTAATATCTATGCTTAGATGTTTTATTGTTTCATACCTTTAGATGATAAAGTTCGTTATTTAGAAGGAACAAACTTTTTAAAGAGGGTTTTATATCGGAGTTCCATCTAACGCAAGCTTAGGAAGTGCTAGCCAAGGAAGTCCATATGGCATCCCTGCCGTATTCATACTCTCTCGTTAAGTTTCCACCCGATTTAGTCATGCAGTGTTCGGGACTGTTTCTGAAACGTTAACGATATATCAGACCTGATGCTCATTATTTTATTCCATGGCAGATGCTTACATAGTTAACGTGAGACACAATAAGGCTTGATTACAGTTTCATATTTTTGTATTAACTACCTTCCCTTCTATTCCCGCTGCAGTACTGCAAGATTTTCTACATTTTACAATGAAAAGTTTGCTTTTGGTGTAATTTCTATGAAACTGCAACTACAAAGTGAATATTGATTTCACATCGTAGCACGTAAATAGGGCGAATCTTTTCGACAAACACAGCATTTCATGGAAATATGGGCTTTTGTAAACTGAAAAGTCAAGGAAAATACAAGTTTATAATAAAATAATAATATTGTTGTAAATAAATAGGTTAATAATTTTTAAATTAAAATAATATTTTTTTATGTATAATTTTCATAGTCTTTGGAATACCAATATTCTTTAGGCCTCCTAATTTGTGGAAATGTTGTCAAATTTAAAATCGATTCTAGTCAGATCGAAGATAAACAAATTGCCCGAGGATATCCGAAAGCCAAGCATGGTGGTAGGTTAAACTAACAGCTATTTTTTTCTTTATTTAGAAGTAATTTTCAGCTGACAGATTGAAATTCATTTTCCTATGTACTAGTATTCAGAAATATTAAATATTTGTTTATTCAAAGTTTTAAATTCATACTACAAATTTTTTTTAAACTCATAACTTACGTTACATTCTGCATAGTTCGTTATGGTAATTCGTGATGTTCTTTTGTTTCTTTACGTTATTTTCTACATTATTCGTTATGGCAATTTATGTGGAGATAATTAGGCTATTTAAGTTAATTTCTGTGTTGTTCTTTTGGTTTCTTCAAGTAACTTTCTACATTATTCGTTATGGTAATTCATGAAGAGATAATTAGGCTATTTGAATATAATTTCTGTGTTACTCTTTTGGTTTCTTTATATTACTTTCTACATTATTCGTTATGCTACTTTATGTGGAGATAATTAGAGGTTTTGAAGATAATTTCTGTGTTGTTCTTTTGGTTTCTTTACGTTACTTTCTACATTATTCGTTATGCTACTTTACGTGGAGATAATTAGGTTATTTGAAAATCATTTCTGTGTTGTTCTTTTGGTTTCTTTACTTTACTTTCTACATTATTCGTTATGGTACTTTATGTGGAGATAATTAGGCTATTTAAGTTAATTTCTGTGTTGTTCTTTTGGTTTCTTCAAGTAACTTTCTACATTATTCGTTATGGCAATTCATGTGGAGATAATTAGGTTATTTGAATATAATTTCTGTATTACTCTTTTGGTTTCTTAATATTACTTTCTACATTATTCTTTATGCTATTTTATGTGGATATAATTAGAGGTTTTGAAGATAATTTCTGTGTTGTTCTTTTGGTTTCTTTACGTTACTTTCTACATTATTCGTTATGCTACTTTACGTGGAGATAATTAGGTTATTTGAAAATAATTTCTGTGTTGTTCTTTTGTTTCTTTACTTTACTTTCAACATTATTCGTTATGGTACTTTATGTAGAGATAATTGGGTTATTTGAAGGTAATTTCTGTATTGTTCTTTTGTTTTTTTTTACGTTACTCTCTACATTATTCGTTATGCTACTTTATGTGGAGAGAATTATGTTATTTGTAGATAATTTGTGTGTCGTTCTTTTGGTTTCTTTACGTTACTTTCTACATTATTCGTTAAATATTATCTGTATTGTTCTTTAGTTTAGCATTTAGCTACTTTCTGTATTGTACATTAGACCAGCAAGTTATAATTTAACTATTTTTCCAATTATACTTATATCCACTTTAGAGTTATATTGTGTTAAAAACTAGTTACTATAAACTTTGGTAATAGTTGACTAATAAAGTCAATAAATTATAAGAATGATAAATTATAAAATTTGTTCATGTAAAATATAAATAATGATGTTACATTTCTTCATTGTTCTATGTTCTCCATATAGAACATTACCAATTAAAATAAACAAGTCATATATAAAATAAATAAATAATTCCTACTGAGGTCAACAAAGAAAAATATTATTTGAATTACTTTTTATTTTATAATTACAATTGATATAAACATCTATATACAATATGTCAGAATAACAATATTAAGTGGTAAAATAGAAACGGATATCTTTGCTTTTTTCATGTTCCTTTCTATGTATGGTATTGGACTTATTGTTTATTACTATTCATACGCCTTCTTTTGTTTCGACTCTCCATTGTGTTGTAGTTTCTTTTCGCTTTCCTTGTGACAGAATCACCAAAATAGACTGTGAATTCCCTTGGAATGTTTCATTTTCCTCTCTATAAGCTACAGTCAATGGTATTGGACAATTATTTTTATTTGTTACTATTTATTTCCTTTCTTTATTTTCGTTTCTAATTTATGAAGCTATGGTGATTTATAAATTATAATTTTTGAATATATGTTTGAAAAAATCGCAACAACATCAATTGTCATCCTCTTCAGTTTATAATTAATGTATATGAACTTGATTGGGTGAATAAAACCGTATTTTACTAATGATTGAAAATTTGTACAAGATACTAAAGACTTAAAGTTATTTAAAGCCTTTTAAGTAAGGTACATTCTGATAAAATGCCATAATTCAATTATATTTATTCAACGTCGATTGAGTTTCTTTTACAACTAATAATTTTACTATTTTGCGGTATTAAAAACAATATCAAATATTTTACCCACCCCCCCCCCCAAAAAAAAAAAATTACATATAGTAAAATTTTATATTATAATATGGTAGCATTTATCCTATATTCCACTGTAGTATTTTATACTTGTTTACATGTGGCCCAAAAACATTATTTCTTTATTTTTCGTTATCACGCTCCGTCCCATTAACGTTTTGTAAACAAGATTAAATCCATTGTCATCAATGGCTTCCTTGCACAAATATATCACAAGAGGTTTAGAGTATTGTCCACATTAGGGGAGGAAAAAAATACACTGACTCAGATACAATATCTAAAGTAAAACCCTTGCGATTGAATTTCGAGTACTAGTAATAGAGAAATATTGTTTGCCAAAAGGCCCCAAAACTGTTATTACATGATAGATAAACTTTTAATTACCGTGCTTTATTGAATCGTTGCATAAACCAGTTATTACATAAGTTTTGTGAATGTAACTTCTAGACATTAACGAGTTTCAATCAGTGCAACAATTGTATACAAACGTTGCCATCACACGCACGCACGCACACACGCACACGCACGCACGTTAGCGTGTGTATGTAGTGGTATAATTAATGATAAAAGTTATATACATATATATATGAATTGTAAATTCAAATATAATTCTTGTATTTGTATTTTGACTTTTGTTCTTTATTAATACACAAGAAAACATATTGCGATATATATATATATATATATATATATATATATATATATATATATATATATATATATATAAAGAACATAAGTCAAAATACAAATACAAGAATTATAATTGAATTTATATATATATATATATATATATATATATATATATATATATATATATATATGGTAATAATGAATTATTATTAATATTGTAATATAAATTCATATATGTAAAATTATTAATATATTTAATAAATTTACTTAATATTTATCATATTAAAGTAGTATGATAATAATAATAAAAAAAAATAATATATTACATAAAATACATAGCAGATATTTATGTTTTATTTTAAAATATAGAAAATTGATGAAATTTTGTAAGCATTTTGCGTGTTTTATCAGCAAAGTAGTTTGTTCGTTAAATATAATTGTAGTATCATTTGTGTTAAAATTATAAAAATTGAAGCGGATTCCTATATGTGTATATATATATATATATATACAATTTGAGGTTATTTATTAATTTGTTAAATACAATAGCTTTTGATTCCCACGATTTATATAGGTCTATGTGTGTAGGTCTGTATGTATGTATATATATATATATATATATATATATATATATATATATATATATATATATATATATACATACATACAGACCTACACACATAGACCTATATAAATCGTGGGAATCAAAAGCTATTGTATTTAACAAATTAATAAATAACCTCAAATTGTTTTCCTTTACTACAACTAGTTTTGGAGTTGGATAAATGTATATCTGGTTTTCAAGAAGAAAAAAATTTGATGTAAACTATGACAATGCTATAATTTCATAAATTACTAAAATAAAACATTAAAAGCCCAGTTAGTACGATTAGAATCCTAAACCTGACCTGATGATAGCCTGGATTCTGTGGTATCCAGGAAAACTGCTCCCCCTCGTAAGAGGAATTACCGGAATATAGAGTATAGGGAGGCCTGCTTTTGCTACCGGCTGGGAGAGAGTTTGGCGTCGCCGCCGTCGGTCCAAGACCAAGCCGGCCCGTGTAGAGGAGCTGAAGAAAAAGTATTTCTTTTGGTACTCTGAGGAAGCTCACGAAACCTGCACTGAGCTGATCCCGGACGACGAGCTTACGACCTCTTTTCGAGAAATTACTGAGCTCGTTCTTGCTCCGGGAGTGAACATCAAGGACAAATATTTCGCAACCAACCACATCCAAATCTACGAAGAAAATATGAGAGATGATGTGGAAAAGGAGCTCAGGAATAAACGCCGGAAGCGGAACAAGCAGCGGGGATGGCGAATGCGACGACGAAGAGAAGCTGAAGCAGCCTGAAGTTATTTTTTTGTATTTTAAATAAAATTTTATTTTTCTTATTCTTTTTAAAGATGTATTTTTTTGTGTGAAATTTTTTTGAAATAAAATTATTAGACCTTCAGTTGTAAACTTGTGATAGTGGTGATAACGAAATGTGTTTGTATCTGTTTTGAGTAAAAGAAAATTTAGTAATAAATTACTGTTAGATAAAAAACTTATTTATTGTATACTTACATTGTAGCTGAGCGTTTTTCGTATTAGTCCTATTTGTCGACCCTGGGTTTTGAGAATTCATAATTTTACGCATTACAAAAAGGATGTTTTTTGTATTTATCAAGAAAAGTTATTTTCCAGTTATAACATAATTAGTTTTAACGATTACTTAAGAACTTGGCGTCCTTTTCTCTCTCGGTTTTGTAAAGTATAAAGTTTTAACGAACTTACTCCTCAACCACGCCACATACGACTGATTGGGGTTTTCTTAATGCAACGACACTCGGAGTAAGTTACCAAAGGGACTCGCCCTAACTTAACCTCCACCAGGGACTGTGACTAATTAAGAGGGTCGGTCAGCAGGTCTAACGGGAGCTATTTCTCTTCCTTCATTGGTTTGCCATTAGTAATCCCTTGGTTTTCCTTTTCCCTTGGGTCGTAGCTTAAGCCGTCACTTTAACAGTTTATAAAATACGTTTTGTTGTTTTTATTGCTTGCGAGTAGTATGGACAACTTTTAACAATATTAATACAATACTCTTCATTACAGTTTGCTTTAGACCAACATTGATTTTAATGCAGTTGAATGACACTGTTTAAAACACACTAGTCGTATATAAAATCATCTGCATTATCCTACAGATTCCTATTAGCAAATATTAGGTCCTTGCTATATAATAACCTAATAAAATAATCTTGTTTGTTTACGTTGATTAAAAAAATCACTAGTTTTTGGATTATGTAACTACATTTTCAAGTGTCAAGGCTATCGCTAATAAGCAGTCGTTTTACTAAAAAAAAATAATTTTAAATAATTGTGGAGGGATATGCGGGGTTGAAACGGTGGGACATGTTTTATGGGATATGTGGCATGGGTTGAACTAAGATCCGAAATGGTGTGAATGTGGGGTGAAGGAGAATTGTCTAGGAGAATGAAAGTGAATGCGAATAGTAAGGAGGAGTATAAGGTGTTTAAATGTGTCGTGGAGAATGTGATGAGAGAAACAGAGCATGCTTGGGTGAGGCGAATGGTCAAGTTTAGTAGCAGTGATATGAGGGAGGGCACAGAAAGAATGTGGTGAGAAAGCATGACAAGCTATTTTGGTCCCATCACTCGCTTACGAGGTGTGGGATAGCGGGCCAGCGGCAATTCCGGGCCTCTGGGCTTAGTTGCCAAAAATTGTACCAAGGGTCATGTACTCAGCTCACGGAAATTCTTCCCCCCGGGTACATGGATCGAGGAATAGTTTCGTAGGGGTAGTGGTTTCACATGCTAGTGTAGACTCTTTTTAAGGATCTTTGGAAGTTCATTTTCCGACGAGGAGGTGAAGATGGGAGTCAGGTACTCTTCGCCAAATATTCATCTTCAATCATCTTCCTCATCATCGTCATATCTTCTTCTTTATAACTCTCCTTACTACTTCTATTACACTTCAAAGTTAAAAAACAATTTTTACATATGATTTTCAGTTCCTCTTAACTTGTTCCGTTCTTGTCATTTAAAGAAATTATCTATCTATCTATCTATCTATTTATCTATCTATCTATCTATCTATCTATCTATCTATCTAACTATCTATCTATTTCTCTGTCAGATATATATATTCGCATTTTATGTAAATTCTATTATCGTTAAGTAAAGTAGACATTTTTAATAAATATTTGGTGGGATGGCTAGTGACATTTAGTAATGCAAAGTTATGACATATATATATATCGAGAATAGTAACGATCAGAGACATCCTTACACTTGTACTACAAAATTTATTATTTAGTCTTTTATTTGTAAAAATTAAAGACATTATTATAATTTATTTATATAATTCTAACATTTCACTGCGATGCTATCTCATCCCTCTCCCTCACCCTTTATGGTAGTATATTCAACACAAAGGAATTGAACCATGAAAATTATGGATACCGTTTTATCATAGAGGGTTAGATAGGCGTATAGTAGGCAATTTAGTTACAGACAATCGCTGCAAGTTACAGTTCAACGCCTGAGAATCGCTCGACACAATACTCCTGACATTTCATTACGTATTCATGGGATTAGTTCAGGTAAATTTTGATTAATGGCATGAATAAAGATATGCAGTAAAGGAAAATAATATACTCATTGAAAACAAATAAATATATTCTAAGGACAATAAATTGGAAATGAAATTTTATTAGAAATAATATAAAATTAGGAAATGCAATAATAAATATACGTAATTATATTCAAATATTTGAAATTGTTGTATATAGTACAAAATTGCAAATTTAAGGGGTGATTTAAAAATGTGCAGTACGATAAATACTTTGAACTTTGGTATAAGTATAGTATATAACTAGAAATAATATTAACGCAACGATAAATATTACTGTATTTCCAAAATATAATGTTTTCACTTAGTAGGGAATCAAATTTTGAAACGAAAATAAGTTTGTTGAAATAATTGCAGTTGACTTGCGAGTCAGGTACAACTAATATTTAAACAGCAAACGTTTCAATAACAGCTACGTTATCCTGATCATTCCCGCTGCAAACCAGCTCAACTTATTTAAACAATAATCGCGCGAGTGTAAACATGATTAATAAAAATTAAATTTGTTTAGCGTTTTAATTAAACATTTGGTCAGAGACTCAACAAATAAAGATTAAATTTTGTGTAATAAAAAGCCTAGAAATACATTTTTAGATTTTAGGTTTAATTTTTTTTTTAATGAAAATCATTTTAAGAAATTTATAATAAAGTGTTTAGCAATTATTTTATATTGTTTAAAATAGAATCTGTAATTTTTTAAAAGGTAATTATTTAAAATTTAGATTTATATGATAAACCCCATTGTACATTAATTATTAAATATTTTTTATCTGACAAAGGCATTTCTCATGTAATTACCAACTTGTTAGGTATGACAAGTGAGACACACAGTCGAATTAAAAGGCATACTTAAAGTCGAGACAGAGCGCTTTGTTCCACCGTCTGAATCAATTCAGTGCCGATAAATGAACAAAGGAAGCATTGTGTCACATAATTGTCAATAAATAAAAATCCTCTGTATATTAAGAATTTTTAAAGCATATTTTTAACTTTTTGAGACTAAGCAAAGTCAATTTTTAAAATCTATCGAACGTACTAAGTGGTTTTAGAAGGTGAAGTTTTACTTGAATCAACTGGTTGATAAAAAATTCTTCTCTTGCAAAGTGTCAATACTTTGTTTTGCTGTGCAGCCTCTATGAAGTGACCAAAATACTCGCGATCGGTTATTCCCACGGACCTTTGGTAATTTTGTGTTGACGTGTTAATAATATATTTTGTAAGACGCCGACGGATTAATTCAAATGCACTTCGCGTTAATCTGGTGAACGCTATACGTTCTGCCTCATTATATTTTCCTTGATCACTACTGGTGAATATAAGACCACTAACTTGAGTTATTAAAAAAATTAAATCTCTCTGACGAGTTTTAAAATTCAAAATTTTATAACAGTTTTATCCTTTCTACCGTATGGTAAAGCAGTGGAGTACAACTCTGATACCATTTAAATTTATTTCTTAAGATTAGAAATTTCGTAATTTACAATCATTTGTTCGTAACATTGTTTACGAACAATGTTGTTGCTAAACGGTTTTTTATAAAATTAAGGAAATTAAATATTGTTTTTAATTATCATTAAATTATAAATTTTGTCCAACTACGAATTGGCATATAGCGCCTTGCTAAGTTCACGTCCGCTTAGTTTCTCGTCTGTCCTTTGCGGTAGTATGTTAAATACTTTCATACATATGTAACCTTTAAACACACAGTTATAAGGATCGATGTTTTTCATATTGTAATTTAGTCGTGGCTCACAATTTACTTACAATCTAAATGTATTTATTCTACGGTTCGAAAATTTTAAAGATATTTAAAAGCTATTAAAATTGGATCTAAAATACTATACTCATGTTAAACATGAAATGTCTTTGTTTCAAAACAATAAATTTTATACCTGGGTAAATGTAGGAATCTAAGAAACAATAAAAATCTAATTCATACTACACTCGCATTTCGTAATACATTACTTTGTTATGTTTGTATCTTGTAGTTTGGATTTCGCATCATAGTACAAATTAGAAGGTGTAAAAAGAACTTGCAGAATAATTACTAGGAGTTGTACTGTTCCGTTAGCTTCTTTACCGCTAGCGTATTACTCTGATTCAGGGGAAGGTGTTTTGTAAACGAAAAGACCTAGCCTAGTTTCATGTTACCTAACCTATCCTGGCCTAATCATGTTTGACTTTTTTTGTTCACGGTTTTGGACCATTTTCATATCTTTTAACTCTATAGAAACCGAGTGGTTTATTAAACACGGCAAATATAATAAATGCACTCATTTGTCTTAAAATATCCCAGCGGAAATTTCTAATGAAAGAATAACACATTCAATATTTCTTGAGTTAAAACACGGTGAGTAAACGTATTTGAGTAAATGTATAGATCTTTTATTTTAAAGAAATATTCACTTGCAAATTTATATTGTATTTTCAATATTCCTTTAAAGAGCGACAGACGTTTGAGTAGATGAAACTCAAAGAGGAGCCAGAAAGGAATTATTTATTTATTAAATTGAGTTTTATATAAATGGGTAGAATTTATGATTTTAATGTGAAATAGATTTTGAAACCTCTTGAACAACAAATGGGACTAATGAGCATATTTTTTTAAATGAATAATTGAAGGCGATTGTATACCTCATCAATGATATTTCTAATATAAATGTGGTACTTCAGTCTTAGAGTCTTAAAAAACATCCGTTCGCAGCTCAGTAAGAATAACGTCAAACCGGTTTATCCAAACAAAATGTGTATTCAAAAGTTAATGTCTTATAACTGCATTTAGTCGTCAAGCGAATTTAGTAAAGACTAATTTAAAAGTCACATTTCAACACTGGTTATTGTTGGAAACTTTTATTTAGGAGACCGATGGAATGTAGTTCTATAATGTGGCAAGTGAAAGAGGGAAGCTTAAAATAAGGTGCAGAAATGGATTCGAAACGTATCCTGGGCGCCGGGAGTTTAATAAGAAGATAGTCGGGATATAGCGTCAAAGTGGAGCAATTTAAAGTATAAAGCAAATATTTACATATCAAAGGATTCTTAAAATGAAAGTATATTTGTAATAAATGTAAATACAGCCAGATTTGTTTAGAAGTAATATCTTTTTTCATCTACAGTGATGTGAAACAAAATTATTGACAACCGAAAATTATTATCTTTCTCTTCATTCTAGACTTGAGTGTACAGGAAATGCATTTAATGAAATCTCCATCTCTTGTACCTATTTTCACTTGGGAACACTTGAACTGTCACCGGTAACTCTCGAGATATCGGATCGTCCTCGTCGATGCTATTGTGTGAAGAAGTAGGACACTCTACTCGCACACTCTATGGAGCATGTCGTCAGCTTTGTCGAGACATCATGCATCTGTGTTCGTTCGACTTACAGCGTAACAGAAGGGTTTGTTTGTTATTTACATGTTTACCAAGAATTAATACAAATTGATGTTTTCATTTTTATTATTTCTAATTAAACTAAGATAGATGAAACAAGAGGCCATTATTACGTTGTATCACTTATGAAGGTTTAATCTTTTGCACTTGTTCCTTATACTGATACTATTAAAAGTAGTTTCTGTAACATTTAATGTTAATTTTAGTATTGTACGTTTTCACCCCTGCGAAATTATATTCCTTACTTTTTCTCTCCATTCCTACACATTAAATGTATTTCACTAATGGATTCTATAATTACTAACCTTTGTCTCTCCTTGTCTTTTTGCGTTAAAAAAACGTTCTAATACTTGAGGGTGGACCACCTTACACATTCTCTGACAATTATTATTTCATTAGGTTTTTCTCGATTTCCTCTACGACCGCTTTCTTGGTTAATATAAAATATGTAGCATTGCAGAATGTCTTTGTGACCCCGATAGAGATTAGGTTTACTTCAAGACGCGTCCCTGCCACTTGATGTTAACCCATGCTAAACCAGAGGTTTACGTGCCTAAAATAGCCCTAATAACATTGACAATCCTCCTTTATCCTTCGTAGGTGGTGATGCTCATAGTGCTTGATCGCCTTAAAACTAGAAAAAACAATGTGGTATATTAGTTGCCTGATATATATCTATTGGGCCTGTAGTAGCGTTTTAAAATCATAGCTGATATTCTTATCGTATTGTGACCACACCTATCTCCTCTGATAAAAATGTGATTTTTTTGTTCTCCTCAACGCCCACATTTTAGTGTTGTAGGCAAATATACGTTTTAATAATAAACTCAGTCATTAATTCCAAATAAATACATTTATCAGAAGGTTTTCTACCACTACACCTTGACATTTACCGTCTTGCCAAGGCAAAGCTTAATTTCACTTACAGTTCCCGTTTTTGGCTCTCAGCGCGACTGATTAAGTTTTAAAACTACCCCAACCCTCCCAGTTACACGAGTTATCTTTGCCTCACATCAGGGGGTTATCGTTTTAAGGAGAGAATTTAATTAAGAATCCCGAGAGTATCTGTTATCTACATTGATCGGGAGTTGGTGTGACTTCGGAGCCTTGTAAAACATCCTGTGAGGGTTGCTTCACGGGAATGCTTCCTTGTTTCTTGTCCGAATGATTTCTCAGTAATTAGAAAATGTTTGTAGTAATAGATATGACATTTCTATTTTAGGAATTTTGTTCAACAATGTTGAAAGGGTTTATAAATACACATTTATTTTATATTTAGAAAAAAAACAAACTCTTTGTAGTTTAGTTCTTCATTAATTTTTTTAATCTAAAGGTAATATCTTCACTGTCAATTTTAAAATAATGTCGATAACATACTTCTTATATAAATCTAATGAAAAAAATTGTTTATAGGTTTCTAATCCTCTAATATAATATTTTTTCAGTGTAAACACGTGGCAAATTTCTTAAATATAAAGATATATTCTTTTATATATATATATATATATATATATATATATATATATATATATATATATATATATATATGTATTATAACTTAACAACTTTTGTTATAATTAAATTTATATTTAAATGTTATTTATTTACCTTACCTATTTAATGTCCCACCTTCAGGTTTATAAAGAATTAACAATCTTATAAATTTTTAAACATCACTTGCATTTATTCTCTTCAATTAACTCGACACATTATTCCAAATTTATATTAATATTTTGCAGTAACAGGATTGATATCTTGACTAATATTACAATGATAAAAGGTAGACTTCTGAGGCTTAGATTTCTAATAAAATAACATAACAAAAAAAACAGTATTAAAATTTTATTCTTGCTCTCGGGTCGCTATTACGGGAACTTTGCTTTTAAATTAAAAATGGTGAAACTAGAATAAATTTTATAATTTTTGATGAAATTAAAAAGGTTCTGAACTTTACTAAAATTTAGATGTCTGTTGGCTACTCTTATATTCAAATAATACTTATTGTTCTGAAGAGTCCCTGGAATCCTGGCCTTGGTTATTACCTTCTGCACTTACACTTGACACACAAAAAACATACTTTCTTAATATTTTCAAAAAAAAACTTTTACGTCGCACTTTTTAAAATATACTTATCAAAAAAACTCTTTACTTAATTTAACAAAATTCTCCCTTTACAACACTTACATCCTTGTCCCCACCAACCGGTCTTCCTCTCTTTCCGAGTTCCCTTCCAAAAACTTCCTCTGTCTCCCGATCATTTAGTTTTTATTGAAATCCCTAATTTCTCCCACTACCAATGTTCTTTGTAAGTTCCTACAGTTCGTCTAATCTAACGGTACATGGTTAATTTTCCCAGGCAATATCGGCCGCTGGATTTCCTTGTCTTAACACTTTGGACCTCTCTATTGTCTATTGTTGCCGCACGCAGCTTATAGCTTCCCCGGAAAAGGATAATGACATGGTACCTGCTTTTTCGGCACTATTTGTGTCTTTCCTGGCTTAATCCTACAGAAAATTATTTTAGCGACTAACTGAAATTTTTCAAAGCCTCATACTTAATGTTATAATATATATATATATATATATATATATATATATATATATATATATATATATATATGTATATATATATTTTTTTTCTTCAACGTACGTTGAACCAGTTTCATTGAAAATGTTTGCATATTGTAAATGGTAAAGCCTGGATTACTGCCATCTCGATTTTGACAATGCATTTACTAACTTGTTGCACTTATTTATATAATTTAAATACTATTAATTTCTACTGGATATTCTCACACTACTAAACAATTATATTTGCATATAGTTTGACACCAACATCTTAACAATAAGGATGTACTTATTGTATTGAATGAATACATAATGTATCAAAAGAAGTATGTTTTTTTAATAACATTATAGATCAATGTAAAATCTTGAACGCAAAAAATAATATAGGAAGTACGAGTATTTTAACGAATTGCACAAGTCTTAATTGATTTTAATTTTTTTAGTGGTCGATGTTTTATCTTTTTAAGAAAAATAATCGTATGATATTTTTAAGGCAATGAAATAGAGATTTCAACGTGTCACATATTTTCAGTTGCAATATCTAGTTTAACTATATTGTTCTTTATTAATAATAGGATCATAAAGTTATTTTGGGTTATTGAGATGAAATATTACCGAGAACTACATAAATTTATTGTAGTTTTGTCAATAATATCAATGAATACGTATAGGCCTACACACACACACACACACACACACACACACACACACACACACACACACACACACACACACACACACACACACACACACACACACACACACACACACACACACACACACACACACACACACACACACACACACACACACACACACACACACACACACACACACACACACACACACACACACACACACACACACACACACACACACACACACACACACGCACACGCGCACACGCACGCACACACACGCACACACACACACACACACACACACACACACACACACACACACACACACACACACACGCGCGCGCGCGCGCGCACACGCACGCACGCACACACACGCACACACACACACACACACACACACACACACACACACACACACACACACGCGCACACGCACGCACGCACACACACGCACACGCACACACACACACACACACACACACACACACACACACACACACACACACACACACACACACACACACACACACACACACGCACGCACACACGCACGCACGCACGCACACACACACACACACACACACACACACACACACACACACACACACACACACACACACACGCACACACGCACGCACGCACGCACGCACACGCACGCACACACGCACACACACACACACACACACGGACGGACTTACGGATATATTTAATAAATTAAAAATATTTCAAAAACAAGAAGACTTTTAATGAATATATTTATTCAAAGCTTTTCGCCGATAAAATAGTACCAGCATCTTCAGGAAAATAATTATCTAATAAAATATTTTTACAAAATTAAATCATCTGTGCTACAAACGACCATCTATATTACAAGAAAACATATCACCATATTTAATATGTATATATATATATATATATATATATATATATATATATATATATATATATATATATATATATATATATATATATAGCCTATTATACATAACAGAAAACCCATTCCACTCTCCCTAAGTGTGACAATAATTTCCCCTGGTCTTAAACATAATGTGCTTAATACCGGAGGATCGCATTATGTTCTTTCTTTTCCTTAAATCTTCCTAATTCCATTTACTCATCCTTATACTTCTCTTAGGGTAGACAACTCTTTATAATATGGGTAAAAATTGGTAAGCCTATTTAAGTTACACGACCTTACAACCCCCGGTAAGTACGCCCTGCAACATCTCCAAGGAGGTTTTACACCATTACCGTACTTCGCTATCTTTTGTAGGTAATAACAGCAATATTGACTGATCCTGTAAGACTACATTAAAATGTCCCAATGAAAAAACGTAATGGTACTTAGTAGATTTAAAATTCAGGTAAAAAACTGTGTTGATCTTAAGTTTTGGAGAGGTTTTTGAAGTAGTTACATTTAATATAATTTTGTTTAAAATATTAAACAATCGAAATGGAAAAAATCCAAAACAACAATTGTTAATACTAGTTTTGTAAAATAGATGAGTATACCTAGTGACGCTGTGGAACATGCCCAAAGTTTTGTTACGAAACACGCAAGCACGCACATACAACGGCAGGCTTTTGGAATTACATTTAATTATTCTGTGCCGACTAGGGAGCGTATAGTTTTGCTACGTCGTAAGTAGAAAGTCTCTTTGCTAGTTTGGCTCAATCAGATGTTCAATTTATGTAGAAAATAGTCAAAGAAAGCAACCATTAATATATCTTTGATAAAAGCAAACTTTAAATGCCACAGTGTTAAAGTCTTTGCATTGGTTTTTACTTCACAAAAATATATTGACCCCGTTCCAAAACAGTTAGTGGTGTGTATAAGATTATTCTCTAGGAATTTCAACAGCTTTGTGATTCGCTCTCTTTATTTAGCCGCAGAATATTTTTTTTGAAATTCGATATGAGCAAAAATTAAAATAATTGGGCTATATTTCAAAAACCTGTGCTTAATTATGTATTTTCTTTAATAATTTTGTACAGTTTAAACATTAGCATTTACAGCTTTCTCAGTTATAAAATTTAACAAAGTTGTTTTCGTTTTTGGTTTGTTTTTGCATGTTACTGTAGAGTAATTCCGAATTTCCTCACAATTATCGAGGATGGATGAACTGATTTTATATTTGCGACTAAACTATGCTCAGGTCGACAAACGGTCGCTTTGGAGAGATATGACAATTTGGAGTTAAAGCATTCTCATTGTATAAATATGGAATTATTTCAAAAGTTTAATGATAAATATTTTTTAGATTACCATATTAAAAACGTAAAAATTCTTTACTAAAGCACAATATATTTATATTTCAAAAACAATTTCTTAAAAGTACGTCAATTTATTTTTAAAGTAAGAGCCGTTTGTTTGTTAATTCACAGGAGCTGGGCGCCATCAGCCATTGTGTAACAAACTCTAATCGTCTGTTATACATTACCTTCTTTATTGTGAAACCAGTCGACTTTTCGTTGGCACTTTTTAGTTGTGTTTAAGGTGACCATGTTAAGGCTGATGTGGGATCTAAATCCTTCATTATACATTAGACCTGGGGTTCACAATCATTAAAGCTCAGCCCCCCCCCTTATTAACACTGACAAGACACCGTGCCCTCTCCCACTTATATATGCTCAAGAATTAGAATCTAAATATGAAATTGAAGCTGGTTAGGTAACATCAGATAATTGTATTTTCCTTGTAAGTCACCGGGGCTTGCTCATTATATACCTTGAAAAATGTTGAAAATTCAGATCATAGGTGAAAATATAGTATTGTGTATATATATTAAAATAAATAAATATATATAGTTTTCACAATAAAATGGAGAAAAGGACTATGTAATAGATTAATAATATTTTTAAATATGCTCTATAGATGTTATCTTTCAGCACAGAGACCATAAGGCTGTATCAAGCGTCTTCTATCAAGACTAAACCGTAAATAATAGTAGGCTAAGCACATGTGATTATAGTCTTCACGCTGGTAACCCCTAATTGATGAGGCACACTTTTCGTCTGTAGACAGTTTGAATGCACCTGTCCATGTCCCTGAAAATCTTCTTTACACCACAGTTAGAGCCCTCCTCGCACTAGAGGGTGACGAAATTATAGTCATACTCTGTTATCCCGAGGGGTTATCATTGATGGCTATGGGATAGAACACTACGATTTGCGTATCAGATTATGGCAAATAGATGGGTAATATTGTAGACATTTACTGTGGATCGCTCACTAAACTCAAATTGTGCCACCTAAAACGCCTTTTGTTTGTTTATATTACGTTCGTCCACACTTTTACCACAATATGTTCTGAAGCACTCAAGTAACAATGGTTTGTATCGGCGACCTTAAAGTACTAAATGTAAAAGAGTATCTTGCAAAAAATACTAGTTTATTGTCACCATTGAGTGTAATGAATTGGCGGAAAATGTCGTTAGTGATGTATAACATTACTGTGTCGTCGATAACAAGTGTTTGAAAAGTTATGGTGAATGTATTAGGACGTATACTAATATTGCACTTCTCATGACTGATGTTAATTTCCGGGAATATAAATTAACTTTTAATTTATAAGACAAGTAGTTTTTTTTTAATCCTAAATAATTAGTAAAACCCGAATTAAAGTACTATATTTTTACAGCTGCCTAAATTTATCGATTTAAAATTCAAGGACGGTAATCATAAGGGGATAATGAAGTCACCACACTCGCTTCTAAAAACCAATCCCAACAACTTCCATTTGAAAGTTTACTTCTTCATCAACAGGATGAGTGGCATTCGCGAACTCTAGCGGACATTTGTTTAAAGTGCAACTGTAAAAGTTTCTCAACTAGCTGACACTGTTATTGCAATGCTATAGTTGCATTAAGTCTTATTTATTTGGGACATGACACAATTACAGAGTCCAAAGGTGTACATTTAGTTTCTTATGACATTACTCGTCTCGAATGTTAATCAAGAAAATTGCGGCGCGAGCGTGTCTGGTGGTGTTCGACTGAATTCTTTAGGATTTCTTTCTTTTTTCTTTTCTGTAACGAGTTCTAGCTTTGAAATAGGAAAACACAGAAATACACACAATTTCGTTAAAACATATATAAATAATCCCTATATATATATATATATATATATATATATATATATATATATATATATATATATATATAACTGAAATATACACTTTCTTAATTTACTTGTATACATTTGTTTTACAATTTTAGACATTTTGGTAAAATGGGGTTAATTTTGAAATGTTTAATTGTAATAATATTATTAAACCTAATTTAATAATATTATAATAAATATTGTATAAATAATTTTATGCTAACTATTTTTGTGATATTGGGGCATTTATTTTGGTATTTCACCGATTTCTTTTAAGAACTAGTAGTTATTTATTTTTAAGGAAAGAGTTTTGACAAGAACCTTGCTAATTTTCATAAAACATCGTTTTAAAGGGTTTTTCCGTCAACCCAGACTTTAAGAAAATGCTTTTTAATGAGTTTTAACAAATTGAGTGACCTGATAGTTGAAAAGTTCCACGTTATCAACTGCGGAATCAATTTTAATTTAAAATATGTGGAAAAATGTTTGAACATGTCATTACATAAATTTATAGTCAGTAATTTATTTTCTATAATGTGTTAATTTAATTCAAATTTGTGAATGAATATTCACTTAGGTTTTAGACCATATTCTGCTCATTCGTGATGGCTTAAATGATGTACGAATTCGACCCTAATGTATATTTACAGATGTTTTGCCAGTGTTTTGGGTATTGACTGGGTCTTAGAGTGCCTGACATTTAAATACATTTAATAATATTAAAAAAGAAAATATTTTTGCGATACGTATGTAAACTCAATTTGCAGTAAATTATCACTTTTACCTGTTTAATTTGTGTAATTGTTTAGAATTATTTAAATCCTTTTGCTACTAATTCCTTTTCTCTTAATTTTCATTTCTGTTTTAAATTTATCAAGTGTCTGAACATGTAGACTTACGAGATGAATCATATTTAAGTGAATTTTAATTAGATTTTACTTGTTGTGATTGGCTAAGTTCTGTGTAAGTGTGTGATGGACCAGTACATGTAAACAATCAAGGAATAAGATAAGGGTTGATCGTGTGAAGAGGGTTGTCGTAGTGTAAAGACCGTGTAGTCCTGGCACTTCTTTCGGAAATGGCAACACGCGACACGTTCCACAAGCCATTCTATTTCTGAACGTGATTCTGAACTGCTTTCGTGGAACCTTCTCTCTCGCAGGCATGTTGGCAGGATTTTGTTTAAATGGAGGCTAAGTTGAAAATGAGTCGGGTCTGCCCCATTACCGCATCTAAATGTAGCCTGAGGGGGTAGATTATTGCGTTACCGGTTTTATTAATAGTATAATGTAATACTTAATAAATCATTTGGTTTTCTAAATTTATCGTTGAAACTCCAATATATTTTTTAGATCTGTAACGAATTTCTATTTTTTCTCGAAAACTTTGGGGCAGGGCTGAGCCTCCCCTTCTGACTACGTGTCTGCTCTCTCGGGAAGGGCAAGACTTGGCACGTACAGCTATTCTATTTCTCTCCTTAATTCTGGTCTGCCTTCGTAGCACTAATGCAACATAACATGTCTCATTCGTGGTGATTTCCTTGACAGAATTATAAACTTTAAATTTTTTTTTGAACAAATTTAAACTCCACGAATTATTAAGTTTTTTAACATTGTAAAATTGAGGTCGTCTATCCATATTGACTTCAAATATGCATTTCGATGGAATAAAATGTCTTTTTTCCATGTACACATATTTGAATAGTAGGCTAATTGACCATAAGGGCAAGATTAAAAACAAAAATATTTGATTTTAAAATAATTTAAGACAAATTTTCCTTAACGGAATTTAATAACTCATTTGTTTCGTGGATCATGTTTTCCCAGTTTTTCTGCATTATCATGAACATTTCCCTTGTAACTATAGCCCGATGTATAAAAATAATTATCTTTTGAAGGAAAATTGAAAATGTCACCGCATAGCTTTCCTTCGTGTCTCAAATAGACAAACGTCAAATAGATATTGCTTGTAGATAATTACACGACTAAGGTCGCTGGCTACTGAGACGGTTAATAACGTTTGGCGAAGGTAGGGAGGTCATTCCGTTCGTTTACAGAGAAATGCTTCCAATATACATTTCAATTTAGAGGAATGGAAAAATGTATACGTTTCAGAAATTCTGTCATAAAACAAAACGAAGTGGAGTAATTTGTTTATTAAATTTTATAATTTATTTAAGAGTATTATTTTCTTGTCTTTACTTTTTTGTGCCTAAAGAATTATAATTTATTGTATTTAATTATAAATGTTTACCGATCTTGAAGTAATTACAGTTTAGTTAGAGTTTTATATGATAAGTTTATTATTTCCCCTTATAATAAGTTAAAGTATTGTAGAGTACGTTACTGTTCGTTTTGTGCTCAAAGGTTGTTTATTAGAATTAGCTAGAGCACATTAGAGTTCGTTATAGTGCATATAGTAACTGTAGAGTAAATTAGAATGTTTAGTTCTCATATAGTTCGTCAGTATGCTGGCTATGTGTTGATTACAGCGCATTCTAGATCGTAAGAAACCGTAAGTGTTCTTAGGAATTCTTTAGAGCAGCGCCTCTCAAACTTGCTTTTGTCGAGGTCCCCCTGAATTACTAATATTGTCATTGTAATTGTAAAGAGTACCCCCTAAAAATTATCCTGTACAATTGTTATAAATTTAGTCGTAATAACCATTTGAAAGATGTTAATTTAAAATAGAAAAAAGATATTAGGTCGAAAGAAAGCTTTCTTATAGTTTCTATTGATATTTTTTTATTTATTTCATTAGTAGGCCTACTTGTTTTTTTAAAATAGAGATTGAATATCTTCCGCCGACCCCCTGAGGTCCGCATGCCATCTTTTGAGAAACCCTGCATTAGAGTAGGTGTGGACTCACTGTTGTGCGCTAGGCTAAATAGAGATGGTTTTGTGTTCCAGAGAGAAAAGACTTAGGCCTTTTTAGAAAATATGAGAATAATACAAACATCATTCCACAACGTCCTGAAAGTGTTATTTATCGATCCATGAGCCAACAACGTTATTTCACTACTTTTCTTTGATATTCTACAAACGTGTCGCTCAAACGATACTTGTAATGCTCTCTCCTTCATTCATCCGTATGAATTCTACTTCCCTTAATTTCACAGCGTTATATTTCCTAAACGTTTGTAATGGAGGAAATATAGATCATTGTGTACGCCAGATGCTCTTTGATAAACTCTTTATCTTCAAGTCAAACCAATTACAGTAGGATTTACTTTAATTATTTCTAGCTGATGTTTGTACCGAGCCGGTTACCGTGTGTTTGAAAGATTTAAGTCAGAAATAAACGACTTATAGTTGTTTCATAAACGCTGCAGAACTCGAGTTCATAATCTTGTATTTACATAGAAATTCTTTTGCAGAAGCAATGGGTTAAACTTGATACAATTATTTATATATCCTACTTGCCCAATCTACTTGTGAATGCAGTACTTGTAATTGCAACGTAATATTTTAAACAAATTAAGATTTTAAACAAATAAAACAACTTCGATACTAAATTAAAGCTGATTTAATTTCGAAGTGAATTGATTTAGTTTTTTAAATTGCTTTAGAGTGTGTTTGAGGGTATTAGAGTTTGTAATGGTGTGTTGAAACTGGAATGAATATTTTAAAATGGATCAGAGTGGTTTAGATGAATTAGAGCGATTTTATCTCCAAATATTCTTGTGATATATTAAAATAATATATATTTGGTAATGGGAGATTTGGTTGTAATGCTTTAAGCGAATGAGATCGGTATAGAGCAGTTCAGAATTTAAATATTTACAAAATACAATATTATTTAACCTTTTTTAAATTTTAGATCGGAAATTGAAGCCTTACGAAGAATTATTTCATTTTGAAAATTAGGTACAAAATCTCAGAATTGTCTTGCTTCGACAGTAAAGTTTTCCTGTTTAAGTTTTCTTTCCTTCATTAAATTAAATTTTGATTATTCCTATCAACAATGCAAATAAGGTTTTTATTAAATAAGGGAATTGTATTGGCGGAAGGTTGGCACATTGTTAAACAAAGATGATGAATATTTCGAGAAAATCTGCATACATCACTAACAACAGTAAATACATTAGTTTTCATCTAAGGGTATAATTTGGGACGGAGGGAGTTCAAGTAAAATATTTGGTGAGTGAATTGTATCAGGAAGGTAGGTATGTCTCAAGGTTAATGCATTTTTTTAGTACTTCATTAACAAATAAGGCGATCTCAAGTAAATTTAGTTTTCACCACGATTCAACTACTCCAGCAAGAAAGAGAGAGAAGGAAGAGAGAGAAAGAGAGTTTATTATTAAAAAAAAATTTAATATCCCTCATGAATGGTCAGTATTTTCTTCATAAACGATTCGTAACGAGCAATATAATTTATGAAATTATTTTAAGGAAGTGCATAGAATAGTGTGTTTAATAAAACAGTAAAGTTTCGCTGATCGTAATGAGCAATACAATTTATGAAATTATTTTAAGGAAGTGCATAGAATAGTGTGTTTAATAAAACAGTAAAGTATCGCTGATCGTAACCAGCAATATAATTTATGAAATTATTTTAAGGAAGTGCATAGAATAGTGTGTTTAATAAAACAGTGAAGTTTCGCTGATCGTAACCAGCAATATAATTTATGAAATTATTTTAAGGAAGTGCATAGAATAGTGTGTTTAATAAAACAGTGACGTTTCGCTGATCGTAACGAGCAATATAATTTATGAAATTATTTTAAGGAAGTACATAGAATAGTGAGTTTAATAAAACAGTGAAGTTTCGCTGATCGTAACGAGCAATATAATTTATGAAATTATTTTAAGGAAGTGCATAGAATAGTGTGTTTAATAAAACAGTGAAGTTTCGCTGATCGTAACGAGCAATATAATTTATGAAATTATTTTAAGGAAGTGCATAGAATAGTGTGTTTAATAAAACAGTAAAGTATCGCTGATCGTAATGAGCAATACAATTTATGAAATTATTTTAAGGAAATGCATAGAATAGTGTGTTTAATAAAACAATAAAGTTTCGCTGATCGTAACGAGCAATATAATTTATGAAATTATTTTAAGGAAGTGCATAGAATAGTGTGTTTAATAAAACAGTAAAGTATCGCTGATCGTAACCAGCAATATAATTTATGAAATTATTTTAAGGAAGTGCATAGAATAGTGTGTTTAATAAAACAGTGAAGTTTCGCTGATCGTAACCAGCAATATAATTTATGAAATTATTTTAAGGAAGTGCATAGAATAGTGTGTTTAATAAAACAGTGACGTTTCGCTGATCGTAACGAGCAATATAATTTATGAAATTATTTTAAGGAAGTGCATAGAACAGTGTGTTTAATAAAACAGTGAAGTTTCGCTGATCGTAACGAGCAATATAATTTATGAAATTATTTTAAGGAAGTGCATAGAATAGTGTGTTTAATAAAACAGTGAAGTTTCGCTGATCGTAACGAGCAATATAATTTATGAAATTATTTTAAGGAAGTGCATAGAATAGTGTGTTTAATAAAACAGTGAAGTTTCGCTGATCGTAACGAGCAATATAATTTATGAAATTATTTTAAGGAAGTGCATAGAATAGTGTGTTTAATAAAACAGTGAAGTTTCGCTGATCGCAACGAGCAATATAATTTATGAAATTATTTTAAGGAAGTGCATAGTATAGTGTGTTTAATAAAACAGTGACGTTTCGCTGATCGTAACGAGCAATACAATTTATGAAATTATTTTAAGGAAGTGCATAGAATAGTGTGTTTAATAAAACAGTGAAGTTTCGCTGATCGTAACGAGCAATATAATTTATGAAATTATTTTAAGAAAGTGCATAGAATAGTGTGTTTAATAAAACAGTGACGTTTCGCTGATCGTAACGAGCAATATAATTTATGAAATTATTTTAAGGAAGTGCATAGAATAGTGTGTTTAATAAAACAGTGAAGTTTCGCTGATCGTAACGAGCAATATAATTTATGAAATTATTTTAACGAAATCCATAGCTATATATAAAGTTAATTAGAGCTTAGCTAGTAAGAACAATTCACAATGATAAAATTAAAACAGTTTATTATAAGTCTCATTACACATTAGTTTATAAAAAACAAACACACTAGTTTATTACAGTACTACTTTCAACGGCGTCGTCGCCTTCATCAGTGCTTCGAGTATTTTCATACGAAAAGGGATTCTATTGCGGAGATTTGAGTTGAGAATATTCTTCATTTACATGTTGCACACCATAAATTAAAAACTACTGCAATTGTATAAGGCCATCCGCGAGTCTGTTTGGTGCAAATTCTCATGTTTAACTTGACCCCGTTTTATCTTCTTCTTTGGTTTTTCTATTCCAGTATTACTTATAATGCTTCTCTTCTTTCATACTTCAAACTTTCGTGTTGTGTTTATTGAACTTTTTTCACACTCTTTTTCAAAATAATACTCTGCTTATGGATATAATGTAAGAAAATGTTTTAATAAATGTTTTGTAATTCTGAATAGGTTGTTTGGTAAACAAAAATATTTGAACTGTAGCCAGCAATTCCAGTAAGGCCGTTATAAATGCATTTTAAACTAGCTAATGTCACTGCATTTTAAAAAATATTAAAGTAAAACTGGTTACAATTTTCAAAAACCGTGTTTTTATTTTCTTTAATCAAACCCTGAGGGGTGATGAGACAACGATAGAACCAGATTCAAGTTTCAGAACAAAATAAAGAGAATGGAATAATAATTCATAAAGTCGATTTGTTTCTCAAATTTAGTCTCACCAGTTTGAAATGTAGGACAGTTATGATTACGAATGTGCAAATGATAAGGGGAAATGCATTTATTTCCTAAGAATAGGAATTGAGGTTTTAGATTTCTGTACAACTTTAATTCTCTTTTTGTTGTTTATTTGGGAAACAAATAAATGATAAACTGTAAACGAAAATACGTTTGCACCACAATCAGAAGTCATGGGCAGCACCTTCCTTTCGTTTTGGCAGGATATATGTCTGCTTCAGTATAGAGACCATCACGAGACTCACTTTTCAACCGGTTCGAAGAAAGCTTAATGGCCCTTCGGCACTATAATCCACGATCCCACACTGCGACGCAGCGTTTTTGCGTTTTATTATCACACATGGAAAGTATGTTTCGTCCATGGGAAGGGACAATAATGTGACCTATTTCTCTCTTGTTGAACTAATACCAAGGACACCTTTTGCCTTTTATTCGCCATAATTTCTTTACATCCGCCCCAGGAGGCTCCCGTATACAGACTTTTTTTTGTAATTGTAAAAAATCACCTTCACAAAAATATCGTAAAAGTTTATGTTAATTAAACATATAATGGGACGCCTTTTAACTCCGAAAGAAATGATGGAGAGGGCTGTTTAAAAATGTACGTAAACCCTCAATTTATGAGTTTTATATAATTCATAGTTTGTGTTTATAACATAACGTCTTATATAGATCGTAAAACGTCATTCATATTTTCGTCTTCTGAAAATCAAACTGTTTGTAAACAAATACAGTATGTAAATTTCTCTTTACAATTTGAACGTATCCATCAGTAAAGAACTATTCTTGCGAAAATGTATTTTGCTTAAAACAATGAACGGTTTAGATATTTACCTACAGAATATCACTTGTCACGTTTATACAAACTTATTAATATTTTACAATTCGTCTGCAGTTTTAACGCTCTACACTTGATTTTTCACTTAGCCCATTGTTGTGTATTTTTCTTTTCAGTAAATTGGACTAATTACATTATAATTCCCTGCAGAAGACACTTTTGAACAATTTACTCAGATAATAAACTTCCTTCTGTAAGTTGTATTTGTTCTCTTTATTAAACAAGCAACACAAATATTGACGGTTCCCGTTTACAATTCAAATCAAGTTTTTAGTGAATAAGGAAATTCCTTTGCTGGAAAGTTGGTACATTGTTAAACAAAGATGATGAATATTTCGCGAAAATCTGCATACATCAGCGACAATGGTAAATAGATTGTTTACGTCACTACGATAAGGCCTGAACCGTAATTCAATTAAAATAGTTTTGGAGAGATTTTTGTATGCAGACATTCGATGTACGGAACTTTTTACAAAATGAATAACAATTGTCCATACAATTGTTGGGTGCTACAGGAATAAATTTCTAAAAGTGAATAGTTAATTAGTTTTATTTAAACTTGAAACTAAATGTAGTCCATTTTAATCCCTTCTGATTCGCTAAAAGCATTGCTATTGGTCCTATTTTTGAATTGGGTTACAGTTTCTTGTTGACTCCTATTGTGCTGTTAGCTCACAAAACAGAAGACTGACTTCAGTTATAGAGTCGTCCTGATTATGTAGGATATTTCACAACTCTCTCCAACCCACAGTATAGGAATTATGCAAATATAAGGAAACATAAACTTTTCCTAAATGTTTGCCCTAATTTAAAAATTGGAAGCTGAGGTCATAGTAAACATTTCATTTTCAAAAATTGGAATCTTTCCTTTTTTTCGTTTTATGACTGTTTTTGCGTTCTCTTTATGTTTTAAATGAAGCCGAGTTTGAAAACATTTCCTGCTTTTCACACCTGGTCATAAATCTCCGCCGCTTTTATCTCCTTTTCAAAATCCAAAACAAACAACCTGCCCTTTATTGTTGTCTTTTTTATGCGTGTAATTTGATAAACACATTTATCCTTTGAATTTAGGATCAAAGCTTGACCGAATTAATGAACGGTCCAGTTTTACGTGAAAGGTGTTTGCTCGATATTCATAATGTTGGCAACACTCAATCAAGTCGACTCTTAAGTTTGGAAGATTAATATTCGTAGTACTCTTTCATTAGAAATAATGTGTAAGTAATATTTGAACTTGTTTGTGAGTTAATGTGATTCATTTATATGTGTACACAAACTCACAATTCTACCGCAAATTGTGATTGTGGCTGTGCAATTTTGATGATGATGTAAGACATTGAAACGCGTATGACAATAAAGTGTTTATAATTGTGAGTTTGTGTACAGTTGCTTATTAATAGCAAGTACATATTTGAAAGTATAAACTAAATTGATAAGAAAAGTAAAACACGTAACACGATATTGGTTTTAGAGATTTTATATTTCAGAATGTGTTTTCTCTAGATGAATAAATCTGAATTAACTTGTAACTAAAACTGTCAATACAGATGATGAATTGGGGATAAATAGGAAAACAATTAATTATGCAAATTTCATACCATAATCGGCTTGATTATCCTTAGCGATGAAACGTACATTCAACAGACATTGGTTAGTTTGTATTTTCGACGAAGCCAATCGACCGACATTAAGGGATTGGCAATATAATGGTTCAACCGTCCACGCGATTGCCTAGACTGTCTATGCGTCCAATATTAAACTGAAGACGACCATGGCGGGTAGTTTTACACACGTTATAGTGAAGGGCAATAGTTCTTTGACCTGTCGTACGTTTGGCTTTACATTTTAGCCTGCTGCCAAACAAGATCAGCGAATATTTTAATCGCAAAAGTTTACATTTCTTTACTAAAACAGTGGCAAATACCCAGATTGATGACAGAAACATAAAAGCCATAGAAATGAGTAAAGCGAAACTGTGTTTTTGAGACACAAACAAGAATATTTGAGGTATCCAAAACACGTGATTCCAGAGTAAGTAGTTCTTTGAGGTAACGAGCGAGACGGATATAGAATCCCCCAGTGTTGCCGATATCAATTCAAAGATTAGAGCGCTCAAATCACTATTTTGTTAAAAGGTTTTCCCTTCTGAGAGGTTTAAAAGAAAACACCCGACGTCTTTGGAATATAGATCATCTCTTGATTATAAGTGCACACATCTACTGTAACAAAATCTTAGAAATAGAGGCCAATTATTATTGTAAGTAAATATTTAAATCGTGCTTAAAATATTCTAATAAAGTATAACTAAAAACAAAATAATTTTTTTTCTTGTACCGGCGATTAGACAGTATGAATATTAACATAGTGCTATAGCAAAGAGTTGTGAGTACCTGTAAGATTAATGAGGGAACAGCGAATCTCCGTGATATAAGGTATAGGGAGGCATGGCATTACGTCTACAGGGCCCTGGACGTACTCTCTATTGGGGCCATAAAATGTCTAAGCCTTACACCAACTTATATGAAAAGGGATACGAAAGCATAGAGGAAACAATAAGGAAAATACATAATGATCCTTTCATAATGGGAATAGGAAAAAGTATGGGATCATATGTAAGAAGCGTCTGTAATAGAAGCGTTGCTAGCATCGAAGCACACTCCATACTGGACACAACGAACAGCTGCTGTAGAAGAAACCGTGAGGAATGCAAAGTTCCTACTTAGTGATTGTTAATCTACAGACTCGTGCGTTAGTCGTGGGTTCCAAGAAGAGCTACCTGCCCCTCCGAAAATGTTACCATTGGTGAAGCGTGATAAGTTTCTCTCGTCGCCTCTGATGCACAATGCGGGGAGTCATTCGGTCAGAAATACCTCTCAAAACATGATATGATATTATAAGCATTACATACTAATGGATGCTAGTGATATTCAACTATAGTAGGCTTTTAACTTGTTTAAATTAGATTAAAAAGAAATTATTAAACGAAAGTAACATAATTTATTCATTTTCCATGTCACTACAGTCCGATGTGGACCTTGGTCCCTTCAATGAGGCTTCGCCAGGTATCTCGATCTTGTGCTGCTGCTTTCTAGCTCCTCACATTCAGCAGGGTTCTGGCATCCTGAGCGACGCAATCAATCCATCTAAGTCTAGGACGCCCTTTTGCTCTCATTTTGTAGATAGTTCCATCTAATAGGCTTCTGGGTACATCACTATCATCCATCGGGGCCACTTGCCCTTCCTAGCGCAGTCTTCCAATTCTTATTACTTTGCCGATATTGGGTTCTCCAAACAGCTCTTAAAGCTCACTATTTCTTCTCCTCCTCCACTGCTATTGGCATTGGATATTCTTATATTCACCTGAATAAAAACCTTATTATTGGATCTGATAATGGATCCCAGATAGTGAATTGATTCACTACTTTAAATTTGAAGGGTCCCCGCTCAACAAATCCACCTGCCTGTTGGGTTACTTGAGGGTTGCCACACCCTAGATATTTCGTTTTGCCTTCATTGACCTCATGCCCCATCTCCTTTGCAAATGTCTATTCTAGGGCCCTAAAAGATCAAGCTATGAGCTCTACGTCATCAGCATATGCATATAAATGGACCCGTGTATTGATTATAATCATAGTACTGTATGGCGTTTTTCAGTGTGAGGTTGAAAAGAAAACATCACAAGGCGTCTTGTCTGAATCCTTTATTGGACGGAAATTCGGGGGAGAGGTTACTCTAGACCTTGGCATCGCACATTGTCATCCTTGTTAAAGCTGTAAGCTTGGATGGTATCCCGAGATCTCTCAATGCGCATACAGCTTGGGTCTCTTTAAGCAGTCGTATGCAGATTTTAAGTCTATGAATAGATAATTCGTTGTATTTCTATACTTAATAGCTCTCTCAGATTACTCCTTTCTTTTACTGTTCTGTGATTTTTTCTTCATTCCATATTGTGAGTATCTGTTCATATACCTCCCTATGGAGTCCTTCACCACCTTTTTCAGGAGTTCCGCTGGGATTTCATCCTCTCCAGGAGCTTTAAAACGTTTCATCTTTTCAATAGCCTAAATTATATCTTAGTGTTCAGGGGGGGGGGTCTATATCCTCGTCAGGTGCTTATAGTTTACCTGGTCTGCATACTCTTCCTCAGCCTCTTCATTTATCTCAGCAATATAGTGACGCGCCCACCTCTCAATGATATCCTTTCTCCCATTAATCAGATGGCCGTCTTCACATCTACAAGCTGTAACTCTCGGCTTGAATGCTGCCTTCCTTTCAATAACCTTCTTGTAGAATTTCTGGTAAAATGATCGGTGTTCTTCGAAACGCTAAACTCGCTGCTTTTCGCAGGTCCTTCTCGCTCTGTGCACCTGCTTCTCTTATCTTTTTTTTCTCCGTATCCCTTTGTTGCTCTCCTTGTGTTTCACGTTTGAATCATATCTTTATAAGCAGTGTTTTATTGTCTGTTGCTGCTGCACAATCGTCATCAAACCAGGAGAATCTCTGTGGACGGCCTTCCATGCCTAATGCAATTTCTGTTGTCAGCATGATCGCTTTCGCACTGTGATCTCAACTATCTTCCACAGTGTCCTAGGATGTAGTTTTAGTGTAACGAAGTGTACTACTCAGGAGTTACTGGTACTGGTTACATATGTCAAGATCTTTTGACACCACCAGAAAATGATAACTGTTCACGTTTGCTTCTGTTTATTATACAGCTGACAGAGTTTCAAATGCTTTTTACTAATTAGATCATGATCAATTTGATTGCTCGTGGATTAATTCGGGGACCTTCAGGTTCCTTTATGAATGTCCTTCCCAGGAATTCGGTACTTCCAACTATCGTACTCCTCGATACACCAAACTTTATAAGCCTTTTCCTATTTTCAATACTTTCATTATGGAGGCTATATTTGCGAATTGTTGGCCAGTATATCTCCTCTTACTGTATTTTGGCATTAAAGTCTCCAAGAATTATCTTGATGTCATTCCTGGGACAATCATCAATAGCTTGTCATAGAGTTCATCATTCTCCTCATAAGAAGCTGGTTTAGTATGGGTATGGCAGCTTATAAGGCTGTAGTTGTAAAATCTACCTTTTAATCTTAAGACTGATATTCGGTGGTTAACCGGAGAGAATCCACTAATAACCTGACTCATTCTTCCGTTCATTATGAACCCTGTTCCAAATATATGTTGACTCGGATGCCAACCGTGTGGCAATGCTTCTCCAGAACTCCATTGCCGATGCATCTGACCTTCTGGATTGCGGTTATGTCAATTCTGCTATGGTCAATTTGTTCTAGGAGACACCAGAGCAACCCCAATCGGTGTAGTGATTAAATTTTCCATAATATAAGTGTAATGTCCTTTTGGTGAATCCATTGTCGTTTTCTTAATGTCAGTCCGTAATGACTTAAGACTTCGTTGCAAATAGTTTTTTTAAAGGGTAGGGGAACAGGCCCCACCCCAACCCTATTCTTTCTCAACCTGTGATTGGGACCAGTGTATGACAGAGTAACCTAAATTGAATACCTTATTTGTACATGGTCTCAATTATTTGATTTATTTTCAGAAGCGTACTTGTGGATCACAGTATTATAAAAGTGTTCCCCAGCTCTAATTATCCCAAGAAATCCTTTTCAAGTAGATTGTAATGACAGATTGCTCATCTTATTTAGACGTGTGAATTCCTTTAAGTGCAGTAAAACTTCTCTCAACCGATGCATTAGTTGCCAATGTCGTGGAGATGGGCTTAACTAAGCGGGATACTTGATTAAAAACATATTCTGAGTGCTCTTCCTGTGAAAACTGTAATAACTTCTGAAGACTTGTCTTGGAAAATAGCACTTTCGTATATAACACTCAGTTCATTTTGAAGTCCTTGTTGGGTAAAAAAATGTTGGTATACATTTTCTGAACCTGAGACTATGAGTTTTGCTTAAGAAAAAACCTAAAATTTTACAGATTTAAAAGTTTAAAAAACTGGAAGTTTTCTAATGATGAGGAGCGTCCTTTAGAGAATCCTATAAGATTGTATATAATTTCTAATAGAGTCTTCTACAACATGCTATTAGACGTAACCAATGCCGACATCCGATAACAAATGGATATAGCCGAGCGTACAATTCGTGCTCCAAACATTACAGATGACTTGGCTTGCCTAACACAGTCGGGGAGGGAGACTAGTTGAGTAAAGCAGCTAGAATTTTGAATTATAAAGATTCGTCGACGCCATGCATACACATGACGTCTTTCCAATCGTCAACTATTTATAAACGATATGATTCTCAATTTAAATAATTTTGGTTATACACAATATCAAGAGCACAGTGGTACAATATATTACAATGAAAATATTGGAAAGAACCCCAATACCACAAAAAGTAATAAAAAATAATAAATAAAACAAGTTACTTAAGATTAAACCCTTATGTACATTTCGATGACCATGCCATCATCATTAATGATAAGATCATTCTAGTTTGTAACTTCTTGTTTGCTAGATTGTAATTTGTAATAAGACCCTCTGATGATGATGACATGTTCATCGAAATGTACATAAGGGTTTAATCTTGAGTAACTTGTTTTATTTGTTATTTTTTATTACTTTTTGTGGTATTGGGGTTCTATCCAATATTTTCATTGTAATTTTGGTTAGTCATAGGCATAGTCATAGTCATGAATAGACTGAAGCAACTCTGGCCATTACACTTTAGAAGCGTGCTCATTTATTCAGTGTTTATGTTCAGTTAGCATCGCATTTTAGGGAACTTAGATGAGGTACCTCCAACGACCTTTAAGATGCCACCGATCTGTGACGGTGGCATTGTGAGAACATTTTCATTTTAACTTAACCTCACACTACCAACCCGACATTCAGTAGGACCATAGACTGCCGTGTGTTTCCTAAATTTTTAAGTTAAGTTTTACTTAACGCACTTAATGTTACTGAGAAAAGTTCCGGTTTGTTTCAAAATAAATGTTTCAACGAATAAAAATGTTTCTAGCGCATTTTTCTTTTAATACAAGGTGCACAAGTGTTAATGAATGACTCATCCTGTAATGAATTTATTATGCTGAAAAGTCATAATTAAAGACGTGGGTTCAAAAACATTGGTAAGCTAATTTTCCTGCCATTTCTAATCCTTCACTTTGCGTTGAGTAGAATTGGCGTTGACGGTTTTAAGTAATTAAAAGTTTGTTTTACCAAAGAATAACTCCGACCCAACTAATTACTTGTGAGAGGTTCTCTTAATGTTTAACATTTTCAAATCTCTAGACAATTTTGTTATTCGGGACTTGTCGACCTTAATTTGGACAGTTATAGGATTTTCTTTAAAACGAGAACAATGTTTTAATGTTTCTTACGTTTTCTTAATGTAACAAATAACTTAATCGTACTTGTTTTTAAAACTATAGTTCCCAATTTTTCTTAAATGTACCCATACTGAAATAAAAGTTGCAGTGATCAGATAACAACTACATTAAAAAACAGACCAATATTAATCTGCGGATGATTATGAACCTAGTAATAAAATTGTCGAAAAGGTTAATATACAAATTTATTTTTACCTTGGTCATACCGAATTTTGTGTTAACTTGAATTTTTTTACATTTTGCTGTGAGTTTTTTAAAAATCGATGCTATTTTCCTAATATAATAAGAAGGACATTTCTTTTGCTTCGACCAAATGTTTACGAACGAGATAAAGAATTTACTGGACATCCGCTTAGGTGGCTTGCTTAGTCATCAAATTCTTTTTCCTTAAGTAAAAGAATTCATTTAAGATAATACGTGAGTGCGAGCGCATGCACGCACACACACACACACACACGCGCACGCACACGCGCGCAAGCACACAAACGCTGGCCGTACGCACGCAAGCGCACACGCACGCAAACGCGCACGCACGCAAGCGCGCGCATACACACACACACACACACACACAAGGTTAAGTATAATTATGTAATTTTAAAGTTTCTATCTATATGCTATTTCATTTGTTTCATTTCCATTTCTAGTGCTGTGAATAAATGTTTTGTTGGACGTATGTGCATGTTGAAAGTTTTGTTCATTTCTAAACGACCGACACAACTTCGAATTTTTATGTTTCGTTTGTTGTTTGCTAACAAAATGCGGACGTTTTCTCGCTCTTTGTTTAAAGTTTGCATGCCACTATTTTATTTATTGTTATATGCTTGTTTGTAAGCTTTTGAAGTTATTTCCTTTCTTTACAACTGTGAGACATTGTAAGGTTTTTCTCTATTTCACTGTCATTATATTTGCATGTTTATGAGTTGAGAAGACTTGTTTTCTTTCATTCGGTTTTTCGTGTTATCAGTCAATATAATTCATGACTTCCTTATCATTTATTCTTCCGTAAATTGTTGAATCTATCTCTTTCTTCCCTATGGCTATTCCAAGGGGTAACAGTCATCATTTAGATCAGCTTGATTTAGAAGTATTCACCTAGGAATGTATGTTAACGTCTCTCTTATGTTCGTAGTGACTCCTTTTTCAAACAAATTCTATTTGTCCTGTTTGCGGATCCTTTTTGTCCGCGAATTTTGTTTTACCGGTCATCTGCCCGGTTAGTTAATCCTGTTTGTCCTCTAGCTAGTCCCGCTTTTTCTGGTTAGATAGTCCTGTTTTTCCTGACACAGTATATCCTGTAGGTAAATCCTATTTGAATGGTTAGAAATGTGTTCTTCATCCTATCAGGGATTTCTGTTTGTGATGGCCAGAAATAAGGCTTGACTAGAAAAGGATGTCAAAGGCAATGGCATCTAGCTTAGGTTTTAGAGCTTGGCATGCCAAACTTTAAATATTTCATTTTAATTTTAAATTATCCAACTATTGAAATATCGATAGATAACGTACAGCCGAAAAAGAGTAGGTCCATGCAAGGAAATATCCCAGCTCAGATGACCTGTGATTCTCTCACATACTCAGTACCAGGGAAGTTTCACATCTTCTTCTACCTAGTGTAAATCTCTCCAAAATATTTTAAATGAATTAAAAATCTACCTTACACTTTTGAATTCTGTTTAATAGAAATACTGTATGAAATAATCTCGTAATTTTCCATTTTATTGACGTTTTTATGATAATATAGTGATTGTAATGTTAAGTAGGAACTACTGTACCTAACAGAGCTAGTTCATCCGAAATAATATTAATCTAGTTAATCTGGTTGATACGCTCTCCTAATTAAAACTAAATCTCTATTTGTTTGTATAGTGCTTTTATTAGAACGTCGATTCCGCTTTAAAACAAAATCCGCGTCATTTTATTTGTTTAGGGGAACTATCTGCTCGCCTTGACGCTGAGCAAATAAAATACAGCATGCAGACATACAATATTAAATGAAAACACTGAGGACTTCTTTCAAAACAAATAAAAAATATTGAAAGCATGTGATTGGAACCGTGAGCTGTGTGAAACATTAAAACCAACTTTTATTAAAATGGAAGAGTTTTGTTTGTATTAACTCTAAAAGGAAACCCAGTGTACATGTGTTATCACTTTACACAGAAAGGAAACCCAGTGTACATGTGTTATCACTTTACACAGAAAGGAAACCCAGTGTACATGTGTTATCACTTTACACAGAAAGGAAACCCAGTGTACATGTGTTATCACTTTACACAGAAAGGAAACCCAGTGTACATGTGTTATCACTTTACACAGAAAGGAAACCCAGTGTACATGTATTATCACTTTACACAGAAAGGAAACCCAGTGTACATGTGTTATCACTTTACACAGAAAGGAAACCCAGTGTACATGTGTTATCACTTTACACAGAAAGGAAACCCAGTGTACATGTGTTATCACTTTACACAGAAAGGAAACCCAGTGTACATGTGTTATCACTTTACACAGAAAGGAAACACAATGTCTATGATGTAATAAGAGCATAGAAAAGAAGACCTCAAAATTATAGGCAATAAATAACCTACGAATATTTGCATAACAATTTCATTTAGATAAATGCTGTAGTTACAAAAATAAAATCTCTTTCTGGAAGTTGAGCGTAGTAAGTTGAACAAGAGGTACATTTTAAAGCCCTGGACATTACTGTAAAATTAATAGGAAGGTGGAAATGAGTTAAGGAAATAAACATTATTCTTTTCCAATACCTTGTAAAAGACGTAGGAAATGAACACTCACATCTTTTGCGTGGGAGAAAATTTAATGTTAGGGTGGCTATTTCGACATAGAGGCGTAGTCAACATGATGAAAATTCTAACTTCAATTTGATAAAAACATGCAGAGATACATGGACCTACGGAAAGATAAAAGCAGTGGGTGACGGATTGCAATTCACAGATGTCCCGTGTGACCCGGTTGAGAACGTTGAGATATAATACAATGGGGTTAAGAACGTAAAGACGTGTGTGTGACCCGCTTGAGAACGTAGACGCATGCTTTTGACCCGGATTAAAAAGTACACACATACCTGTATTCGGCTAAAAACGGAGATTTATCTCTGTATCCGGTTGAGAACGTTGAAATATAATGTGATGCGGTTAAGAACGTTAAGACGTATGTGTGACCCGGCTGAGAACGTAGACACGGATTAAAACGGGAGCGCGCGTGCGCTCGCACACACATACACACACACGCACACGCACACGCAGAGACAGAGACAGAGACAGACAGACAGACAGACAGACACAATGTACTCGGTTAGAAACGAAGATTCATCTCTGTATCTCGTCGAGAACTTTGACACAATGTGTAGCGATTAAGAACGTAGAGAGGTGTCTGTGACTCGGTTAAAAAAGTATGGACTCACTTCTGACGTGGTTGTAAACATAGCACATGGTGGTGATATGGTTGAGAATGTAGAAAAATGGCTGTTATCGTGTTGAATGCAGGTTTACAACTGGTAACGGACAATTTCTTTTGTTTTTTTTAAAAATATTTCCTTACTTTAATACAGTGTTAGGATATCGTGTCTCTTTCTTAGACCTATGACTCCTTCAATTTTTTCTCATTCTTTCTTCACGGAGATTTAACGGTTAGACACCTCCATGTGATACAGATTAAGGAGTTTAATTTAATTCATTCAATACGAATAATTCTTCTCTAATCCTTGAGTTTGAGTTTATAGGGACGTATTCATTAATTTAAAAATTTAGAAAGTATAAGAAAGATACATACATCTACCATTATCTAGAATACAATAACTACCATTGTTAAAAATGGCTTTTCATTTATCTCTCCTATATACACAATTTTAACAAAAATCGTTGAATTATTTTAAATGTTTTTTTAAGAATTTGAAATCAACGTCGGAGCATAAAAACAGCTGATGTTAGATAATTAATTTTCTGCGGAGGATTAAACACACGCATAAAGTATCGAGCTCATTTTTGATTTCCGCAAACACCCTTGAACCTTAGAATTGTATCTGCAAATCTGTCACGATCTATTCATAGTGCTTCATCCGCCAAACAATAGTTCTACATCAAAGCGCTGCGAAGACAACGTAGATGATGTTGATTAATCCATCAAAAGAGGGAGCTTGTAAATTAATAAAATGTTTGTTTTACTACCGCTCCTAACATCGCAAGCAACAATTAAAAGAAATGTGAAGAAACAAATATTTATCGAAAATTGTTTATAACAGCAGAACTAGCTTGTTTACTTAACGAACTTAACGGTAATCAAGAAATCACGAAGGCCTAAACATTTGATTTGGAAATAATTCCGATATTTAGAGCTAAAATTACAATCTTCTTATTACTTAACTTTCTTATTGCTTTTGTAAGTTTAAAAATGTTTTCTGTTGTGTGAGTTTTTTAGATGTCTTAATGTTCAATAATATTTAATCGTTTCCAATTTTCTTAAACGCTTACACGTGTTTCGAAACACTTAATTCTCAGATGAATTCGTCAGTACAACCGTATGTTTTGTAGTTAACAATAAGTATTTCCCGCTGTAGGTATTTTCACAACCTCCTGAGCATAATCTCTGAACCAAATTTTGCCAAGATTTACCCCAGGTTTTGGATCTTGTGTAGACAGTTTTACCAAGGAAAAGCACTCGAATATTTAATTCCAATACTAATTCCATCTTGTGTAGACAGTTTTACCAAGGAAAAGCACTCGAATATTTAATTCCAATACTAATTATAAAACGACTGCTAGAAACAAGTGTGTGTGATCGAGGGTGCGTGTGTAGTTACAGTGTATATAAACATTTAATTTTGATTTTTTTTTAAATGTATGGAGTAGATCAAAATAATTAATACTATACTAAATAAAGAAACTGAAACTCATTTAATAAATTCACAACTTGACACGTTTCGGCAATAAGCTTCAATAAATGTTTGGAGGTACATTAAGTTTGTAGTCAGTGAAACATTAAAAATCTTGAACAATAACACACCATACTTAAAAAGTTATGCGATTCAAATATGTACCGGTATTTCACGTATAAAAATAAAAGTTTTAAATATTACTTATAACTTTGTGAGAATAAATTTCGTGTCTGGATAAGGAGATAAGTTATAGGAGATCCCCTGCAATGCCATTTGACCAATCTCTCTTTAGACGAAATTAACTTTTTTATTTTTATAGACGTCTCTTATACAAATATTTAAAATTTCATCTATACCTTACGCCATTTATTTTATCGTTGAATTATATACTGTGATTAATTTCCTTAATATAAGATTAGTTCTGTATTTAGTTATGTTATCTTGCACCTTTATTACGTATTTATACATTTTGTTTTCAGGAAATATTCGTACTCTGGCGATATTGGATGCGGAAACTAAAACGCACTTTTGGTTGAGCGTCTACGCGCAGGACCACGGAGTCGCCCCGCTGCATACAAGGCTTGAGGTATGTGGTTCTCACTATACTAAATAATCGTAGTACTCATAGGGCTGTAAGTAATAATAACATTGCAGAACTCTGACGTGGATTGCAATGTATATGTCCTACGTAAGAAGTACACCTGGCGGCGAGGACATTAAACTAGTTACAAAACCTTTATACATACTGTATCATGGTTAGCATCATAAAGTATATAATATCCCATGCAAAGCTACTACAATTTTATCTAAAATATCTTATTTAGGACGTGTGATTGATTCACGAGAATATCACTACTGGATTTCTACCGCAACTTCTGCCATACGCCTCTTGTTCCAATGTGTTTAGATCTCTCTGAGATATTGTTGCGGATATTCTTATGTTAGAATAAATTAGATAACTTCTGTCACTAACAAACACTCACTCTCTGTGTGAATTATAAAGAAACTTTTGTTTGTCTTTCTTTTTTAAATGTTTTCAGTACAGGGCTTGGCGTTTTGTTTATTTTTAGGATCAAATAATTTGACGGTGGAGACTGAATAGCACTAGCGTTTAAAGCAATTTTCTGCCAGCTCAAAGGTCGTGGGTATGGTTCCCGTTAACGTAAAACCTTTGAATATAAAATTGCTGGCCATATTGTTGACCTGGGGTAGTAAGTTAATGTACAGTTGAAACTCTTAAGACGGCAGAATTACCTTCTCTTGTACCGATTGGCTAACAGAAGCAGTTCTTTCACAATAATAGTATAAAATAAATATTAATGATATTTTATGGTCTGTAAAAAGGCAAACATCTGTCATAAAAACATATTGCGTGCCCATTCGTCATTTTCTAGTAATTACAGAACCATAAATCTGATAAAAATTATACCTAGCTGTTTTGTGTGACTGCCTGGCAAACGTAAAAAATATAGTCATTGCCAATTTGTTCAGGAGAAACGAAAAGGTTACAACCAGGCTTTACATAAAGTGGAACAAAGGCTAATCTCATTACAGAAATATAAGTGTCTTTGAAAGTAAATTCAATTTATTACCTCAGATCAAAGTAAATTTTCTTTACTGTGACATGCAGCCTATCTTGCATTATTGCATTATCCATTCCTGAGAATGTTGGTATTGCCTGCCAGCAAAAAGCTTTGAATAATAAAAATTAATAAATAATTCTTGTATATCCTTTGTTAGCTATTGTATATATATATTTTGTATATACATATATTTTTTGTATATATAATTATTAAACAAAAACTTCATTTATATTTTCTTATACCCCCTCCCCCATAATATCGGTACTAAATAGACAGTTGTGATATTATTCTCACAATATCTATTAATATGCCTCTCTGAGGCTTCAGCAAAGTGAATCATGATCCAAACGCGCTATACACGTGAACCATGGTTTTCTCCTTATATTTCTGCTAATATTAACTATATTTTCCACATTCCTGTCAGGCATCAGAGAGTAAACAAAGCCTTTAGATTAAAATAGACAAGAAAGAATGCAACTGATGTGGTTAAACTTTAATAAAAGTTGAACTATAAAGCTGTATGCAATAAGGTTTCGCTATGTAAAAGGATTAAATATATTCTGAAATTCAACCAGACGCGGCTTAGGACAACAAATGTAATTATAACTTTGGATTGCTTGTAAGGTTTCTTTTTAGGATATTTAAAAAAAGAAATTTTTCTCTAAAATGTATAAATGATTATCTTTTTTTACACTTTCTAAAATTTAACCTCTATTTAATTTACAAAATTTAATTTAATATCTAATTAAATTTAAGGTTTGGTATTTAATTAAACAAATGTCTCTTGAGTCAAGAATACTTAAAGGCGTTTCATCTCTAAGAACGGTAAAAACAGTAGATTTAGGTTAACTACAGACTAGTGTAAGAGCAGGTATATACATCAAGGGCGTTTCCTTTCCACGCGATATATGATATAATGGGTATAGTTGGAGTTTCATCCTCCTGCTCATATTCTTACCTAGAACATATATTTCTAAAAATTCACCGTAAAGGGGATATATATTGTTTGTTTGTACGATCCTTGTAGAGAAGCTACCACAAGTGCGATCATAGATTCTTTACATTTCGTTTAGTAACTCGTGATTTTCATAACCATACCTTAAGCGTATAAGCAATTTATCTTATCCCGTTTTATTACTTGTAATGTAGGATATTATAAATACGGTTATAGCAGCAGGCATTGTAGTTGCAGACAGAAGGTAAAAAAGAAACTGTTAGTCTACCCGGTGTACATTTTATTAAATTACATTTAAGTAAATGTATTTCAAGTCCTTACTCCGCTAATCTGAAAACTGTTTTTTTTTTATATTCTCCTTGTCAATTCTATATTATTATATTCAATATGCGAGTGTGCATGAGAGTCTGTGTGTATGCGCGCGAGCGCATGTGTGTGCATGAATTATTGTAAGATATATTACTTGCTGATTTATCGACAAATTGTTTCGGTTTAAAATTTTTGCTGTTTAGGAAAGAACTTAATAACAAAAATACTAAAGAAATATTTCTGTATAATAATGATCTATAAGTTGAAGGTAACCTATATAAAACTGCAATTTTATCAAAAAGCGAAACAATAAATTTCACCTACCCACTGCTTTTTCGCTTCCTGCAACCACATATATCAACACCAAAGTAAAGAAAACACATAAAACAAATCACGAAATGACTGAAACTCTGCTATAGAGATTTATGTAGAAAGTTGTCCACATCTCCCGTGGTGAGATTTTATTGGAGGCAGGCAAATTATCGGGCGTGAAGTGTAGATTGAAGTCAGCCTTGACAAGTTGAAGCGGGGATGGAGGGGCTCTTCACTTCTATAAACGTCAAGGAATAAAACACTTTGTCATATCTGCCTTTTAGAGTCCACTTGGAAATAAATCTGGCTTCATTTTATTTATTTTTACAGTCGATCTATCATAACTTTGTTTTAGTTTTGTTTGGATAAAATTTATTTATGTGTATGTTATTTATTTATTTTCTTCCTGGGAAAATCTTCAGAAAGAGAATAAAATAGTACTTTATTGAACAAACAATACTGCAGACGGTTTGAAATAATAGAAGTGAAAACGTAATACAGAGAATAAACCAAGGAATAAGCACGGGATGGTTTGCTTTTGTAATAAACTTAACACAAGTCATGCATTTTTAATGGTTCAACGATAAGCCTATAACCAGTACTAAAAATAGAAACCTTATTATTTTCTTGCTGTTCAATGGTTTTGGAAATTTCTCTTTCAAGTAATTAATTAAGAATATGAACTGCTTCAGCCCTGTTACCTTATAGTCATAACAGTTATTTCTGGTAAACAAATAATTTTAATGAATATAATAATAATATCGGAATCTTGTTGCTGTTCATGATGAGCTGGTTGTTAATTACTTATTACACTTTTGCGACCAGACCTTTTGTTAACTAAAAGTTGTTAAATTGTTAACTTACACTTGGGGGAAAGAATTTCGTCTTACGACTTCTTCAGCCTCGTATTTTTGCCGTTAGGAATGCTGCAGTTGTGTTTCCTCGGTACCGTTTTTGAAAGTTAGAAGTGATGTACTTTCAAAAATGGTACCGAGGAAGCACAACTGCAGCATTTCTAGCGGAAAAAATACGAGGCTGAAGAAGTTGTAAGACGAACACGTTTCCTCCAAGTGTAAGTTAACAATTCAACAACTTTTAGTTAACAAAAGGTCTGGTCGCAAGTAATAGAAAAATTGTAATAAATAATAATAATTGTTTACAGTAAAGAATAACATTAAAAATGTATGAATAATGAAACAAATCAGCCCTAATTAATAGGGTAAAACGATGGCTGACTTTCGTCATATAAACATTTGTAATACTTCTAGAACACCGCTCTTTCGAGTAGACCTACCTATATAGCTGACTCGGATGCTCCAATCGAATCTGTACCTTTCTACATGAACTCTTTAGTTAGATCTTAGTTAGTCACTTTTATCAGTAGTCGAATTCAATCTTAAAAAGAATCTAAAAGTCAGCAGGATTAGAGAGTAATCCGAGTGTGGCGCTGCCATTTAGTATACTGCTGTCCAGTTCTTGTCCACCATAAGAAGGAGGATTTGTAAGGATGATGTAACATATGGTCCGACAAAGAAGTAAATCTTATAGTTCTTACTATGAGTATAAAAGGTTTAACTTCTGTTTGTGTGGCTCCATACACTGTATTCTGTCAGTCATACTTGTGTAGTTCCTATAGTGAATGTAAAATGTCCTGATATATTTTAGCCTTGAAATCCTTATTCTGAATAGAATATTTTATAAATTAAGCTTAATAATTTTTACCTTGAATAAAATATTTATAAATTATAGCTTTATAATTCTCATCCTGAATTCCATATTCTATAAATTCTAGTTTTTTAGTTAGTACACTAAATACTACATTCTATTAATTCTAACTTCGTATTCCCTATCCAAATAATAATATTACGCCGATCCTAATGCTGTAGGTTTTATACTAGGTAACAAATTCTGCCAAATCTAGTTTTTTATCCTAAATGCAGTATTCCGGTAATTCTATTTGTGTAGTTCTTATACAGAGAATAGTAATCTATCAATTCTAGTTTTGTCTTTATAATCTATGATTTTTCATTACGGAATGAACTCTTATTAATTCCTATTCCATTTAAAGACCTATTGAAGGTATTTGTATTACGTTCAATGCAACGCTGAAAGTTGACGTAAAACTTGAGTAACAAAATGCAAATTTTTGCATCATTATTATTTCGAGCAAACACAGTGGTCATTAAAAATATTTCCGCTTTTCTTTCCTTCAATATCATTATTAGTATTAAAGAATACAAATAGAATCTTAAAATGAGAAACCTACTCAAATAAAATTATAATGTTCGTAGAAATGAAAATCCGCAATGTAAGACTTTCACTTATTTCGTAAAATCCTAACTTGGCAACACTATTTGGAAGGAGACAACGATATGGCGTAATATAGGCATGGGCTTAGGCGATACCACTATCACACACTAGGCGAGCGCTAGTCACAATATTCTAAGTTCAAACGTCTTTATCCACCTACAATCTTCTATTATTTGGAATAATAATAATAACAATTTTTTTCAATAACATCTTATGATTTAAGTCGAGAGAAGGGGAGAGAGAGTGAGAGAGAGAGAGAGACGATTCGATATTCAAGGAATGTAATGTGACCGGCACTAAGCTTCAGCCGTCTATCATTACCAAAGGTTCATGCTAAGCTATCATTTTCACAGGCTGAGTCGACCTGAAAAAGATCTAGAAATTCTTTATTGTTATTAGGGATCGAATCCTATTGTTCTAATCACAATGCACCCAGGCGCTTCGAATGCTATGTAATAAAGTTAAATTTAAATGAAAAAACTCGAAAATTTAGTGAGAACTGACAAATTTAACCTATATGATTAAATTTACAGGTCGGAATTGATTTTTATTGTGTACTGTACACAAATTATGCTGGGAGTAAATGCAATGAGATATTAAAAATTTTGAAAATGTTAAGGTTTTGTGGGTTATCTTAATATTATAAAAATATTGTCTTGTTAAAATAAGCTTACAAAATGTTTCGCTCAGATGGGAGAATTTTTAAAATTATTTGCGGATTTAATTCGAATGTAAATTTTTCTAATGTTTTGTTGTTAACAAAAATTGAAAACTAGGATAAAATAAAGAAATTATATGAGTAAACGTCTTTTAAAAAAAGGTAATTTTTAAAGACGTTTCTCAAGTCCGAATATTATAACACATTTGATACAAAGAGAATGAATACAGTGGTTATATATTCTTTATGGGCTTTTCGCTACCGAAGTAACATATTTTGAAGGTTACAACTTAACTGACGTAAGATAATCGGTTATCAATGTTACCACTACGACTTCTGCTAAGATGTCCTGACCAAATAGAGCCAGAGAAAAAGATTCCAAGCCATGCTAACATCCTGCTTAAAATTTATATTTCATCCTGCTCAATTTATTTGTGTTCACGCTGTTTTCTGCACAAAATTTCAACAAAATAATTTTTTTAATGTAAAAATAGAAACTAAAGCCTATTATACATTATACAGCAGCGTAAAGTAAAATAAATAAGTGATTTATACGTCAATAATAAATACACAAAAACCTCTTAACCACAAACTTTCTTTAATTTACCCTAATGTACATTTCAGTTACAAAGTAACCATCCTCAGAGGGATAACATACAAAGACAGTCTTTGTATGTTATCCCTCTGAGGATGGTTACTTTGTAACTGAAATGTACATTAGGGTAAATTAAAGAAAGTTTGTGGTTAAGAGGTTTTTGTGTATTTATTATTAAATTCAACCACAGTATATTCCTAATAAATAGTAGTAGATTTATACGTCATTCATTTAAAATACAAAACTAAAACGTTTGTTTGTTTGTCAGGTGTTTGTGTCAGTGGGTAACGTAAACGACAATGTACCACTTAGTCACGAGCCTGTATACTACCCACACATACCAGAGAACTCTCCTGCGAATGTGCCAATTCTTCAGGTTACTGCAGAGGATGCAGACCTCGACCCCGATCAGACTCTGTCTTTCAGGATCACTGCAGGCAATCCTGAAAGTTTCTTCAATATCGATCCTGTATCTGGTAAGTTATATTTAACATAGACGTTTTAAATATTAAATAATAATTGAAAATTCAAAATAATTATTTTTAAATAACTTTAAAATTAATAGGTAGACGTTTAAAATGACTTGTTAAATAATTTTAAACGTTGCCAATGTATTTTATTATATTTAATTATCTAGTTCCAGTTAAACTAATGCTGGTCTGATTTTTTTTTGTTAAAACAAGTTTATATAAATATATGTATTTTATATTTCATCTGGGTTCAAAGATTTATAATATGTATTGTAGTCTGTTATATATGATAATATATATGAAATATATGTAAAAAGCATAGGCTATTTATTCTACATTTTTCATTTTTCAAAATCAGCTTTTACGTTATTTAAAATTATTTTTAGTATTGAGAGATAAAAGAAAGCGGAGGCCGCTTGGGAATGTTGTGCAAATAATGCTTGTTACGCTAAAGCTTCCAGGAAAATACAAGCAAACGGAAATTGATATTTTTTTACCTTCAAAACTTAGTTTTACCAGTTTACCAGACCTAGGACTTCGAAATAATTGTATTTGTTGATAAATGTATACATTTGGAGAAACAAATATTGAAATTTTAAATAAGCAAAAATGACACTTTAATTCTTTTCACATGTACAGGGTGGTACAAGAAGCGCGACATCCAAATAGGCTCTGCATAGGTAAATACAAAATAAGGAAAGTAGGGCATGTAGAACAGAAAAAGAAAATGAAACAATCTAGAAAAGCAAGTTGAAGAGGGAGAAGCTTGATTTTGGTATAACCATGCTCACAGGACGGAAGCAATTAGGATGTACTATATGCTAGTGCGGGTACACAGTTGTATCACGATTTGTATTCGTTGAGACATCTTTTACTTTAGTTGGTGTAGTTTAAGTAAATTTAAATCAGAAGGGTATTTGAAAGAGGCCAATATAGAATAATGGCGGATATAGCTTTCCGCTGGATATGGCAGCTCTGCGAAAGCTACAATCATACTTCTCACGATCTAGCTGTCATACTACTACTACTTAGTAGCCAACGCCCACCCTTGGCAGGTTAATCATTTGGCGGCGAGCTGCCCAGTAGACGCGGGCGATCTCCCTATATTTGTTTTCTTCTTCGTCCACAGAGTTGGCTACTAGGGCCGGACACTGGAGTAGGTGAACTGCGTCCATTCAGGGTGTTGGCACAGCGTACAGGCCGCATCTGCGCTTAACCCGATGTGATGCAGATGGGCTACCAGGTAGTCGTAGCCAGTGGTAGCTCTGTACGCAGCTACTGCTACATCTCTAGCCAAGCTTCGGGGAATGGGAGAGTCTATCAGCTTAGCCCAATTCCTCCCTATGCTGGCTTGCCTGTTGCGTGTTCTGGTCCGGTTGTTCACCGCTTGGTTGATTGCGGCCTTTGCGGAAGGGTAGGACTTAGCGCAAGATGGTTGCTGGAGAGCAGTGCCGATTTTAACGAGAAGATCGGCCTTTTCGTTCCCTTCCACGCCATCATAGCTTGGGATCCACTGCAGATGATTCTGGTAGCCATGAAACGTACAAGAAACAAGTTTTCGGAACATCTTCCACTTGCTTGTCAAAATAGCTTTTTAATAATAATTCTGTATATCAGTTGGACCTTAAATCCGCCTACATCATTTTATTATCATGCACGATAAGAGACACATTTAGGCTTCCAAAACGATTTTTGAGAATTATGGTTCCCTAATCTCTTGATGCGCCAGAAATTCACTTCCCTACCGCTAGACAGTCCCTATACTTAAAATTCTAGAATCCCTATTCTGCATGATTAACTCACTGTCCCAGTTACAACCTGGCTGTATATGCTGTATATACCCATTGACGGCCTATATGCTGACTTCATCGTAAAAGATAGAACAAAGGAACATCTCTGTTTCTAAACTCTAGACGAACATTAAAATCCAACAGATGAAAGCAAATCTGCGGTCCAAAGCGTTTTAAGTCCCAAAAATGTATTACACACTTTTTTCTCTAAACGTTACAAAAACAAAACAGAACATAACAAATAACAACTTAATTAACACACTAAAGGAAATAGATCTGAAACAGGAATATGAAACTATTCTAAAGAATTAATTAAATAAAACAAAATCCATGAAGATACGTTTTTCATTTCTCCCAGCTTAGATATTTTGCAATTTATTATGAACCCGATTTACCAAGAAAGGTACTAATATTTGCTATGAAAAAACCACAACTTAACTGCAACCTAAACCAAACTTTGAACGGGGAAAAGCTCAGAGCAGGAGTCAGAACATGGAGAAAGCGAACCGGTAAATGGATTATAAAGGCAGAAAGGAGAAGGTAACTAAAATTAGGCCGTAAACGAATAAACAGGAGTAGACGGAAAGAAGACTAGGCATCGTCGTCTCATTATACTCGTACTGGAAAGCTATTAGACCATGAGAGGTCTTAAGAAATTATGTTAGTAATAATTTGCTTATTAAAATATAAATAATATATGACAATAAATACAAGCAGAGGTTGAACGGTGCTTTCCATGTCACGCAAGTACCTAGAGGGGAACAGCATTTCTAAATAGGTACAGGTAATGTGTAAGGTTTATAAAAACAAACCGAATGATACTATGATAGGAATAAACCTGCTTTCAAAATGATCAAACAGACAGTGGCCCTTTGAAAAATATTGAACCAGTATGTAAATACAATGTTTTTCGGGGGTAAAGAAATTTTCAAACAGTGAACTTGTTTTCAAAATAAAAAGATCAAAACCGATTATATTAGAAAAAAACTGTATGCTTTAGGCGCAGTACGGCTAGCCCATTGTCCTCGCTCCGTGTTTGTTTTTATTAGCTTGGGATCGCGTTGCCCGAAGGTTGGTGCGCGCTCCATTTAACATTCATTTAACCTTCGTTTACCGAACAGTGTCGGAGCGGTTTGAAAGAGTCGAGAGCTGAATGGACGAGCGCTGATGTAACTTTTATCCTACCAGAGGCTATGCATTTTGCCATTAATTATGACTGAACCGATTTTAAAATTATTTGAATGTATATGTTACATACTACGGTATTTTACAATTTAATTTTGTTTATGTAAAGGTAAATTTAAATACATTATGTCACTATAACTGTTGGGAAGTGTCTCGCGGGTTTATCAGTTACAATATTTGCATATATTATGCATGCCAATGTAAATTCCTACAAATCCCCGTCCGACAGAGAACTAAATTTGTGTATTATTTCGTTTTTTTTAATTCGGTCTTATATTTTTTACAAGATAATTTTAAACATGTTTGACTTCTACATTTTGTTTACTCCACACGTAAAGGCAAAAATAAGCATGAAGCATGAAGGATGAGAAAAGGAAAAGACTGGGAAATTAAACCTCATGTACTTTTAGAGTTAAACAGAAAATGAAGAAAAACAGAGCGATTCAATAAAAGATAATTAATTAGTGGGTGTATTAATACATATTTTACAATTAAACCGAATAATAAAATAATTAGTTTTTTTGCAAAAAAGGTCTGCAGATATTTTTATCTTAACCATTTTAAAACCAATATGTTAATTTTGTTTGTCAAATTCCCATTTAATTCGAATCAACAAGGGAATTTTCTATATCTTAAACCATGGCAACTCATGCATTATGTATAACATTTCCAACCGTTTTGACCGTAATGTAATCTTTGTTGAACTATAGACCTTATAACCCCTCCCCACTTATAGTACGAAAGGTGCTTTACGTTTTTATTACATTATTATTCATTCCCATTAACGATGTTGTAGTAGGTACCTAGGCACCTTGTTCTAACCCTCATAGAGAGGACCTACCTTAGGGATGGAAGCTGCATAGGTGGATAATGTTCGTCTTCCGTCCCCCTCAGAGTGGGGATTAATGTCTTTAGCTCAATCCAACACTTTCAATATAAAAAAAGTCTTTTTTACGCAACTGCACCAAACATAAAGTTTCATTTGTGTGTGTTTATCAGATAGTTTTCGAGTAGCGGTGTCGCGTATCTCTATTCTCATCACTCCCTTCAGTATTTTCTTGTACCCTTTCAATAGTCATAACATGTGTTAAATTTACTTACTTACGTTTGTCCTTATCATACATTGGCGTACATCCGTATCATCGACATTTTTACAACCTGGAAGTTTCATTATAAGAAATGTCAAATTTTGTTTCTTCTTGTGGAACAATGACACAGTCAACAATTTCAATATGACTCAGGATTTTATTCCATGACTTACTTTTTGTTTCTTGTTTTATTTCGTTCCATGACTCGGTTATAGAGTACACAACTTATTTAAGTGTATTTTTTTAAAAAAGCCTTTGTATACTTCTTCCCCTTCAGCTGCTTCCAAGAGAGATTGTAAAAGTTAACGTTCGTATATTTTGCATACATTCCAGAACACATTGATCCATCAGATGGATTAGATTCGGTATAAATAAAGCACGGATATTATCAGTCCACAGTTGATCTTCATCGGGATGTGATGTGCATTTTCGAAACGTAAATAATTTGAACTTCCTTTCAAATAGATAAAATAGTTTGAAATAAATATTGGCTCGAATTTAACAGAACTTCAAAAAATCGGGACTCGGATTTTTGAGATTACTGTATTGACATGTAGAGTGCTTTTACGCTGTTAGATGTTACTGCATCGTCAGGTCTGTAAAATATCGTTTAATATGGAAGGTACCGTTATTTATCAGTGCTAATTTTGTTCTTGTTTTATGCATCTTCGATGGTTTGGTTTGTGGTTGCACATTTTTTTGGTTTAGGGTCTATTTTATACATTTTTATAAAATAGATACGGTTTGTGGTCTTTATTAGTTCTGTTATTAAATATATGTTATATTTTTAATTTGTAATTGTTGACATTTTTAATCAAAATATTCTTTCTTAACAAATTATTTATTGTCATTTTGTTTTTTTGCTTAAATATTGGCTGATAAAAGTTTAAATTCTAACATATTTCCCTCAGAAATTTAAAGGACAAATAAAAATTTTAAAATTATAAAAAGGTCAATGCTTTTATAATGTTTTATTAGTGATTAATATAATAAAAAAATTTTACTCCGAAAGTGTGTTTTCATTTAAAATTAAGGATTTTTAGTTATTACAACAACAAAATTATCTTCAACAATGCTGAAACGTATTTTTTGAACATTCCATTTGTTAACATAGATGTAATATACTGTCCAACAGCTTCTTATAACTATATTGTTTAATAATAAGTTAAGTTAGGAAGTGAAATTTTATAAACATTTGTACTCATGAAGGAATATTGTACTTTCCTGTTTAGGAATTATAATTTTTTCATGCCGACTCACTTTCTGCATTCTGTTGCTTACTGTTGTCGAATATGGAAACTAAGTACTGTTACCGTAGACATATATATATATATATATATATATATATATATATATATATATATATATATATATATATATATATGTTTTAACGAGTGAGTACAGCTGAACTAACCTAAAAGCATTTTGCATCATAGCACCAGTTCTTAATGTGCTTCTCACACTACCAAAGTAAAAACCATACCAATACGACTGTGTACAATAAATAACAGCATTTGGCCAGCCACATAACTTCCATTAGAACAGCGTTCAGCGAGTTACATGTGCGTAGCTGTCAACACGCATCCCCTATTAATCCCTTCCTAAGCCTATTAGATTTAATAGCTTTACTTTGCTGACTAGATTTAGGAAAGTTTTGACACGTTATCGGTCAAGACGGTTCCGCGGAAGTTGGTTACAATAGGGTGAAAGCCGCAAGACGGATTGCTTCAACGCTTCCTTCACTAAGTTGCATGAAATTTGATAAAAGTTACTTTGTACGTGCGATCAGTGTGTTCCTGTGATAATGGAACTGAGTACAAAATATCAGCTTTAACGTGCTACAACTCAAGCACAAAGCGTAACTTTTATAAACTTAATTTTTTTAATTCGATCAGTGAAGTTGGCTTAGGGAACAAATGAAATTATTGTGAATATAGACAGGTTTGGTCTACGTCAAATAACTCTTTGGTGTTGGATTTGGCTTTGGGAAGTAAATGAAATTGTTGTGGATACAGACAGGTTTGGTCTAATGCAAGTAACTCTGTGGTGTTGGATTTATCGCTCTCGTGATAAGAAGCAAATAGAAGCAACCTTTCAGCTAAAGTATCATCTCTTCCTCTCACTTGATATCAAGGATAACCGACCACGAAATACCATAACTAGGTACCAATCTTTCAATAGACAGTTGTCCTTAGTCCCTCGTAATTGCACTTCCCATTCCTTGTTCTTTTTACAAGCAGTTGTAAGCGTTGAAAGAATAGATCTACTTCAGATGCGCTGTAATGTACACGTGATACCTTGCCCCCCCCCCTCGCTGGAATCCTATACCGTGTGTTTTATGCCAGTGCTTCAAATCCTACCTATATTTACAATTTTCTCCTTTTGTTATGAATCAGTGAAAGTGGCGGCTAGAGGCTATGAAACATTCCACCCCTAGCTAAACGCTGGTCGCAGTGAGGTTACATCAGTTGAACCCAATGACACTTGCACCCAGCGACATTTGTCACGCCTTAATTCCGTTGAAGGATGGAACGACAAACTGAAGAACACCCTTCGGAGACCTAACCCTAGAATCAAAGGATTAGTTAATTTAAAATAAAACTAAAGCGGAAAATGCAGACTGCGTATATATGATGATACAATTAAACGTAGGAAGGAAGAGGAGCAATGCACATATATAAGACTGGCCGAGAGAATTAATAAAACGATCAAGAGGTACGAAGGAACAGGTGACATAAGGACGTGTCTTGGCACTCCGACGTACTTACAAAAATTAGACTTAGATCAAACTGAAGACCACTAAAAATTTTAACAATATTTGTTCATCACAAAAAACAAAAATAATAATAAATTAAAAAAAAGGAATTGACATGATATACAATGATTTAAAAATGTAAAAACATAAAAATGACGAGTATTTTAGCTGATTTCAAACACGTGTAAATGATACAAAACTAGTTTTCCAAAATGATTGAGAAACTGGTTTTCTATCACTTAGAAAACCTAGTCCAAAGCCTGAGTAAAGTGTGATGTTAATCATAGAGGCTGTAATAGTACTTAATACAGGAAATAATGTGGGTCTCCCAAACACAGGTATATTTGGGGTAACTTGGACGCACCATGGGCGGAAGTGTCACTGGGTGTATCTATCGTATATTCGGTCACAGTGAACATTGGTGACAAAATACAGCCAAGACAAGTCGTGTCTTTGGGCTACAAACAAACATTTCAAAGTTCATTCATTCCCGATTTCAGTGTTTTAATACATATTTCATGTTTTTACCAACAGGCAAATGTTAAGTTTTCAGTCGAGTTTAATTATTTGGTTTGTGTAACATAATTAATTGTAACATCATAACTTTAATAATTAAAATCTGTAATTAACATAAATATTTTATTTTTAAAACAAAAACCTAACTTGAAGGCTAAAATAATTCTTGAAATAAAATAATATTTAATGAGGCTGATTTCGTGAGGGAGTGGAAATTGTGTACATTTAAGGCTATGCCGTACACAGGAAATCTTTTAATTATATAATTCGAGATAATGACGGCTAAGGACTATAAACCAATTTTCCTAACTCACATTAGCTGTAAAGCGCACTTTAACTTGCACACACCAAAAATTAACTCCATCGACTTAACTGCTAATAATGCATCAACACACGCTCTAGTAAGTAAATAACTCCCCTTTATTTAGAGGCCCTTCATTTTGTATTATAAGAGCCTATAATATACTTTAAAAATATCTATACCAAATATTCCAACCTACCGGTGCTGGTACTGTGACGTAGTAAATAAATGTCCTACATTCTCATTTCGACATCCTTTCCAGGAAATTTGTATTACATAAATAAACATTTTTTTAAAAATAGACATAAAGGTTCACAAGACAAGACTAGAGGGACCATAATTTTTAAATAAGTTAAATTTAGTGTTTGCTATTAAATGTGGATACTATAATTATAGTGAATTCAGTGAAGTAAATGTTTTGGTAAGAACTAATTGTTGTGACGTAGAGAAGTTTTCTGCCCCTTCTAGTTGTGGCTCTAACATCAAAGCGTATTCTCCATTTGTAGTTGTAGCTTTTTTAAAATTAAATAAAACAAATCATAGAAACACTGATGACCTCGCAGGCCTTAGCTACTGTCTTTCGATGTAACCTCAGTAAGTTTTTAAAAAATAATTTAGTTTAATTAAAAGTTTGTAGAAGTCTTTATATTAATAGTTTTTAACTTAAGCAATTCGTCGAGCTATGTTGACAGTAAAATCTACGAATACAAATTGGTGGTAATTAAAGGTAGTTATGCGAAATGCCAACTAGAAGAAAGAAAATTCAGTAACTAGTAGAAAATTGTAAAATTGATAAACGAAAATAAATTTTTGTCTTTTGTTATAAAAGAGACTTTGCTAAATGAAAATTTTGGAGATGGGAAATATAAACGTCAGCTGTGCGAGAGAGACCTAGAGGCTTTGTGAATGACCACTCGATAAATTCTTACGCTAAGAGCCGCTCAGCCTAACCAGTACTGATGAGATTATGTAGTACGGCCGACTGTTTTAATTAAAGATGCTTTAATTTTACTGTGTGATCTTGGAATTTGTGAAATTCTATTCTAGTATTTTATATCTGGACTTAGACATTTGTGATATATTACCGAGTACAGTATTTATTTATTATTCTTTTAGTTATTTATAGGCCGTAACAGATAAGCCAATTAAAAAAAAAACTTTATACTTTTGAAATCTGTACGTATACTACGTAATACGTACATAGTGTACTCATAAACTAGACAGTCAAGGTAAACGGAGTGGTTTTTAAAATTATAGAAATTTTTTAAAATAAAAGGAATTAAGCGAAAATAGATGTACATAAAAAATTCAAAGAGCACGCCGGAAGTGTAATACGATTCATTAAAATTGTAATTTCCTACAAGTAATTATGCAAGGCAAGATTAATAAAGGCAGATACGATGTATATGATATAGTTTAAAAAATTGTTAGTGGTTCTGGAGGCCAATAGATAAAATTTTCATAGATATTTATCACTGGGGAGTAGTTAATTGTTAATTGATATAGTAGTTTATAAACGAGTTATTTATCATCGAATCTAGTTTATCAACTGGGAGCAGGTATTTATGATTGAGTGTTTGTAGTTTATCAACCGAAAGTGGGGGAGTAGTTATTTATCATACTGCAGTCGCGTGTAAACGAAAAGTGGTTATTTATCAACGGAAAGAAAGTAGAGTTTGTATTGTTTAACGGGTAATATTACTTTACCGACAGAAAGACGTATCATTGGGAAATTGTAATTTATCAATTTGAAGTAATTATTTGTAAACGCGAAGTTATATAGCAAATAATTTCGCAAACTGGATTGTGATTGTATAGCTCAAATTAAAAATCCAGACAATTTTTATATAAAATTGTTTATAATTATTTGCTATTTTTTGAAGTAATTGTTTACGAAACTGAGTCTTAAAAGTAATGAGCAATATAAGACAACTATATTCTTTGTCTTGTTTGAAACATTATGAAGCATTACTTTAAACAAATAATAATAATTTTACACATTTATAAATATCTCTATAATATTTAGAAGTACAATAGTCTCGAAATTCCGAGTCCCTATTTTTCGAGCTTCCGTTAAATTCGAGTCAGGCTTCGAGTTTGCAAAGCCCCGGGATTAATCAGCTAAGCCGCCGGCGTTTAAAAACATTTCCACATCAGCATTGCCGGATTCATATAAGCACTAAAGTGCTGATTAGATGGATAAGAACTATTCAGAGTGGGTTTTTAATGAGTTTGTCCCCGAAACTGAGAAGTTTTTAAAAGCAAAGAATTTGAATCGAAAGGGTATTTTACTGTTAGAAAATGCTATGCCGCATCCCGATGAAGATCATCTTTGCTCTGATGATATCCCTGCTTTATTTCTACCTATAGAAGTCTAATCCGTCCGATGGAACAGTGTGTTCTGCAATGTGTGAAAAAATACACGTTACTTTTACAATCTGACTTGGAAGCGACTGAAGGGCAAGAATTCATTGAAGGTTTTCTACAAAAATTACAATAAAGAGATCTATGTACTGTGTAGTTGGATCATGGAACAAAATAAAAAAAGAAACATCAAGTAAATTGTGGAATAAAATCCTGAGTTTTAATGAAACCGTTGACTGCTTTATTGTTCTACAACAAGAATCAGATTTGACATTTCTTATCAAGAAACATTCAGGTTGTGAAAATTCCGATGAGATAACAGATGTTACGATTATTGGGGACAGATGTAACTGCTGAAGGCAGGGGAAGACGAGAATGAAGATGCAACCCCCTTGGAAACTGCACTACGGTATATTGAACAGACAACACGCCAACAGAAATGTTCTGCTATGACTTCTACGTGACACCGTAGCACGAAAACGATATCTTCGCTAAGCAAGCGGAGAAGTCACTTTTAGCAACCGTGATGAACGCTATATTTTTAAATGAAAATACGCTTTCAGAAAATGTTTTTATTTTTGATATATTAATCAGTTATGAAACATTGACCTTTTTAAAAATTTTAATTCGTCATTTAAATTTCTATCGAAAGTATGTTAAAATTTAAACTTTTATTAGTCTATAGTTTAACAAAAACGATATAATAACAAATATTTTGTTAACAAAGACTATTTTGATTACAAATGTAAAGAATTACAAATTAAAAATATAACATATATTTAATATCAAAACAAATAAATACCACAAACCGTATCTATTTTATAAAAATGTTTAAAATAGACCCTAAACCAATAAATGTTCAACCCTAAGCCAAACCATCGAAGCTGCATAAAACAGGAAGAAAATTAGCAACGATGCATAGCGGTACCTTCCATATCAAACGATACTTTACTGACCTGACGAAGCAGTAACATCTAAGCACTCAACATGTAAATACAGTAAAGTCTTGAAAATCCGCATCCCGATTTTTCGAGGCTCCGTTAAATTCGATCCAATTTTCATTTCAGACTATTTAATCTGTTTGAAAGGAAATTCATATTATTTACTGTTAGAAAATGCAACGTCACATCCCAATAAAGATCAACTCTGGACTGATAATATCTGTGCTTTATTTCTACCGCAAATGTTACGAGCCTAAGCCAGCTGATGGATCAGGGCGTTCTGGAATATACTGGAAAAATATACACACATTACTTTTTACAGTCTCTCTTGAAAGCGACTAAAAGGGAAGAAAGCATTGTATTCTTTCTAAAAAAAACACACTTAAATAAGTTGTGTACTCTATAACTGTGACATAGAACGAAATAAAACAAGAAACGAGAAGTAAATCTTGGAATAAAATCCTGAGTCATAAAGAAGCTGTTGAATGTGTCAATAATCCACGAGAAGAATCAGAATTCGACATTTCTTATAAAGAAACTTCCAGGTTGTGAAAATGTCGATGATACGGACGTACGTCATGTATGATTAAGGACGAACGTAGAAAGTAAGTATAACACGTGTTATGACTATTGAAACGGTACAAGAAACTACTGAAGACAGTGATGACGAGAGTAAAGATGAAGGTTCGACCGAAACAGTACATTGGAAAATAAGTCACAGTTAAGGAACGGCCGCCTTGGAATCATCACTACACTATATTAAACAATAGACAGACCGCACCAACAGATGTGCTTCTGCTAAGACGTCTACGCTAGACCGCAGCTCGAAAACTATCTGATAAACAGACACAGAAGACACTTTATAACTTTTTTGATAAAATGTATCAAATGATGAACAATGTAGCCCAGAACAACAATATTCTATGTACGTTCTACAATCATTAAAGTTCTTTAAAAGTATCTTGTGGATTTGTAATTATAGCATTAGGGTTCATTAGAACTCCTGTTTTTATAATGTACAGGAACGTATTTTCGTGTAATCCGAGTTTCATATATCCGAGGGGGTTTCGGTCCCATCTACTTCGAACTATCGCGACTATGCTGTACTTTCTAATATTTACGCAACAAATGAGATTCAAAATAGCAGCGCTGTGAAAGAGTTCCATGTTAATTCTATCTCTTGGCTTTATGAAACGGTCCGTTTACTCCGAGTTTTCTACATATTTATATGATACAAAAAAATAATTGAAACGTTTCCTCCACGGAATAAAAGTCAAAAACTAATTTTTCATCTCGCTTCATTTCGAGTCCACTGTGTATAAGGTACATTACGAAATGTTTAAACAGAAATGATACTATATTATTTATCAGTCTAAACCACAATAGCGTTGGAATCATTAACCATACTGCGGTAAAGTTGAAAGCAAATACTAACCTAGTTTTGGAACTACCAATCGCACAGTTTGAGCTCATTGGATGAAGTTTTGCGGTATGTTCATAACGCTTTGTATTTTATTAGATAGAATCATTTTACACTTGAAGAAGTAAATGAAATACAAAGTTAAAGTTGATACAGGCAATTTTGAAGTGATTTAGATCAGGTTACAAGTCTTGTAAAAAAGATGTTCTTTGAGTGAAAAATATATTGTAACTAAAATGTTATTAAGAATTTAATAGAATTTTTACATACCGATACTAGAAATGTGTTTTTAATTGTAACAAGTACATTTCCTAGAGTTAAAGTACTAAGTAAGAACCTTATAAGAGTTGGTAGGATTATTAGATTATTAGGTAGGATTATTATGAAGAAGTAATATTTACTTATTATATGCTCATATATATATATATATATATATATATATATATATATATATATATATATATATATATATATACACACATATATAGTCAACATACAGTGGGATCATTTTCAAGACCATGTTCTCCATTAAGTCTTGATTAAACCAATCAGTGTTGATATTATCACTCTTTACAATTTTGTAAACTACAATTTTACACTCTTACAACTAAACGCTTACAACAATTTCTTAACTTTATTATTGTGAAAATTTGTTTGTAGTAATAAAAATATAAACAGCACACACACACACACACACACACACACACACACACACACACACACACACACACACACACACACACACACACACACACAAATACATGCATATATATATATATATATATATATATATATATATATATATATATATATATGAGGTGTGACAATTAAGTAATGAGACTGATTTTATTGCCGCGCTTGTGGTAAACCTGCGACCTCGAAATTTCTTTCCTTTCCCCAGCAACCTTCCCCTCTCCATTGATGTGTTCCCCATCGCTCTAGTTTGTTTAGTTCGCCTGCTGTGTCGTGTTTAGAAGACGTGTGTTGGTGTTGCTTGTCACGAAATGGAGAAGCAAAATCTATACTAGAGCACGTTTCGCTATAACATTTTGCTCCAGATTGTCCGAACCAGCTTCGAAAACGTACGCTGAAATCGTAAAAGTGCATGGTGACAGTGCTCTCAGTCGTGCCCAGGTGTTTCGATGTCATAAAGAGTTTTAGGAAGTCGAAGGTGAAAGTGATGATCATTACCTTTTTTAATAATTGGGATCGTCCACAAAGAATTTGTTCCATTGAGACAAAACCGTAAATCAAGTCTACTATCGTCAAGTACTCGGAAGATTGCAGAAACGAGTCAACTGGTGCGCCCAGACATCGCAAACAACTGGGTCCTTCATCACGCCACACCACCCTCAGTATCGCAGTATTTGGTCTCTAAAGGGATTGCCGTGTTGCAACAGCCGCCTTATTCACCCAATATGTTACCGTGTGACTGTTTCTGATTCCTAGAGCAAAATCGGTGGTCAGTGGAACCCATTTTAAGTCGATTGCGAACATCCAAGTGGCCGTGACGAGCTTACTCGCGGACATCCCAGTCGAAGCGTTCCAAAAAACGCGCTGGAATCGTTGTATAGCTACCCAAGGGGACTATTTTGAGGGGGATGATAGAGTTGTAGAATAATTTTTAAATATTCGGTTTTTATGGAATCAGTCTCATTACTTAATTGTGACACTGTATATGTATGTATATATATTATAACATAAAGTACGAGGCTTTAGATTGAATTAAGCTAGTTGCGAAATAAATCATCTATAATATTTTACCAAAGAAATACAAATAGTTTTCTGGTGCTGATAAAGCAGGTACCCAAGGCAGGTCATTATTCTTTCCAGGAAGTTTATAAGTGGAGTCCGGCAAATAGACAAAGGTCCAAGATGGGAAATTCCAGCGGCCGATATAGCCTGGGGAATTTTTAAACATGTACCGTTAGGTTTAGAAATTAAGAACTAGTGGAGTTGAAAGAGAGTCTCGGAGAAGGCAGGAGGTTGGTGGGGACAAGGATGAAAGTGTAAAGGGAGAAGTTTGTTAGTTTAAATAGTTTTTTTTGTAAATTTTAGTAAAGTGGGAAGTAAAAGTTTTTTTTATATAAAGGAAGTTTATTGTGTCAAGTGTTAGCGGAAGTGAACAAGCCACGATTCCAGGGACTCGTCCGAACTATAAGTATATTTAAATTATAAGTGTAGCAACAGACATCTATCTTCTAGTTTAACCTAAATTTTAAATTCATCAAAATTTATAAATATAATTCTATTCACCATTTCAAGTTTAAAGCAAAGTTCCCATAATAGCGACCACGAGAGAAAGAATATAATTTTACTACTGTTTTTATTCTAATTGAATCTAAAGCCTCAGAAGTCCACCTTTTATACTGTAATTTAGTTAAGTTATCGAGCCTGTCACTGCTCAATATTAATAAATTTTTTTGAATAATTTGTAGAGTTAATTAAGGAAAATAAATGCAAGTGATGGTAAAAGTTTTGATAAGATTGTTAGTTCTTTTATAACCTAAAGGTGACTTCAATAGGTAAGGTGATTAAATGACATTTAAAATAATTTTAATTATAACCAAAGTTAAGTTATAATATGACGCCCAACGTATTAGCAAGTTAAGTTATAATATATATATATATATATATATATATATAGTGTAACCTTATTGTTTACTAATAGTAACACTTATTTGTCATGATGTCACTTCAACTTGGCGCTTGCCTTTTATAAAGTTGTTTTGACGGTTGGGGTGGTTTTGTTATAGGGTTGTCAACAGAAAGCAATGTTTATTGAAGCCTTTCTGGATTGAGTCTTATTCTCTGACAGCTGTCGTAGTGCTTCATCGCTTTCAAAGCGATATTGTCAAGTGTTAATACAGAAATATTAAAAGAAAATATATAAGAAGTAATAAGTTGAGAAATAAATAATAAACACGCCTTCTAAAACAAATAATGTGTTTTTGCTGTTTTAGAAAATTGAACTTTTGTTAACTGAACAAAGAATATGGCGTAAGGAAATACTTTCTTTTAAAAGAGGCTCTTTTAACAACTTTCAATAATTGATATTTACTTGACCTTTAATTAATATTGAAAATCTAGAAAATATCATCAATTTTCATTTTTGTATTATAAGCGTTACACACATTTATTTTATATAATTCTTTCCGGATAGCAGAAAACACATGATTTTAGTAGGTTTTTAATTTACAAAATGAAAGGATATTTTTAGTTTTCCTTCTTCCGGTTTTTATTTTACTTTTTTAGTTTATTATTTTAATGATTGATCCGCGTCATCGAAGATAAATAACTACGGAAGCTTTCAACTCAATTGAACAGTGGGAAATGAACAAATAATCGACCAGAATTTAAAGCAATTGAATAGAATTAATCCATTTATTAATATGAAGCAACAATCAACTTCTGGCTTGACTACCGTCCGTGAATACAGTATGTCCCATCGAGGCTTCACCCCCTCTCCCAAGTCATTCAGGGGTATTAAGTAAAAGTGGAGAAATAGGAATGCAAGAACAAAGAAACATTAAGACTCTTTTAAATGAGGTTTATAGAAATAGTGTTTTTTAAAACTTTTAGTTACTATATCAGAAATTTTAAAAGTAGAAATGATTTGTAAAGTTAATGTAAAGACAAAAATGTTAATTAAAAAACAGAGCAATGTACGGGACAAAAAGAAAAAGCTTTCAGTAACAGTAACTCAAGTAAAAATAATCGGTTTGCAACATAAGAGAAATTGAAGTTTTTGTGCTGTTAAAAACGATTGAAAATGAATGATTAGAAGTAAAGACACTTTTAACAGCTATGAAAAAATCGTTGCCTCTCAACCCCTAAGCCCGCAACTCTGGACTCGATTAGAATTCTACTGATCGGGTGATAATTCAGTTACAGTGGAATTTATGCAGTTTCCTGTAAATTAGTTTTTGCGAAAGATACAGTTACCATCCGTGTACTTTGTAACACCAAATAGTTTTATTATGAACAATTTTTTTTAATGACGTAAGATTTAATGTTCTTTTTCAACTAAAAATTGTATTTAACGATCTATTCAGCTATTAGTTGTTTAGTTATTTAGCTATTCACAAATTGTTCTCTCGTGTAAAGTTAACCGTGGTATTTACTTAAATTAGGCATCCCTGGACAGCATTGTTTGTCTTAAGCCCTTTGTTATACGAAGATTTAAGTTCGGCGGCGGTGTATACAGTCGTGAATGTCGAGCAACACCATGCAATTCCCAGAGGGCAGTGCGATCGGATCGACGAGAGGGAGGGGTGAACAATCTATTCTGCGCTACGGTATGAAGATTTCAATGGCAAACAATATTCTTCCAATTTCTATCTCTTTTGTAAAGTTTTAGAATGGTACAAAACAAGTGTATTAAAAATTGAAGCTCGTTTTAAAATGATTGGAATTATAATGTTATTGTTTTGATAAATTTGCTTTTCCAAACTCTTATTCCAGCTAGATATGTTAATAGTGGACATTATTTGTTTATTAACGTTTATTATAAATATAATAAAACATTTTCTGGTTTTGCTAAATTTATTGCGTCATCTACAGGATAAAGGAGTGTTACGTCATCACGTAATTTTGTAACCATAATTTTCATATTATACTTTTTGTAAAACAAAAATGTATACCACGGCCGCTCTTTCTCACGCGCACACATTTCAGTGGATCGATAAACAATGTCCTCTTTCTAGCAGTAATGGATAAAAGTTTCTTTCTGAAACTTTTCTGCTAAATAAATCAGGATGCTGCTTTCTTAACAAATGCCCTCCTGCTTCTCATATTACTAATATTCACAATTATTTTTTTCAACATTATTATTTTAGTTCGGTGGAAACATTATAAAAGCGCGATGCTTCATTTCGTTATATTTTGAGATTTTATTAAATTTTAAGTGAAAAAATGTGAACCATTTATGTGCAAGGTCAATAAACCGTCGTTAACTATTCAATAAAAAAAAATATAGAGTTTTCATGTGTGATTTGGATTGCATTCATAGATTATCTTGGATTCCTTTGATGGTTACATATTCAGTGGTGGACTGGAAAAATTTGATGGCATGTATTTACACAACCGTCTTTCTCCTTTCTGTAAATATTATTTTATGTTTGATCCCTGAATATACAAACAAAATATTAACAAACAATCGTTTTATCATTTGGAATTTGACAAAAAAAAATTAAATAAAAATATTTGAGCAATGAAATAAATGTATAAAAAAGATTTGTGTAAATGAAATTTAAACAAATAAAATCTATTAATATAATAAAATGTTACAAAAAAGTAGTGAAATTTTGTTTTTAATTATTGCTGAATCGTGTTTTATAATATCAGCATCACTTTTTCCAGTTATAATTCACTTTTTTCGAAACTCATAATCATGAGTTTTAAAAAACACCTCTCAGCTCGATAAATTGAATTCTATATCTAATTGCTAATTATTTAGATCTAAGCTTTTTTTCAAATTGTATGTCTTTTTTCAGTATTTTGTTTTATATGATAGATTCTCATTGGTTTACAGGTTGATTTTTCCTCTTTGAACCGTATTTGCTAATTCATTGTCCACTTGCCCACAACATACAAAGTGTGATAATGTTTTTTACTGTGTCTCTTTATGTCGAGGAAGCAAATATAATCATAGAACGATGATCATAAATACTGTTCATACTAACAACTTTCTTACTTCATTAAGAACTGATGAGTTAATGTACCGTCGAAAGTGTCTTCTACAGTTTGAACATTTTTTGTATGCAAAAGATTGAGAGCAGAGGACCAAGCAGGCTTCCCTGATACTTCTTTTCGATTTGGGCGATTTATTCGAACGATGCTTTCAATTTTCAAATTTGGACATTATATGATTGATTCCAGCACCATGAAAAATATTTCGAGTATCTTTCCTTATATTTTTGCAGCGTGCTCTATAATAACGCTTTATAATTAACGCCCTAGTCCTGGTCCTTATCAAATGTTAACGAAAAAAATTGCATGATTTATATGAAGTAAGAGGAAATGGTTTTGACTCATTGAACCTATTTCCCGTTAATTTCATATTTTTCGCTGGCTAACTATTTTTAAAGATACCAAACCCAGCCAGAGTTCAACATTTAGGTAATTTCTGCAATTCTTTCGGAGCAACGTGGTCGCCTGAAACTCAAGGAGCTTTGTTAGTGTGCCATAATTCACTCTAATGTGTAGCATAAAGCTGTACATTCAACTGTATTAAATATCACCGTTACAGCTTGAATAATATCTTAATAATATAATTACAGTCGAATGATTACCGAGAGTGCTTGTGCAGCGAAAATAGTAATGATTGGAGTTAACAAAATAAAATACTATTCTTATTAAACTTTACTCATCGTGTTTACCGCCATTTGATATCATTCGGCGATTTCCTTTCTCGACACGGTCCATAAGGCGATCGAGGTAGTCTTAAGGGCATCAACAAACTAAAGGAACAAGCAATGGGCAAACGTATTTAGGCATACCGAAATAGCTCGCCTGAATATTTAATATAGCCTACATCCTTTAAAACTGTATACTGTAAAACTGTATAAAAATAGTCAACAAATTTACATGTGTTAGTAAATATTTCTATTAGTGTTTATACGATATTTAACCTCGTATTTAGCCCTAAGTTTTTATAACTAAAAAACTTGCGTTTTTATATCTTATAAAGTTTATATGTAGTGTATAACTAAGTTTTTACGTAGTTTTATATGTAATACTGTGTAAACGTAGTTAATAATTTTAAATATATGTGCTAATAGTAAATTGAAATAAATATTTCAAAAGTATTTGAAATATATTTCAGCTTTTGTTACTACTATTATTTTACGGAACTGAATTTACTTTGATTTATCTATATTTGCAAAACACAAAAGAATCACTTAAATACAGACGGAATGATTCATTGTGACTGAGAAAAGTTCCAGTGATAACTTTTACAAAACCTTTCATTTAGCAACAATGTTGAAGCGTTATGCTTTGTTGGAAAGTTTCCACGTTTTCTCCCCTTCCCAACCACACCCTCATGAGTTAAACCCTTGATTAACCTAACCTACCCTACCATTTGTTTTTCTTGGAACCTTTAAAAGCATTCCAATATTCTTTGAATAATATTAACTGCTGCAAAAAAGTAAAATTATGGAGTTAAGTATATGTCACTACACTTGTCGTTAAAAATGTTCCTGTAATATTAAAAAAGTCGTAATTTAAGGTTGGAATATCAATCTAGGATTTTATTCTGTGCTAAGACAAATACAGTCTTGTTTCACTAATTCAGTATTTGAGTAAAAAACGAAAGTTTTATTTCACTTATTTTGTAGTTTTTTTTTTTCAAAATAAGATATATTTTACAAAAAGAAATTTACAATTCTATTAAAAATTGACAAAATTGGACTTGACAAAAGTCAAGTACAAAAATGCATATGAACCTTTTTATATACAATATAATATGTATATAATTTTGGACTTATTGCTGACTTCCTTTAAATTCCCTATTTTTAAATTAGAGACTCAAAAATAGAAAGGCAGCCTTTGTAGAAAATATTGGTCATTATGAAAGATTTTAAATCCACGTTACGTGTTGTGGAAGAGAATCTTGGAATGGAAATAATGAATAAATTTGAGTGTGTTATGTTGAGAAACACTTGCTAATCGACTGAAACGTGAAAGAGCCTCAGCAGCAAAGAAGAGAACCCTCCAAAATTATATCTGTCCTGAAAAATTTAATCTACTTAAATTCGCTCCAGTAACTGACTGAGCCATGAGAAGATATTTTCTGTGACGTCAAGAAAAAAAACGTCCTCTCTGACTGCCATTATTTTATGACAATGGAAAACTTAGAAAAGAATCTGATAGTTCATTACAATTTGTTTTGAAGTAACTATATTTAGTTCTGGAAAGTAATATTTAGTGGAGATAGATTAAACAATGATTATGCAGATTATAGGAATTGTGAAACTTTAATTAAATTAAGTAATTTATTGCGTAAGAATGGATTAATTCAACTTTGCTGTAATAAGGACATGCTTATTATTAACTGTACTACACCTATTTTGGAAAAATGTATTTATTAAAATGGGGCTAATAAAAAGTAATTTTTCAACTTGAAAATTAAATTAAATTAACCTTACATATTTTGTAGTTTTGCCAGTTTTTTCTCAAGAGTGTTGTACTTGATGAACATTATGAATTGCTTCAACTTGTACTGGTTTCTAGAGAATTTTCATCTCATTGCAAAATTTAAAAAAACAGACCAGTAAGGAAACTAGAAATTTGTAGGGATTGGTAAACTATGAAGAGAGTAGCTCTCTTTCAACAGCATGCTTCAGAAACCATTGGGAATAATTATGTTTTATAAACAGGATAAGTTTTAAAGTATTTTAGTGAGAAGGTTTGAAGACCTTAGTGGAAACCATAAGTGAGAAGGTTTGAAGACCTTAGTGAAAACCATAAGTGAGAAGGTTTGGACTTTTTCTGAACTACAGAACATAGCATTTTCATTTGTGTCTGTATGGACAGTAAACTTGCTTCTTCATGTAAACACTGTGTTTAAGAGACAGTTTGCATTCAACCAAATATATTCTAAACTTTGTAATTAGGTTATATTAGTTTCATCAAGTTGTGAGATAAGGAAAAAGTATACCTTTTTTTACAAAAACATGATTGCTTTAGATTACAGTTTACAATATAAGATTTTAATGAACTTTGAATAGCAGCGTGGAGTTCATTATGGACTACAGTATTTAGTAGGGTTATACTGATCCCTAAAGAGCTGTGAAATCGTGTCATCAGCATTAAATGCGGTCAGAGTCATCCAAGCTGACCTAGTGTTTAAATAAGCCACCATCACTATATAGGAGTTGTATATTCATTCAGCTCTCCCATAAAAAACAATTAGTCCCAAGTTACACTGACAGATTTCCTTTTTGCCTTAGTGCATCATCAGTGCAAAAAACCCATTAGAATTTATAAATATTTTCTCAATGTTTCTTAAAAAATTGTTTAGGAAGTTACATAATATTTCTTCTTTAATTTAACCATATTAAACAAAGTTGTAGGCTATTGTTCATATTTGTGTGGTATAAAATCGAAGTATGAGCCTAATTAAAATCCTTCCACAACTAATTGTTTTGGTCTTATCCCTGGTGTTCTTGTTTTTGTAGGCCAATTTATTTATTCTAGTCTGAAGTGTTTTGAAACTAAACTAATGAAATATTCAGATTTGCGGATAATGCAGAATCTGAAAAATTCAGATAATGCAGATTTGAATTTTAGTTTTGTGTTTAATTTTCTTCCTGGAAAAGTAAGTTACGCAATATAATATTCTTGGAAAACAGCAAGTTGTTTTATAAACTTGATATTTTTATTTGGGTTCACAATCAATAACAGTTTTTTTTACTAATTTCTTATAATTCATTTTTGTTGTAAATTTCTGATTATGTGACCAGTAATTATAATCGTGACCCATAAATAATAATTTTGTAATGATACTAGATATGAAAGAAATTATAATAGTCGTCTACTGGATGATCAAGCGTATGTAACCACACTGAATATATACCTGATCACCTCTATTACTAAGAAAATCAGGAGATTCCGTGATAGTAGCTTTTCTATGCCTGCCCTCTATGAACCCATATTGCCAAACTTCAAAAATTATGCTTTACATTTTAATGATTTTCAGTATTTTTGCTTCTTTACCTTACTCTTTGGTGAATACTACTCTGCCATGCTGTTTTTAAAAGTTTAGTATATTTCAAGCTAACGTTTCATTACATTTTAAGAAATCTATCTGAATGGAGTTTTAAAAATAATTAAACCAGTCATTTAACTATGTATGATGCCAATAGTTAATTTAAAAAAAATAATAAACTCTGTTATATTGTAACAGAGAATATATATATAACATACAATCACTGTTATATTGTCTATGAGTTCAACAGTCTTTTCCTTCATACTTTCATTTATCACATTTATCACTTCTATATAATGCAGTAAGTAATGTGGTAAGTGTTGCTTGATAAATTTTTTGTAATATGTATATGAGAACTGCTTTACTTATAGTGTTTGAGAAAATCAGTTATTGTCACTGTGAATAAAGTTAGTGATTTCGTGTTTGGTAAGTAGTGGTTACAATTGTATGATTGAAATTAAAGATGTTTTAAGTTTGTATCTAATTTTAACATTTTGTTACCTCTAGGTGTGATCAGAACTACAGAGAGGCGGTTGGATAGAGAAAATCAAGCAGAGCACATATTGGAGGTAAAGAAAATAATATTGTTATAATCTAAAATTTAAACTAAATTAATGAAACTTAAAACTAAGTTTCTTTGAAGTCAGTAATGGAAATTCTATTGAGAATCAGGGAAGATGTTTAAATTTGTCCTTGTATAACAGCAGATCAATAAACTAGAATTAAAGTTTTATAAAAATACCTGCATTAACTTAAATTTCTTAAATACATTTATTTTCTTATGCACCGGTCATCTATGGGCATCTTTAAGAACTGGCAAAGCCAAGGATAACCTGTAAGAAAATGAATATTATCAGATTTTTCTGAATAAAAATATACTTTGTATCTTACATTTCTGATTATGAATATTACATAATATATTCTAGAAAGCACACTATAATCATTATAAATGGTGTTATGCATATAGTACTAGTAGATTTCAGTGGTTAGCACATATTACATAGTCACTGTTACAAGATTTGCTTGAAATATAATTGAGCCTAATTTAACAATGCACTAATGCACACTAGATTTTTATTTTTGTTTAGTTTTAAAATTTCAAAAATAGTATTGAAAATGGCTTTTTTAGTAGGAATACCTTTCTTTTTTTCTCTCTCTCTCTCTCTCTCTGTATATATATATATATATATATATATATATATATATATATATATATATATATATATATACAGTAAACACCCGATTATCCGTGGGCGGATTAACCGGTTTGAGGATTATCCGGGGTCTGCCATTGTTTTACAAATATCCAATTTTTATTCCAATCAGATTCATTAATGTTTTTTTTAACCACTCAACGCGGCCCAATATCCGGTAAAAACAACGATCATAAAAATAAACTAAGCTATCTCAAATAAAGCAAGGATAAACGATAACTGTCCTGCTAGACTGAATGAACCAACTCGAGTTGGGAACAGACTACTGTATATAAGAGACAATGACAAAATGCTTGGACGCCCGAAAACCTAATGCATATCTTAAGATTGTAAACAAATGTCAGCTAATCTCGGCTATAAATAGTCTAGGACGTGACATACGCATTTTCAATGTCTGTCATATACATTATCGATCTTTATGGCTTTGTGACACAAGTAGAAACAAACATTCCGAGCTGAACGTTGAGTGGTTATTATACTTAAATAGGTAGTAGGTAGTTTGAATTTTTTATGCGTTATTTTTATTTCTCTGTCTGTTTTATTGAATTTTATTTTTTGTCATGCAGTATTTTATCATTTGTATTAGTTGATATTTTATGTAAATTTCCTTTTTTTGTTGTAAACCGATGAATAAAACAACATTTTAATGTCTAATACACTGTTTTAATGTAACAAATAATCCTGTATATGGTAGAAATAAAATTTTTGAGATGAAAACAACGGACACAATAATTAGAGGAAGACGACTCTTCACTGTGCGACAAAATGGTTCTCAAGGAACTTTGATCGCACATTAAAGCTAAATCAATGCTCACAGAAAAAGAGACGAAAGTGACAGATTTTTTTGTTACGTATTGTAAATAGTTAGACATATAAATGTACATGTTATAATCCGTCAAATACATCGACATTTTAAATTATTTTCTGTATTTATTTTGTCCTCTGAAGATTATTTGTGAATTGCATTAACCGGGGTCATTATTTGTGTAACTTATGGTATAATAATCGATTATCGATCGTTTTGCGTATTCTTTGTTCATAGCGGATTATCCGGGGAATTCGTTATCCGGCGTTGCCGGGTCACCCTATTCCACGGATAATCGGGAGTTTACTGTATATATAAATTAATTATGTTGAGAAATAAAATATGTATACTTTTGAATTATAATAATGTAAATTATTTAAAAATTACTGTAGTACAGAACAGTTGAAAATTTATTTACTCAAACAATATATTGATTGATTTGTAGAAGAAATATACATAATTCTTAGTTTTCTACAGTATTTTCAAAAAAACCTTTTTCACAATTTTAAGAAATAGGTCTCTCATATGTTTTTAAATGAATCCAGTTGACTCATAACAAACATAACAAACCCCATTAAATTGAAAAATTACTAATGTTAAATCCTAACTCATTAAACATTGTAAAATTTACTCAGAGATATCCCAGTGATTTTTTCATTGATTTTATCATTAAAAAAGTGGTTATTTCTCATTGTAATATTTGAATTCTAGTTTGACTTAAAGTTTAGTTAATGTATTAAACTTGTTAGTATTTATGTTCTCTAAAATACGATTTTCATCTTGCCTTAGGCTTCCATGCATTTCATGGAAACTTGAATTATCTATAAAACAGCATACTATCAACTTACTTATAATTTTTTAACAATAAAAATTTTAAATAAATTGAATTTTTGTAGAAGCAATTTATTGTTTTCAAAATATTTAGTAATTTTTTAACAACTATTATAACAATGGATAAACTGTTATTTTGTCTTTGTTGAATGGGTAATAGATAATATATACTACTACTACTACTACTACTACTACGTAGCGCTACAGCCCGGGGTGGGCCTTGGCTTCCTTAACAATGTCCTGCCATGTACTTCTGTCCTTAGCCTTCTGTTTCCATGCTGTAATGCCGAGTACCCTTAAATCTTCCTCAAGGTCCTGTAGCCATCGTATTCTTGGTTGGCGAACTCTTCTTTTGCCAATCATAGTGCCATTACATTGTTTGGTTTCGTAACAAGAGTTCTTTACGATGTAGAGTTGTTAGCCCTACGCTCAACCACTAACTGGTGGGCCAGGTCATTTTTTATCAGGGTTTCCATCCCCTAGCTTGGTTGCTTTCTCTGCAGCTAAGAGCCCAAGCTACCTTTGTTTTTATTTTGGAGTTCACTCTTCTATTCTTTGGGGTCCCCTCCCAAACCGTGCAAGACAGCACAGGGCAGTGCTTATTTGATGGCGGCACTTACTCGTCATGCCACAACATCGTCAACGGGTTATGTGGTATTTAATACGTACAATCTTGCCAATGATTAAACGTCCACCCCTGTTGATGTTGCCACCTCTGGTCCGTTATCTAGAGGGAATAGATTTTATATATATATTACGAGTATATATATATATATATATATATATATGTGTGTGTGTGTGTGTGTGTGTGTGTGTGTGTGTGTGTGTGTGTGTGAGCGCGCGCGCGCACATGCATGTGCGTGTATATATACCAATATATATAGTCTACCAACAAAACCCCACTCAGTCACTTTATTGTCTCTTTATGACACTTATTAACATAAACATAAAAGCTTAAATAATTTTAACAAGGAATCATGACAAAATGGTTTGTATGATAAAAAAATAAGATTTCCTTATCTTAGATTTAATCTTTTTTCTTTATTTTGTAATGAGGTATGACAAGTTTTTTTTCATAAAAAGACTATAATAATTTTTTCAGACACAATTTTTGGGTAAATCCAGTTACAGAAATTAAATTTAAAAAATTTTTAAAAGAGGTAGAATATATGTATTGTAAAGCTGATTATAAAATCGCCCTTCCTAAAGTCTCTGGTAATCTTATAAGTTAGCATTTTAATATTTCAAGAATCTTACGATTTATTAATCTTGCAAATACGTTTTGGGTTAAATAAACTAAAATGACCCATTAAGTAAAATTATGTGTTTTCCAATTGTTGCTTCAGAATAATTTAATTAACACTAATTAAAAGTTACATTGAATAAGTAGTGAAAATATAAATAATCTAAATTAGAACTAAATGATATGTTTAATTATTGTTATTCCTTTTTAAAACAAAAATGTAGAAAGATCTCACAAGGTAACAAAATCTAAAGCATAATAAGTGACACATAGTACATTGAATGGATAAATGCAGTACAAAGTAAATGCACATGATACACCACAAATTGTCAGTTATGAGATCTAAATACAGACTGTAACCACAAACTCAGTGCACATCCTCAGGATGGGGGAGGGTGTGCTAACTGGTGTTGTTACATCGGCCAAGTGCTTGTGCTTGCCTGTAATGAAGTAATTAATTAGGAACGAAGCAATTAATCAACCATGTCATGGCACAATGAATTGCCACCAACCTAACCTTCCCAAGAAATATCTAATTAGACAAATGCTTCTTTTTAACATTCTTTTTCAAACTATGTAATTATATTTAGAAGAAAGGTTAGAGTTAAACAACATAAATTGAAGATATAATAAAATCTTGTGTAGGGTGTTTTGACGCTACTAAAAATATTTAAACCAAAGTTTTATATCATACTTGAAAATTTTAATAAAAATACATTTACAATATTCATTTAAATTACACTATTAAGCTATAAAAACTCTTCAAATACAAGTAAATAAAAATACACATAGATATATTAACAAAATGATCTTGCACTAGAAAAACTTGAAATAAAATTAATAAGTGTAGGAAATGAGTGTTGTAATGAACATGTTTTATTTTAATGTTAAATTTTAATATAGGTTTTATTGGGATTAGAACAATAGTTTTATTAAGGTCAAGAGGTGAAGAACTCTTAGCGTATCATAATGTTCACTAAAGTAAAGTGAAATGTTCATGACATTTTGTTAATTAATCTGTGTCCACAGCTATTATGCATAATCAAATGGCAATTATTGTGAAACAGTTTCATGTTTGTCAGCAACTTTAGAGTTAATAACAGTCTCTTTTTCCTTCTTCTAAAGTATATTTCGGATTTATACTATGATCATTATAATAATAACGAACAGTTGTTATATTTGCATTTTCCAAGACATTCATAATTAAACTTATATGCATAGTCTGAGGCTTTACAGCAAAACCTGTAATTCATTTAAAGGTTTCATGTATATTTCTATAATGTATAATAAATTAAAACCTGTCATTTAAAGTATAAATGTAAAACTTGTTAAACAAAAAGCAAAATTGAAGAAGATAACTTGTGTTTTAAGTAAGTTTGTTACAACTAGCTTGACCTATAATTAGTTATAAGAACCTGCATAACTATTTAGTATGAATTTAAAAAAAAGATAAGTTTTTTGTGTTTTGAATATTGAAGATTGATTCAATTTCTATGTTTTCCATCATAATTTTATATTAAAATGCCATAATGTTATATGAAAATATGAAATTTAAAAAGTTTTAAATTAAATCATTCATTTGATAATATTATTGCAGGCCTGTGTAGACGTACATGGATTTGGAAACAAAATTAACATTCTAAATAGAATTATTTGGTTTAAATAATCCTATTTTCTCCTCACACCTTTAGATTATCCTTCTTTTATGAAAATGAAGTGGCACATCACCTAATAGTCTTTCACACCTGATGCCCCAATTCCTTTTATTTATTATCATGTAAATTTTTACGCTTTCTATTAACAGCATAGATTTTTATGAAAATATCCAAGCTCATTTGACAATCTAAATATTTAAACTGACTCAAATTCCCCCCTTGTTGTTTCAGATTTAAAAATATATGTTTATTTTATATTTAAGAAATTTTGTAAAGTTATCATAAAAGATATAGCAATATTCGTATTCTCAGTAATACATTTTTTTACCAAAGTGACTCTTTCATAAGCTTGGGTATGTTATGCCTAATGAAATACCTGCTTAGAATTTTCCTTCTTACAATCCTCCATATGCTTGGCAATAGTGCTTGATTCACGTTTTACCTTCAAAAACATCATTAATGGTAAAAAGTCATGTTTATCAGAACTATTTCTTGTATATAGCAATATTACATTTATACTTTATTGTGCAAAGCATTATTTTTCTAACTTTCAAAAATGAAAAATAGACTTTCAGGGTCTGTTTTTAAAATCGAATTAAAATAGTTTTTTTTTTAAAATGTTCAAAGAAATTCAAAATTCTTTAAGAATACCTCAACAGTTTACCACTGTTAGAATAGTAAAGTTGTTCACTTTTAAGTTAACATTTTCTGCATTACTTATTGATTAAAATTGTAAACATTATTTTAAAATGTATTTATTGAATTCAGTTTCTATGCAAATATTGTATTCGTCCTCAAGTTTAGTCTCGTTCTGCTTCTACCTAAATACGTGTCATTACTTTTGTCTACTTCAAGAGTATTTTTCGTCTTTGAGTTTTCTTAAGTTTTCTAATTAACAAAGTTTAATGAGTAGAATTTGAGGAGTACTGTAACAGTTAGTACTATAGTGGTGTAAAGTTTTCTTATTATACAGTCGAGATAAACATTAGTTTGATCCTTTTGTCAGTTTTATCTAGCTTTAAATAGATTTTAACAAGTAAATGTATTAGATTTCTTAAGTCAATTTTCGACCGCTTACATCCATTACCCTAGTGTATTTATCTTATAATAATTCATTTCAATTCGCCAGTGTAACCAGTTTTTTATTACTAATATTTTGGTCTCTCCATTTTAATATTTTGTTAATATATTTTTAAAGATAAGTCGAAGTTTAGGTCATTCAGCTGAAACAAAATGTAATTACTTATTAAACCCCTTTAAGGTGTTGAAGAATTGCTTCTTTCACAAAAGGACTATTTAAACTAATTGCTTGACCAAGTATCGTATTGTTTGAGTACAGTTTTCTGCCATTTCTAACGTTCCAATATTTTCCTCTGTTTAGGCGTTTCGGAGTAACTCTATTTTCAAAACTTCAATCGTACTCTTGGAGTTACTCTGAAACGCATCAACAGAGGAGAATATTGAAACGTTAAGAATGTCAGAAAATTATACTCAAACATATAGAAATATTGCTAACAGAAATGAAGATGAGTATATCAGTAATTTCAAGTATCGTTTTACTTTACAGATATTTACTTCTCGTGTTTTCTTATTTATTAGGATTCCCTTGGAGATTTCCTACCTTCCTTCTCCTTATAAACTTGTAATTTATTCTCTCTACATCGTTACTTGTGAGGTAATATTGACTTCTTTAAATTAAGAAATTATCTGTTATCTGTTTTTTTCATATGTAAATTACTTATAAATTGAGATGAAATTACCATTGTCATGTATATGGCAAAAATTGACTTTTTGTCAGTGGGACTAAAAGGAAAATTTTAATCTGTTTAAAATTTTGTCAAGTAATGATAGAAATTAAGACATATCTAGACACGGCTTCTCACTCTTTTCTATGGGCAGAATATTATAAATAAGGACTGACAAAGACACAGATAAATTTTAAAATGCTAGGGTTAGGAAACTAGGGTCTGTTTGCAGCAACCACACTGTGGTATTTCTTGTTCAGACTGTAGATTAATGAAGTTCTCCAGAACTTTCCACTATAACAAATTCCTAGCATATGTCAACTATTAACTGTTGGTCAAGCTGATATTAATTGTTAACTAAATTTGGACAGCTTGTGGTGAATAGTAAATTAATTTATGCCAAACATGTGTGCTGCTTTATTAATTATTGAAAGCTTCCATTCAATGTCGCTGAAATACTAAATGTGTACTATAGAATCTGCTTTGAGAATTTGGTTATTCAAAAGTGTTTCTACAAATATAGTATTAAACAAATAAATGTTTTTAAAAATGATATGATAGTAAAGTCTTGTAGTAAAATATAATGATGGAAATAGACATACTAATGAATAGCCTAAGAAGAATTAAAATTAATTGTCTTGTGCTATTCATTAGAATTTCTACCAATAAAATAATATTTTTTGTTGTACAGAAAGAGGTTTAAAGATATTTTTATGCTTTATATTTATTTAAATGCATAATATATTTAAAATCTGTACAATGTTTGTATGGACAAATTTAAAAGATTAATGATAATGTATCATAATTTATTGAAGATATTAGTTACAATAATTTTTTATGAAAACAATAAATAAACAAATAGTTAGCTACAAATAGTTTAGTTGTTCTTTATTAATTTGCATTTTATGATGCTCAGAAGAAAGTCAAAACAAGTGATAGTTTTACTATAAGGTAAAAAATTAAGAATTAGTACTTCATGTTGAATCGGAAATTGCGAAATTTTGACCTCATTAAACCCAATTCTAATTAAACTTAAGGCAATTTTATTTAGTTTTTTATTATTATTATATTATTATTAAAATTTTCCCTCCTTTGTGATTTGACTATATAGCTTAACTAGATGAGACTAAAAATATGCCATTTATTGTAAATATATAACAAACTAAAGACTCTTTAATAAAGACTTTTTTAATAAAGACTCTCGAGTCTTTCAAACTAATTTAAATTTTTAAATTTGTAGTCCATTACCTTTGGTTAAACTTAATTAATCACTTGAATTTTGTAGTCCATTACGTTTGGTGAAACTTAATAACTTGAATTTTGTAGTCCATTACGTTCGATGAAACTTAATTAATCACTTTAAATTAGTTTAACACTATCCAAACTTTAAATTGTGTAAATTTGTAAAAACGTATTGAGACACGTTTTCCATCGGTATGTGGTGATCTTCATCAATGTCTTCTGTTTGGAGCTGTTGGGTTAAGCGGTGTCGGTTTTTGGCTAACAACTCCAAGCAGAAGACACTGACGAAGATCCCCATGGAGCAATCAAAAACGTTCTGTTTCAGTAAGTTTTTATAAATTTACAAAATATAAAGTTCAGATAGTCATAAACTAATATAAAAGTGATTAGTGAATTTAAATTACTGGAAACCTATTTTCAGATGGTATAAATTAATATATTATATTCACCTTCAATATAATAATTGTGATGTAAATAATAACTAATATATGCGTTAAAAGTGTATTCGTTATATTTATTACATTTCATGGTATAGTGCTTGTATGGTTAACATCGAATTTTGCCGGAAACTAAATGCAATAGTAACTAAAAGGGGCTAGAACTTCAAAACAGAAAAACGGCAAAGTAACATTAGAAATTAAAAAAAGACATTTATCAGGAAATAAATAAGAAGCACATTACCTTTAACTGAGCCATATATAACAACCAAGTCTTCAGAATGATAATGGATAACTCTAGAGCAACAGATAAACACTACCCAGTTATTGAGAGAAAAGCTGACTGTAAAGGTAGCAAGAGCAATAAAACATCCAAAAACCTGGAGTTTTTATATAATCATTCTTAGTCAGAAGATACTGAAAGTTTACTAATTCTCAAGGAGCAGGATGAATGCTACTTAGAATTTTCCAAAAACTCTATTGTTCCCTAATATTTTAGTAAATGCAAAAGAATAAAATTATGATTTCTGTTTTGTATGGTATTAGAAACTAATATAATGTACAGTAATAATTTCACCTAATCTGACAGAATGTTAAAAAAAGTATCTATTGCTACAAAAAATAATCTTATTTGATCCTATTGGATGAATTGAAGCATTGAAATCATCTACAAATATATAAAATATATGATTATAGTAAAGTGCTTATAGTAAAAATGATATTCTCTTATTTTGGTTTTAAGATGGTATTTTAAACTTAACAATTTAGCACATTTAAAACCATTGTTAGGTTTATTTATGATAATAATTAATTGTATACTGGATAATTTTAAGTACTTTCATAAATTAAATCAACCTTCATTTTTGTTTTTTTTTTAGTGTTATAATATCAGAATATAAGTAAATCAATGTGTTGATTGCAAAGAATTTTGTTACTTAACATAGCAAACTTATACTGGCACTTAGCACCTGATTGTCACTTAGATGAGATTAGTTAAATCACTTCCCATGTAATTAGTAATCTGCGTTAACATCTGTTGTGATTGACAGACTTGATTGGATATATTTGTCGCAATAGAGTGACTGTGTTTGGTGCGTAACTTTGATTAAATCCCCCTATAATGGAATTTAGCATACGTTAAACGATTTGAAATCTTGGTTAAACAGGAAAGTATTTCATATATATTCCATTAAAAATAATTCTGTCATCAATCCACACACAATGTATCTATGTCTTTGTTTTAAAAGTCAAAGGGGAGAATTTATTTAAGTATATTTTACCCTCTTTGGATGATTTTTATTGCAATATATATTTTAGGCCAGTATACAAGTATTTAGGTGTAAAACTCTTGTTTGCTAAATGTCATTGCAGTTTGATCAATTTATTATAGGCCTTTTGCTAAGCTCACACTAAAACGGCACTGCATGGACGGGATTTTTTAACCCTAGAGAGGGTGCATGCTGATTTTTTCTCCGCACGTATCATAATTTGTTAAGAAAACGTCTTTTCAGTTGTCAGATGTTTATTTTCAGCTCTTTACTCTACAACCTAGGAAACAGCCCAACCTATATTTGTTAATTTTTTCCAATTAACATTAGTGTGAATTTTATCTTTGTCAATCATGGTCAGATTGCATAGGTTTCGTACAAATGCCCTTTCGTGTAAGTTATTTGTGTGGAGTTCCTAGTGCAGTTATTTACATTACAAAAGACTTTGGGGAGTTGAATTATTATTGTTTTTGTTAAGTTTTACATTTTACTGTTGTTCCATTTGAAGAGGAGAGATATTGTTAAATGCTATTTGGTGTCGAAAAAGAAGAAAATCAATAAATACTTTCTACCAGAAATTTTGCTATACAGCTCTTTGATGATTCTGATGAAAACGAGTCTCTTTGCCAGTTGATGAACTTGATGAAGAAGTCAATGATATTGTAAATGAAACAAATGAAGACATCATAGGTGAATCTGAAAATTACCAGTTTGTTGAAATGTTGTCAGATTTTGAAGTTACATAGAAAATTCTGCTATACATTCGGCAAAAAGCTGTTACCGTGCAGTTTTGCAATAGAAGAGAAGCTTTTTTTTAGTAAAAAACGAAAAATGTTGTAGTATACTGAACCAGAAAGGTAAGGGAGAGCAGCTAAAAGAATCATAATTCTCATGAGAGTAGGTCATGTTCACGCTACACTTGGGGTGACTAGTAAGCTTAGAAATGAACAATTAATGAGTTGGTTTTTCTATAAAGACTATAAGATTCTGCTAGAACCTGTTGTGTTAAATAGGCAATATTTTTTTTCATCCACTAATGTTTAAGGTTATACATTTTAATAAAATTATTCCTTATTTTCACTAAATATCATAATTAATTTCATATTCTAATATGTAAGGACTATAATTATGATGATATATTTTATACGTTTTGGCGTTGAATTACTTCATTACAGAAAAATAACCCGCAACCACCTCCTTAGTAATGAAAACAGTGGTCTAGTATACATTGCTTACACGTTTCATCCGCACATTTGATTCGGATCTGGTCAGGAAAACAAGACTTGGTCACAGACTAAGTTTAATAGTTAGCGCTTCACTCCAACAGTGTTGCTACTATTGTCAGAAAATAATAAAATTTGGTTTCATAGTAATATATAATACAGGGATTACGATGATGAGAAAATTTTAATTCTAGAAAATAGTTTTCTTATCTTAAAACGACATTAAATTAAAACCTCTCTATAGAATTACAGTTTGACATAAAACAGTCAGTCTGTGAAGTTTTTTAAAAATTTTTTGGTCAGTTGAATGATGTCAGTGGGAAAGCTGGAGGTATAATTCCAAATTTTATTTCTTTAAAAAAAATATTTCCCTACAACCACCGGTCTGGTTGGACGTTAGTGTATTTGATCGTAAACATTAGCTGTTATTGTTCGAAAGTGGGACTTGGTAACGCAAACGAGTAACCAAACTGGGTGTTTGGGGGGCTAATTATTTTAGTTATTTGTCTATCTATTGAATCTGTATCAAGAAGTCTTAATTTATTGACAATTACAATTATTACTCGTATATTCATTCTTTATATTAAACCTATTACTTAATCATTATTTAGTCCCACAGTCTAATAACCTAGTCATTAATATTATATTTTTGTAATTGATATACTGTGTAAAACTTATTAGTAATCAGAATTTGTTGATAGTTATAATTATTGTATATGGTGTTTATATTAGGCCTATTATTATTATTAGGCTGACACCGGAAACATTAGATAGTATAATAGAAAAGTTATTTGTATTAGACTCTGTGTAACAACATCGATACTACTGGGTTTAGTTGGCAAGTTGGCCTTATATAAAACCGATTTGATGTTGAATTTATGTTTTATGTTGAATATGTTTTACGGTTTATGTTGGATAAAAATACGGTTGATTCATGAGCCAAGAATATTTAATTTGCTAAAAATTCGGCAAAGTTTCGACAACTATATTGCTGTCCTCATTCAGGCCTACAAGTACAATAGACAGAATTAACTATGTTTAAATATTGTATAAAGTTATTCAAAATAATATGAAATAAATAACATTACAACATACATTAAAGTTATTAATACCAAGAAATTAACATTACCAACACAAATAATTCAATTAAATTATTAAAAGCACATGCTATAAAAGTGATAGTCCAATAGAATGAAATCTTAAAAAAAATTAAATAAAATAATTTAAGTGTGTCAAAAAAATCCCTAAATCTCTTATTAATTAACATCAACAACTCTTGAAATTTAGGTACAAGCCAACGTTTCAGTTATTTAACATTGCAATATCTTAATAATGTATAAAAGAAGACACAACATGACTAATTTAACAATAGCAATGCACAAAAAACATAAATGAATTACAAAACCAACATAGATAAATAGAAAATTGATAAAACACACATCGAGTTGTAAGTGGTTTAGTAAGAAATTAGTCTTTGCAACTTGTGAAGAAGGGGTAGGTAAACATGCAGGTGACAAAAAAGCAAATGAACTGTAAAATTGGGGACTAACATATGGTCTTTTATAACTTAAAATCATGTTCCAGTAAGAGCCGGACTAAGAAAGTAAAAATAACTTTTTGTAAATAGAAATAGTTAAGTGTTAGAAATGTCTTTATCTAGATATGTGATTAATTAAAAAAATAACTTCTTGGTCTCCAAACAATTATTACTTGTTTATTCCATTAACAGAGAGCAGTTATCGACATAAACAGAACACATATATCAAAAATGTTTCTGTATTTTACAGATTCGCATTCCCAGAAGTAAAAATGTCCTGTAGGTTACTTTACAAAGCTTTCACATTTGGACCTACAAAGTTCAAATTTGCCAACTTGTTGTATATCCAAGGGTAAAATCCTTGTTATAGAGTTTATTTATAAATCTGATTATGTTATAACTTCTTCAAATTTATTTCAATACTTTGTTATAAGTTAGAGCTCAAATTTTGAGATTAAATATACAAGAGATGTAGTGTAAGTTAGTCACTGATAAAGTGCAACATGATTGCTGAAACATGTCCTGATAAGGAGAAGTATTTTTAGAAGTTGCGAACTACTGTTTATTTCTTGTTTTTTGCAATAGCTTTAGAGCATTCAAAATATTTTAAAACTTAGGTTACATAAAAATTCATAATACAAGGTTGAGTACACATCGTTCTGGCAATTAATCCGAAGGGAAACAAATAATTGTAAGAAAAACAACAGTATTCCTAACACTTTTAAAAATTTACACCACTACAGAGATATATTTTTTAAAAATTCTGTAAACACATGTAAAAAGAGTATGTATGGCACTTGTAGAGCTGACAGAAGTGGTAACTTCTTTGCATGAGTTGGAAAAAAATGAAAATTATTCCATAAGAGAGGAATGAAATGCTTGAATTTATGATATTACATCAAATTCATAAAATTTATTATTTTAATCTAATACATAATCTCAATTAATAACAATTTCATTATAAAATTAATTTAAAGTAACATTTTTTAATAATATGAGGGAGACAGATAAATAATCATTTATATAATTTTTTAACGTCATATTATATGAATAACAATTAATAATACAATTTTATTACATATTATATTATATTTTGTTAACACTTCTGTACAAATTATTATCATTAATATCATTGTTAAATTCTAAAAATGGTACAATAGTTTTATGGTAAATGAAGTACGAAATAAAGAATAATATTTATTGTAGTTATTAATAAAATAATGTGGATAACAAAAACACTCATTAGGTGTTGACTGAAGACAAAAGTTTTCAAAAAATTCAATTCAAATAAGTTCTGTAAAAAGTATAAGGCAGGCCTAAAAATGTTTTACTTAAAAAAATTGGATTATAAAATAACTTTAATTATATTAAATTTAATTTGTATAAAAAATTAACTTATTATGCAACAGTTTAAATTAGTTTCAATATGAATAGGGGTATTTGTCTCTACAAGCCCCAATTCAAGTATAAAAAGGTAACCAAGCATAACGTTTGCTTAGAGGTTAAGAATAAATTTAACTATAGTAAGAACATGAGCTGTTACAATCCACATACTCCTCCCCAAACCTTTAATTTTTCAAATGACCAAAAATACTTTGATTATATATTCGTATTTCATTCACAAATTAAACAATTTAGTTAATATTAAAAATAATAACATTTTATCGGTGGTAAGAGAGCATGGTTTAAAAATCGCAAAAACCCAATGACAACAGTACTGTCTAGAATTGCATCCTGTTTAGTTTATTATCTCTTTTTATAACAGTTTTTTTTCAGGGTGGATCTTAAATTAATCTGTTTAGTCCTATGAAGGTAGAGAAAAGTGATGAAGTCCCCGTTGAGATCAGGTCTGTTCTTAGTATTATACCAGTCATTAGCCGAAACGTAATTTCAATTACCCTTCCTCATCATGTTTCTACTAGGTGATGAAACAAGTACCTTTTTATTGAGTATGTCGAGGTACGTGATCTTGCATTAATATCTTTTTGTTAGCGAAAATTATAATGTGCTTTTAATAAATTAATTAAGCCTCCTATGTTGAATTGCTTATTTTCTGTTGCTTTAATGTTGAGTACTTTTCCTTATTATTTTATGTAATTTTTTCACCCCATCAGTCAGTTAATTTCCTGGCTGTTTATTTAAGGGTCTCATTCCATTAAAACTCTTTCACATATTGAAATTTATTCAAAATTTTTGTCTTCAATCATCTGAAGGCTTATAATTGTCACTTCTATTGATATATTTTGTTTGTTTAAAACTAACTCGAGTTATAGAAAAATACAAGATTGCGTGCAAATGCAAGCATTTTCTCATCATTGTACTATAACTATTTTACAGATCAATCTCACTTTGCTATTTGCAACATTTTTTAAATCACAAAATAAACCTTTAACCACAGTGTGATAAGAAATTACCATTATATAAACTACTTGAGAAATAACTAATTTTAAAATTAAATGGTTTTATATAGAATTAAAACCTAAACATTTTTATAAATCAGGCTTAGAAGTTCTGTTTGAAATAGAACTATAGGCAAAGACATAATTAGCCTAGCTAACTAGCTTGATTTTCTAGTTTTATAAACTAAAAATCTATAGAATACAATTGGGCATTCCACCGTATTTTAATTGGGCTTTAAGAGCAAGGAGTAAATCTGTCTGAATTGAAGCGCTATTTGCAGTTCATGACTTTAAGCTCTTACATTAGTTTGACAGTCTTGAGCGACACTTAGAGACAGTGTAGTAAACTAACAATTGTTCAAGTCAAGAATTATATGCTTCAACTTGTATTCGTACTACCTCTTAGAAATTCTATTGTTTCTCAGTGTAATAATTACTCTTTATCCTCAGAGAATTTAGTTATGTAGTTTTTAGTTGTTAAGTGGAGCTAGGCTGTTTGTATTTGTTACGTTATACTATTATCATTCTTTTAGCATTTATTTTTATTGTTATTTAAATGAAAAGGTACAAAACGTTGTGCTTAGATAAATACAATTTAAAAATTAATTTGTGAATAAAAAAAATGAATAGTGTAATTTTATAGTGATAAAATCAAAACAAAAAATATTATTAGTAAAATAAAAATTTAATTTAATTTAACAATAAAATAAAATGAATACAGAAATAATGAAATCTTTTCAGTATGAAAAGCTAAAAAGAGTTGACAAAAGTATATATTACCTAGCAGTGTTTGTTAAATATTAGAAATGTTGTTATATCAGCTTTGTAATATGGGGTGGGATATAAATTTAAGACTGCAGACATCATTCAGTACAACTAAAAACTAACACGTGATTTATTAATGTAAAAAACCCATCAATTTGTATCCTTAAAAATCAAAACCAGGTTAAAGGCTTATGTTTTCAGGGGGCAAGATTTTCATGGATACTTAATGTCCAAATCTTTCAAATAAGTTGTAATAAGTGGGTAAGCTTCTTGTAAGTGGTATAATTTAAAAGTAAGGTTTCAAAATTATAAACATTTGAAAATATTTTAGTAGACAAAATATGAATTTAGAGTAAACAAATGAGAATGTAGATATATTAGCAAGAGGGAATGAAGAATGAAAAATACTGAAAGTGATAGAAAAAGAGGATTATTTGTTAGGGTAATGTTTAAGAAGTAACAGCTGAAGGATGCACTTGAAGGAGCAATGAAAATGAATATCATAGGTGAGATTCACTTAAGTGAGGTATTATTGAAAAAGAAAATACAAGGTCTGTTCAAAAAATATGCGGACTGTTTGAATTACGTGGCTCAAGTTAGTTTCAGGAGAATCCGCTTGGTGTCGCTAGGTTCATATAAATCAGCTGATTAAAATGCGGTATTTCAGTCGCAGATATCTTCATTTGTTGATGAGTTACACGCAGTTTAGTAAAGATTGTTTTTTCGTTTGTCGGATTTTAAAATGGACAGCCTGAAGGAGCAACGAATTGCTGTGAAACTTTATGTAAAACTAGGGAAATCTGCAACAGAAACATTTGCCATGCTTAACACGGCCTATGGCGATGTTGCCATGAAGCGTACTGCATGTTTCAAGTGGCATGAACGTTTCAAGGGTGGCCGACAGTCGATGATGATGAGACGTCCTTCAACGTCAACTGGCGACCCACACGTTGACAAAATCAACACCCTGGGGCAAATTATAACCTGTGATGAATCATGGGTGTATGGTTAGGACATTGAAAGGAAGGTCCAATCATCCTAATGGGTGAGTCAAACGTCCCCAAGACCCAAAAAAGCTCGCCAAGTTCGGTCGAATGTCAAGGTGATGCTGACGGTTTTTTTTTTATGCTAAGGGTGTTGTTCACTACGAGTACCACTCTGAAGGCTCTACAGTCAACCAGATTACTTACATTGAAGTACTGAAACGTCTGAGGGAAGCCGTCCGACGCAAAAGGCCAGAACTGTGGAGAAGTGATAACTGGTTTTTCCATCACGACAACGCTCCAGCTCACTCAGCACTCAGAACTCATGAGTTTTTGGCCAAACACTCGATCACTGTTCTTTAACAACCCCCCCCCCCCCTACTCACCTAACCTTGCTCGTTGTGACTTTTTCGTATTCCCAAAACTCAAAAAACCCCTCAAAGAAAGAAGATTTGAAACGATTTCGGAGGTTAAGGCAAATGCGACGAAGGAGCTGAACACCATCACAAAAGAAGCGTACCAAGACTGTTTTAACAAGTGGAAACACCGTTAGGATAAGTGTGTGCATTGGGGAGGAGAGTACTTTGAAGGAGACCAAGACGTGTAACTTCCAAATAAAGTACATTTTTTTTATGACCTCAGTCCATGTATTTTTTGAACAGACCTTGTATAAGGTTTATTGAAAGGAACTGAACTAGAAAAGGATCTAGTTCAAAATAGGTTTATAAATCTATAAATTGAGATAACAAATAATTATGAACTGACATGTAAAACGTGTGTATGTGTATATATATATATATATATATATATATATATATATATATATATATATATATATATATATGTAATAGCTTACATTATTGTAATTTTCATTCCTGATGATGTTGGTACTGTTTATCAACGAAAAACTTTGGATATAAATTAATAAATATTCTTGTATTTGAATAACCTATGTTGTTTAAAAAAAAAGAAAAAAAGAATATATTTATATATATATATATATATATATATATATATATATATATATATATAATTTTAAATATGGGTTAAAAACCATCATGAGCTAATAAATGTAAAAGCTAATATGAGTTCATGTTGAAGAATAGAAGAATAAAGGAGTAAAATTACTAATAGATAATTAAAAACAAACTCAGATATAAATGTAAGAATCCCTATGGCAAAGGATTGCAATTTTAATGGTATTGGTGATTAGCAACTCAAGATTAACTTGTCAGGGGTTAAATGATCCATAAAACCAACAGGTTCCTAATTGTTTCCATCATTCTGTTAAAGCGACTGTATTCAAGTAAGTCTTACAGTGTCTTGAAAAGGAATATTGTTTGACACTTATATTTTCACTAATCATGATTACATATTTCTATACTTGTTTACAATGTATCAAAAAAATGAAAGAATATATATATTTATGGTCACACATTCTATATACAAGAATATTTATAAAATTATTTACTTAAAGCTATACATTAAGTTGCCATATTGATATTATCAAGAGCTTAGAGCCTAATTAATTATTTTTCTTAATTTATAAAGAACATTGCAATTAAGGATATATGCTATACTGAAATAGAGAAATTATAAACTAATAGTAACAAATTTAATTTGGATATAAATAGAAAAGGATTGGCAGGATCAAATAAACATAGATAGTCGATCACAATAAACAACAGAAATCACAAAAATATATTGACCTGAAGCAAAATTTTACATCATGGAAAATGTAAATTGAGGAGCTTTTTAAGGCTGATAAAAGAGAAATTACCTTTGTGCATATAGGGTCTTGAAGACTTTAATGTAATAATTAAATAGTTCATTTCTTGGGTTGGCTTATATTTAGAGAATCATTAATACTAAACCAACTATAGCTAAAAATCTATATGGAATTTGGTAGAATTGTTAAGTACTAACTATATGACAGAATTATTCCAAATATGTGAATTATAATTGACTTTCATAGCCTTACAAAAATAATAGTTGCCAAGTATTGCACAGAATATGATACAATAAGAGTGACATTTTCTCTAAGGTTGTATAAACGTTATTTGCAACAAGATGTGCAGGAAAGTAAAATAGATGTCAGCGAGATCAGTATAGATTTTAATGTTGTCTTGGAACAATGGATTCCATTTGCACTGAATATGATTTCCTAAGGATATCTAGATATGAAATAAGACATCTATGTATCTTTTATTAATTACAATAAACCATTTGACATAGTATGCCCAACAACCTCATTGACATATTAAAACAAACAAATTCTGGATTCAAGAACCATCACAATCTTATCATACCTTTTCTTTGAACAGAGTGCAGTAGTGAAAATAGAAGAAAAAACAGCATAAGAAACTGAAGTAAAAAAAAGAGTAAGACAGAAATGTCTATTAATTCCTTTTAATTTATATTCAGAGTTGAAAATGAATAAAGAACATTATCAAATGCTCTTCACAATCTATTCTATAATATAAAAAAATGGTATTGCTTTATAGAAATGGAGAATAATTTGCATCGTTTTAAAATAGGGAGGCCTTAAAAGATTTACATATCATGAGTTATAAATTAACAAGTATTAGTGAGGAATACAGCTTATCTCTAAAAATACACAAAATAAAATTCATTATAATTATAAAATCACAATAAAATGTACACAACATGTATATCCAAAACAGACTATTGAAAGAGTAAGACTATGCAATTATTTAGGCTTTATTATCAAGGATAATGTTTATTATTATAAATAACACCTATTTCTCAGAAAATAAAAGTAATGATCGGAAAAACAAGGACTGTATTTATGAAGATATAAAAGTTGCAATGCGGATTGATGTTTGTAGTTTACAATTCAATTATGAAATGCTTCTACCTATTTCCAGTATTTTACAATGGCCTAAAAGCATAGAGATTGGAAAAGAGATACTTTATAGATTAGATATGTTGGAATTGTGGATGTATTGAATCCCTGAATATTAGAAACCTTCGAAGCAAAAAAGGAACAAATGTTGAGGCTCTAAGGTGAACGGTAAAAGACACAGAAGTTATCGTGAATATTAAAAAGCAAAAGTTCCGATATCTAGAACATATGAAGAAAAATCATATGAGAGGAAAAATGTATCACTTGCCTCAAAGGGAAGTACAAATGTAAATCCATCAGTAAATAGAAGATGCTCTTGGATGAAAAATCGATAATATTAATTCAACTATAATAACAACAAACACAGTTACTGTTGCATTTGTAATGCAGATCAACAGTAAAAAATATAAACATATAGGCTTGATGAAAGATTGCCGGCCTTCATAATGAAAGTGGCCCTTAAAGGATAAAACAAAACTTCTAGTTTTTGAGTTTTACACCTTTAGGCCCTATATATATATATATATATATATATATATATATATATATATATTAATTGTTACCACTTGACATGGCATCATTTACCATGAGACTCAATGCTGTGAGTCTTGTTTGAGATCTAGTGTGAAACGGGTAATACCAGTACTTGGGTATTCCAGTGAAACAGTAAAAACATCAGTAATTGGCTAAAAATGATTTTTAGCCAAGTGGTATTAATTAGTGTATAAGACAAAGGTAAGTAATCAAGGAATTTCATAATATGTTTTGTAACACTTTTTGATATTATTAATATACTCATCTTCATTTCTGTTAGGAATATTTCTATATGTTTGAGTACATTTTTCTGCCATTCCTAACTTTTCAGTATTCTCCTCTGTTGATGCGTTTCGGATTTTCAAATCTCCAGCACGATTGAAGTTTTGAAAATGGAGTAAATCCGAAACGCGTCAACAGCGGAGAATATTTAAAAGTTAGGAGTGGCAAAAAATGTACTCAAACATATACACTTTTTGATAATAATATAATAATTATTATGTTTCAGATCACTGTTTCGGATAATGGATCACCGCCTCTATCATCTACAACTCGGGTTGTCATTATTGTTGATGATGTGAATGACAATGTACCTGTGTTTGATCAAACGTTTTATCACGTTGTTATTCCTGAATCCCGTCACCAAGACTCTTCAGTAATTCAGGTCAGTCTAAAAGTATTTATAACTATTGCTTTGGATTAAAATAAGATTCTTGTAAAAACCGTTGAGAAATATTTTTGGTTCTTAATATAATGTTCTAAGACTTATATTACTTATAATGTTCTAATGACAAGTTTAACTGTAATAGTGATTAAAAAAATTTAAAGTGAAATATCTTTAAAAAAAATGAATACCAGGGTTTTATTAAAAGGAAAAGTGCCTAAAATATTTTTTTTTAATTATTGATATAAAAATCACCCATGATGTTTTTGAGTTATACTTGAATCAGTCTGTATTCCATATTAACAACCTTTGTTGTGTTCAGAATTGGAAACTCAGTATTTAAATTGAATGAAGCTTTTGTTAATAAAACTTTTGTTATTAATACCTACTGTTATTAAAGAAAGGTTATTTTGCTCATTAAAAAATCTCTTTCGGAATCTTAAAAATAATTTGTTTTGATAGTTTTACTATAATAATAAACAAGAGATTACTGTAAATACAAAAGCCTCATTTTTATTAATTAAGTCTCCATTTTCAAGGTAGTTAATTGTTCCAGTAGGTTGATTTGTTCTCTGTGAAGTGGCATTTTTAAGTAAAAACTATCTATTTTATATCAATAAATATCTGATTATTTTTAATAATAAACTACCTGATTTATGGATGTGCCTTTTCAAAATACTTTTTTTTATAAGAAACCAAGGTTAATTAGTAAGTGAAAAACCTACTTAAAATAATTTAACATCTTAAAATTCTATTCTATACAATATAGCCACATCACAACATTATAAACCAGTCCATATTTTAGCATATAGGCCTACTGTATTTTATCTACCTATTAAAGTTTAGAACTACCTGACCAAACTTTTCACTTTCCTAAGTCGCATTGTGTTCTTTAGACTTATAGTTTGATGACTGTATTTGATTATCTCTTTCAAAGATGTAAACATTAAAGCCTTATTTTTCTGGGCTAATGGAAAAGTACAAACAACAGCAACTTTCCTGTTACAACTTTTACATTTTTTTCCATAAAACAGCTTACGAACGATTTCTTCAGAAGTCATGGCAAGATTTTAGTTTTTTACATATTTATTTAATTTAGATACAGCTAAGATAACATGTGATACAATGTATAAATCTTATTAACTAAAATCTAAGATTATTTAACATTATTATACTACCAAAACTAATATGAACTAATAATAAAAATAAATAAAATATTCACCAGACATGTTGATGACTTATATTACTACTAACTTATGAATGTAAGAGTCTTGAAGTAATCAGTTCTAATTGTTTAATAGTTTTATTACCTTAAAAATAATTTTAGTGACCGTTCATTTCATTAATTTCTTTAAAAACAATTTATTTATTCGATATAAAAATTGAGACATTAAATTTAATTTTAAAGTACCCTTGTTTTAGTTATTTTCCATTCAATGGTAAAAATCATATTGATGTAGTTTTAATCTAAAAATCTGATGCTTTAAATTAGTCTTAAAGCCATATGTTCTGGACTCGGTTTTTACTCTCAATGTATTATAGTTTAACAAAAACCATTAAAACTGGAAAAAATCTTTAAAAAAGGGAAACTAATTATTGTACTGTTATTAGAATAAATCTATTATTAAAAAAATATATTACATTTGAACTTGATAAATACTTAAAGACTTAACAAAGTTATAATTTAAATAAATTTATATAGTCTTTCTGAAACTAAATGTTTTTGATTGCATAAAAACGTTTTTCACCACTCTTAGCGATATTCATCAGTGTCTCCTATTATTAGCCTTTATGTAAAAAATCCCAAAATACCTGACTAAGTGATCCTCATTTAAACACTGACAGAGATTGCATAGTGTGAATAAAATCATTTTGCTTCAATAAGTATTAACTATCTAACATATCGAAAACTTGTTGCTGTTCATGATGAGCTGGTTGTTAATCACTTATTACACTTTTGCTATTACTTGCGACCAGACTTTTGGTTAACTAAAGGTTGTTAAATTGTTAACTTACACTTGGAGGAAACTTTTTTGTCTTACGAAAACTGAAGAAGTCGTAAGACGAAAATGTTTCCTCCAAGTGTAAATTAACAATTTAACAACCTTTAGTTACCAAAAAGTCTGGTCGTAAGTAATAGCAAAAGTGTAATAAGAAACTGTTTAACATTTATAAATTTACTTGAATTATAAGTTTGGTGAGTTGTTATTTGTCAAGTTCAAACAATATATTCAGGGCTCATTATGGACAATTAGTGCCACTAGAAAAAAAATATTCTTTTCCTTTGGTCTTTAAATGTGTTATGGATAGTAACACTATATATTGTTAATGACTTGCCAGTAATAAGTATGTATTTAGTAATTTTGCATTTTTCTTGTTTAGTTTTCAGGTAACTTTAAAATACATTAAACTAAGAATACATTGCAGTTAAAACATTAATGGATTTTAAAGTTTAAGCCAAGTTTTTTTAAAGCTCCTAAATCTGTATGAAAAATAATCTGGACTTTATTTTTTATGTGATACATATAAGTAAATTTAAATAAACTGATATGGACGTTAAATTCCTATATAGGACGTTTAATGAGCCTAATAGGAAAACATACTGTTTATTTTTTCTTAACATAACCGAGTTGATTTTATAATGGTTGCTTTTGGCTATATGAGAATTCTTTTAGTTGCATTGACCTGTAGGCCTATTGTAAAAACATATTAAAGAGTATGCCTGAGTATTTTCAGTTTACATAGGCCACTCAAAATAAACAATAAATACAAACAAAACCAGTTGTATCTGTAAAAATAAAGTAAAATATTAAACACTTTTACAAAATTTATCATACTTCAGATTATCAAATAAAAAATATAAGTGCTGGAGTCAGATTTTATATTCTTTTCAGTTTTAATGGAATCAAATTTTAACTGAAAAATTGAAGTTGATGTTATATTCCAAGTAATTGAATTAAATACCTACTATCTACAATCATATGTAATAGTTCTCCCTATATATACTTACAAATATGAAAATATTTACGTGTGTGTACTAAATTTTAAGATTACAAATTTTAAAACGTAGAGTGTTAAAGTTTATTTAGAAGAATTTATATTATGTTTTCATAATTTAGTGTAGCGATACAAAATAATTAACTGTTAGATAAATCTCATTTGTCATGTAAAATAAATTGAATCATTACTTGAATTATTATTGAATCATTATTTTATCTTTAGTTTTAGACTATTGCTTTGAAAATCATTATAACCAAATTTTACTTTTTAATTACTAAAAACTTCTGTTCCATACAAATACATTGATTTTCACCAAATCATATCATGAATTGAATTAATTCCAACATTTTTTGCTTTATTTCTTGCCATAAAATTGATACTGCATTTCTCATTAAAAAAAAACTATTTTGATATCACAATACCCCATTTATGTTAATTTATTAAGCTATGTCGATGATTTTATTAATTTTATTGTGGACAAATTAGAATGAGGTGGATTCAAGTGAAACAGAGATTGGAATTGAATCGTTACTCGACAATGGAACGTGGGAGAGTTTGGATGTTGACAATGAATTGGGCGAGGCGTTGTTCAGGGTAAGAAGGAAACAGATGTCTGTATGTTTCTCTTATCTGTATTTCATATGCTTGTAGTTCATTTGCCTTTCAAACAATTGTATTATCATCTATGCATAGACCTGTGCCTATTGTATGCCTTTCACATTTATTTATTAACAGTATCTACAAGGAAACTTTGTAGATTTCTGTAGTTTTGTATTTTGAATTGTTTGAGAAAACTTTAGTGGATGGTAATGTTTGTAAACTGGTTACAAACCACACATTTGATAAACTACTCATTTATTTGAGGTGCAAAGGGGGTTATTTTAAATATAATAACAATATTAAAAAAAGTAATTGTACAGAAAATTTAGCAAATATAATTAGATTTTTTCCCCAGGCGAAAATGTCATATGGATAAGTTAAAGTTTTCTATTGGTAGTTGGATATCTCAGAGGTCTAGTAGCTTTGCCCTAATATGGTTTATAAGTTAGTATACAGATTCAATTTCCATGGAGAAAGGAATTGGTTTTATTCATTCCTAATAGCAAATTTAGTTTACTGTAAAAAATGATAAACAAAAACTAATTACTGAAAAAGTATTTGCTCTTATCTAGATACATAAAAATAAGTATTATTGATGGATGATTAGGGTAACAGTCACAACTTTTTTTTATAAGTAGAGGATAAGAATTCAATTTTTTATAGGGTGTACCGTTTTTACAATAAATCAAATATATTTTTTGCATTTTGATGTCTTAGATATGTTATTCCTAAAACTATTCATCAAATATTAATAACTTATATCAACTGTCTGTAAAACTAATTTTACCATTTTAGAAATAATATTATTTGTACAAATATTTTACAAGTAATTTTAATTATTGTTTCATTGATAGCTTTTATTTTGTACATAGTTTTCTTTTTTCTTTTTAAGTAATGGTGTTTTCTTTATTATGCATGATGTTGTTGTGTTGTATTTAGATTCTTTAACATGCTTTGTCTTGTACATGCTTCACTATTTTATTCATATTTGCTTTATCTACCAATACATTTTAAATATACTACCTATCCATCTGCTTTTAAATGTGTAATAAAATCTTATCTTTCCTTAGGTGCCAGCATTTTACTTCTTAAAAAATTAATATTAAATTTTTTTTCATCATTGGTAGAAGAAAAAAGGGACATAATTTTATTTATTCAAGATGGGCATAAGTGGTCCAATTTTAGAATTAAAAAAAAATTAAGGTCATTTTCTGGCTTCAGATTATTTTTTAACCAAATTAAAGCTAGTTTTATTCCTTAGAAACATTGTAGAGAAACTGCTCAGTTAAAAGTTCTACTTTTGCACAAAGATTATAAGTAAAGCTATTTAATCAGCTAGTCATTGAGTTTCTTTATTATAACATAGTTTTTAAATCTATTGAATAAATAAATTTATGTATATTAGTTTAGAATAGTAAATTTTACCATGCAAATTATTAAAGCTTTATTTAAAATAACTTTTCTACATCTTAGGTAATAGTTAGTAGTCATGTCTTTAAATTTTACAAAAAGCCAATACATTTAACCCTAGATCACTTATACGGCATCAAAATAACGACACTCCATTAAAAAAATATCTGTATCTGACAAATGTGCAGTTCGTGAGCATTCATCTTCTCAGTACCCTTACAATAGCCGATGTCTCAGATGCGCAATTTTGTCAGCAATTTTGGTTAGCATACGTCTTTAGTGAAACAGAGCTTGCGTCATCATTTTGACGATACATAAGTGATTGTGTGACTTTTTATAAGATTGTGTTCTCTATACATATTTTTGAAAAAATTCTTTAATTTTATTAAAAACTTGTTCTACATCTCATTTGTGTGTTACATTCTGTGTTTTTGTAAATAAAACATGTTTTACATTATTTTAAAAAGACTGTTTTAAACATTTGTGTTTCACTATTCCATTGAAGCGTACTCATTGTAATTATTATTTTTCTTTCTAATAGTAGGATTTGTAGCTGCTATAATATTTTCCCCAAGCGCTAAAAAAGTATCGGATATTACAATGTTTAACACAGTAATAAAAAAAATAAGAAACAAAAAAATTGATGGAATATTTAGTTTAACAATAATAATAAAATTTTAAAGCAAAGATTTTTGAAATCATCTTTCTTAATATTATATATTGAGTGAAATAAAAGATCTGTGGATGGTATTAAATGCACAATTAATTTTCATTAACAGTATCAGAGACAATCTCTACTTTTTAAACTAAATATGGTTACCTGATAATGATTAGGTTACAGTATAAAAATGAAATTAATGTAACTTCACTGAGAACTTTCCTTCAGAACTTGTTCAGTAAATAATATAGAACTCAATTAAGTTTGTAATCCAATTATCCAAATTTCATTGTTATTAATTAATATAAAAATGTGTTATATAAAAATATTTAATGTTACTTTTCAATTTAGTAACCAATATAGCATGCTTATTTGTTATAGGTTTTAGCTGTGGATAAAGACTCTGGAATCAATGGAGAAATTGATTATAGCATTAAGTCTGGCCGAGGAAAAGGTAAATTTGGGATACATCCAAAAACTGGAATTGTGTACACTCAGAAATATTTTACTGTTGGTCAAGAATATGATCTTTTGGTAAGTTCAGTAACTGAGTAATCTAAATGGACTTATGCTTTAATAAATAAATCACACACACACACACACACACACACACACACACACACACACACACACACACACACACACACACACACACACACACACACACACACACAAATTTGAAATAATTCAAACTTAACACATAATATAGTAATATTACTAACACAGAAGAATATTAGTATGAAAATGAAAACATTCTAGAATTCAAAATAGGAAATGTTTTATTGAGAAGTTGTATTCAGATTTAACAAATTTACATTGAAAATTTGTTACACTCTTGTTACAAATATGTTTGTTTATCTTCTTTTTTGTTTATTAATTTTAAAAAACCAAACTTTCAAATTAAAAAAAAGTAAAGTAATCTAGCTATTTCCAAAAAAATTTCTTACATTAAATACAACTGTAGGGGGTCTTTAAAATTATCAAATTTCATGCAGTATTGAATCAATATTTCACTATCCTCAGAGACACTTACATTGTTCATCTATCGCAGTTAAAATATTCTGTCTCAGTAAATAAAAAAAGCAAATTTTAATACAATCATTTGATAATTCTGTCTGGGTTTTCGAAGTGAAAAAACATTTTTTTTATGTTGAGTTTACTCTCATTTTTGTTTTATTCATTTGTGCTTACAGATTCAAATGAAATGTTATAAAAATGTGTATATATTTGCTAAGCAAAAAAAAATTTCTACTTCTTTACTATTGTAAGTTTAGATTTTGATGGATACATGACAACATTTTGTGTCAGTGAAACAAATTGACAGTAAAAAATAACCTCTTTGTTTCAGGGTTATTACCATACAGTAACCACTAAAATATAGTAGACATTAACATATTACAATAGCAAGAACTTGAAGCAACTGTGGTGTGTTTTTTAATTTAAATAAATATAACCTCCTAACCATAAATACAAATTTTCATATAAACCCCTATGTACATATCAAATGCTTAGCAATCATCTTCAGAGGAATTTATTACAAACAAATAACTCTGCTAGTAATAAATACATTCCTCCGAAGATTGCTTTGCAATGAATTGTACATAAGTGTTTAAATAAAAAGTGTATGTGTGTGCCTGTCATACAATTTTTTAAAATAATATTATTTTTTTGAAGTTACTTGGCTATTGTGAAGTTTAACTGAGGCCAGCACGATATTATTCACTGTAGAACATTTACGTATTTAACATTGACCTAAAGTACAGATGTGATAACTAGACTCAAAAAATCCCAAGTAACTTAACATAAAATTTCAGTTTATTGTGCACAAATATCTGGTCCCTATTTGTCAAAAGGCAAAACAGGAAATTGTAATATTTGACTAAATACCATTCTGTCTTTGACATTTTAAGAAAGGAAAATTTTAATTCTTATATAGTATGAATTAAGATCTCGGAAAATGACCATAAGGATCACAAAAAAGAAATAAAATTGTTTTGTCAGGGAAATTACCTTAAACTAGCAAGAAATAACCTCTTTTGAAACTTGACATTGTTGAAAAATAATTTTTACATCAATATTTTTTATATAAAACAACATATTTAGTAATTTTTGTAAATGCTCTTTCTAGATAGATTGATGAGTTACTGAGTTTTACTATGTAAGATATTTAAGTTTTATTTATTATTATTAGACAATCTCTCTGATTTATAAATCAGACACTTTCAAATTAAGATTAGACTAAAATTAAACATTTAAAAATAATTTTCAAGCTTTAAAATTTTTTATCTTTACTTGATTATTTTGGAATGATAATTTTTTGTTTATTCAAGATAGTTTTTTTAAAATAGTATAAATAAGATTAAATAAATTTCCATTTTAATATTCAAAATTTTTTAAAGCATAGTTAACTAACAGAGTAGTAATTTGATCCAGTATCAAATTTCAACATTTTTTTACCATAATTATCAATACTTAAATTGAAAACTAATAAAATTGGTTGAGCTTTATGTTGATACATGAAAAGAGCCCTATAATATCATGAAAACCAAGTCTTGAAGTTATACTATATGTTTCATACAAAAACAAAATATTAATTTTCAGTTAATCAGGTATATATATTTTATAATAGATACATTTATAACAATTGAAGTTTACATAAAGGCAAAATCTGTTAAGACAAAAATTATATTGTGAAATCTTTCATATAATAAATATTAAAATGAAAATGTTTACCACTTTATTATATAAACTAATAGAATGGATTTTCCCCAGGTTCGAGCAACTGATCACGGCACCCCAAACAAAACTTCAACTGCTCGGGTCTCAGTTCAAGTAATTGCCATTCCAGAGGAATCAAAACATCCTCCAATTATAAAGCAGCCTAACCAACGAGTTGAAGTCACTGAGAGTGACTCCATTGGATTTTTAGTGGCACTCATACAGGCTTCAGATGAAGATGGTGACCTTCTTTGGTATAAGATTACAGGTAAAATTTTGTTACCATTAATTGTGAATGTTAAATATTTGCTACAAAATGGTAAAATTATGTTTAATAAATTATCGAATACTACAAAGTATGCTAAATTTTACATTTTAAAACATCACTCTGGATTTATAGAGCATTAGTGCATGTGCGTTTTTCTATATCCTGTAATTACTTACAGTAGAATACCATAAATCATTTTAATGGGTTTTTGGTCAGTATAAAAACATTTAAAACAAACATTAGACAAAAATACTAAGATATCCCAAACCCAATCTTAGATAACCAACTAGTATATGGAATTAACAACATACAACATAAAATAAGTTGATGCTTATCATTTTTATCACAGCAAAGTTAAACTAAACAAAGTGAATTTTTGAATTCTAACACCAGCATTTTATTAAGCTGTGTTGAAACTTCAGTTGGCTAGTTACTATATGTATAGTTAATTTTTTTTTATATATATGACCTTTGTAATAAAAATAATGGTCCAGTCTTATTTACTAAATAGTGTTTCTATAACCTTGTGCTGTGTCTGCTCTATATAACTGTTGCATCATCTACTAAAATTTGTAGGACTATTTAGTATATACCGATTGTTTTTTGATAGCTTTTTGTAAATACTTCACTTAATATTTCAATGAAAGAAGTATTACAGTATATCCAAATTTCATGAATTATTTATGCAATATTGATTGTATTGGTGTCATTAAAAAAAATTAGAATAATGTGAATAAATTTACTCTATTCACTTTTAATTGACTGAAATTAGACAGGAAAGGCTTGGAGAGAGCCTCACTCTTTGTTACAAACTTGTAATTGTAACTGTTACCTTTAACGTTTTTTTACCGTACTATTGAAGTTGTTGCAGTATAATTTTGTATACTACTATTTAGTATATACCGATTGTTTTTTGATAGCTTTTTGTAAATATCTCACTTAATATTTCAATGAAAGAAGTATTACAGTATATCTAAATTTCATGAATTATTTATGCAATATTGATTGTATTGGTGTCATTAAAAAAATTAGAATAATGTGAATAAATTTACTCTATTCACTTTTAATTGACTGAAATTAGACGGGAAAGGCTTGGAGAGAGCCTCGCTCTTTGTTACAAACTTGTAATTGTAACTGTTACCTTCAACGTTTTTTTACCGTACTATTGAAGTTGTTGCAGTATAATTTTGTATACTACTAATTACTTGGAATAATTTATTGTGATTTATCATTAATAAATAATACACACAACAACCTCTAACCACATATATTTTTATTTTAATCTTACGTACATTTCGATTACAAAGTAACCATCATCGGAGACATGGCAATACATGAAGAAAAGAGTTGAATTAGTTTCAAGGAGCTGATTGCCTACATTACTATTGAAATTAAATAAAATCAATAAAACTAACGTAAATAACAAATAAAAATTCAACTAAGCCTACTTGTAAATGAAAGACATTCTGATATTGTTTTGTATTACTGTTTTAAGATGGAGACCCTAAATCTGAATTTGTTATGGGAGGAGATGCTGGAAGTGTGTTGCTTGCAAAACAACTGGACTGGGAGACTCAACAAGAGTATAATTTGACGGTCAGTGTAACTGATGGGGTTAACACTGCATTTACACAGGTAAGTCTTCTTTAGTATCTTCTATTTAGTTCCATTAATTAACTTAAATTAATTAATTTAAAATCATCCTCTTGTCTTCTGTTTTAAGTTGAATCGGGCTTCGGCAATTATCTTGTTTTTATTAATTTGTAGAATTTAGGTTTGTTGGTGTTGTAGGATATAATATTCTGCATTATTGGGTTTTCAAGGATATCTCTCTTTATATTCAGTATAATTTATTTATTGTTCAATAAAATTCTAAGCATTTTATAATTTGAAATGCCGAGGTTTGACGTAACGAGACTATCATAGTCAAACCTCCATTTGTAGAAGTGATGTTATTGTTTTTTGGCTAATAAAAATATCGAAGTAGTATTTGTAAAATATCACATATTCAGTGACATTTAAATAAAGAAATCTTTAAATTGATTGCCAGCCTGTAAACTTTCTCAACTACATAAAGTTACTAACATAATTTTTAGAAAAAACTTAAAATTAAAAATGTAAATACTGAATTACTGAAGGCTACACTCCAAGTTAAAATTGTCTGTCAACTTCAATAGTTGTTAGAGAATTATTATTTTTTATTTTGTAATGTTAAAAAAACCTATACAAATACAATATTATAAAACTTCAAACAACCCCCCAATAGACAACTATACTGGCTGCTACCAACCATTTGATAAAAGTCCAATTTGTTTCCCAATTTATGACTCGTCAAGAGTTTCTAAACTACTACTTCCTTTCTACTTTCTAAAAAATAGGAAATGTTTTGGCCAAAACATAAAATGGTTTCTTGTATAAAAAAAAAGTGAAGGCAAAATGATAACTGAACAAATATTAAAAATGCAATGCTCTGTTCAAGTTCACTAGTATATAGGGCAGTAAACAGCAGGTAGCACGGAAACGGCAGTTAGCAGGTGACAACTTGAAAATTTGTCACCACATCTTATGATTATATTACGTTATCATTACAATGGCTTAGAAAAACGTGCCCTCCCAAAAATTCATTATTTAAAGAGTCATCTCCTCATTCTATGGATGAAATAATATCAATTATTGAGGGTTTTACTATTAACTGAAAAGTGCATGTTGGTGGTATTACTGCATTATATATAGTGAATTAGCCAGACTGCAAATTGTCTTCACAGATATTATCAAGAGTTAAGTGTAATAACCTATATATTTTAGACAATAAAATTTTTCACAAATCAACATGTAACTTACTTTATCATTACAATTTTGAAAAATGTATAAGTGACACATTATGTTAAGAAAACATTATAAGAGTGGGAAAACAGTCTATCCATAGAGATGAAATACATCATGGACATACTATTTTAACCTGTTATGTGTGTTTCTTAGCATGGCTATGGCCATAATTTTTGACCATTTTGTCATAACAATTTATGTATCAATTGGTTTTGTTTATTGTATTGATCAAGCCATTCATGGGTCTTTGTTGTTTGGTGCCTTGGTCTTTGGTTCATTTTTACAGTTTTTTTAAAAGTCTTATAAAACCTGCTCTCTGAATAAAGATATTTTCTTTTCTTCAATGATAGAGTTCAGTTCAACTCCTAATTAGACCTCCTTATTTATGAAGTTATAAATTGCATGAATTGGTTAAACATTCTATAGCTACCATTCCATATCCTTTCAGAACAAAGAGCAATAGCTGCCACCATTTCAGCAAATAAATCTGTAAAACTCTTTCACTTTTACAATATTATAGAAGGTTTTATCAGTTATTTGCTTCTTTTGGAAGTGACAGTTTATATTTGGGGCAAAACATGAAATAGACAGATTTGAAAGACTTTATAGTCAAGGACAAAAAATCTCTTGTCCTTTTTTTTAGCAATAAGAATTATCATGTTACTTTGTTGTAATTTTAGGCGACCTCTCTTTACATTGGCTATTACCACAGCAGAAAGATTTTTAAAAGTTTCTTATTGTAATGCCTAAGGGTTGTCTTTTTAACCCGTAAAGTCCTTGCTAAGTTCACAGATGTGAAGTTACTTGAAATTTATCAGCATATAGCTCTCTGTCCTCATTTAATAGATAATTGGCTAACTGAAGGCAAAAGTCTTTGTTTAACTCACTTTATCCTGTGTATAAATTATGTACACATGAAAACCCTCTTTCCATCTATATCTTATACATTTTAATACCATACGTATGGTATTTTTATACCATACATTTTGGTATAATGCTTGAATGTTTCTCATTTATGAAATGGAACTATAGATTCATTTGAGTACAGATTTCCTTTCTAACAGGGCATGATTGAAGACAAGAGTTCATTTAGGTTTAATTAATTAGAGGTTTAATTAACTACTCTATATTCAAAGTATATAACATAGGAGGACAGCTCTCATTGTTGGGGAATTGAAACATTGATGTAAAAAAAATCCCAAAATTTATGCTTGAATTATTTGTTGCTTTTAAAAATAATTTTTGTACAAAATATTTGTTCCTAAATAGTGGTTTTTCTCTAGACCCCTTGAAATTATCATGGCCAATAATTATATTTCTTACGATTTGTTTCCAACCACCTTCAATATATTGTTCTGCATATGAGTTTATGTTTTCAAGTATTTTTTCTGTAGTGTAGGTGTTACTAAACAATAAATAATAATAATCTAGAGATTACCCATAACAGATTTGATAAATGTTACTACAACTACTGCCTACAACAATAAGCATATTCTGAATTCTGACTGGAAAATCAATGTTAATTTAGGGTAAAGTTAAGAATATATCAGTATTTTCTGCTAGTCAAGAATATTTCGACCGTCAAAAAAAAAAAAAAAATGGAATTTTCCTCTTTCTCATATGCAGTAAAAAAAAACTGTCAGGAAATGAATCCGTTCATGATAATTTTCAGACAACATGGAAGTGTGTGAAATGATAATTCCAGAGTATGTGTACATTTTTTTAGAAAAGTTTAGTAAGATTTGAATAAGTTTTTGGGTTCTTCATGATATATTTCTTCTGAATTCTCCAAGCATATTATACCAAGCTAAGTTTTGAATACTTTCTGTTACCTTCATAGGTTCAGCTGTCAGATGATTTATATTCTGCAGTATGAGCTCAAAAATATATGCAATGAACTATTGTTAGCTATATTATAAGTAGTCGATTTTCTTCTTCTAGGATACACAATAATGGTAAAAATAATTTAATTTGAAATAATTTTCTTCAATAGAATGAATTTAAATATCTTGTTTTAATAATGACATCTTCTAATATATATATATATATATATATATATATATATATATATATATATATATATATATATATATATATATATATATAATATTAAACTGTTGATGAAATGAAACTTATTTGGTATAACCTCCAAAACAAATTTAGGAAATTAAAATTGTCTTTAAAAACTGGAAAACCATAAAGAAAACTTCCTGAATTATTCAAATATCAGATTTAAAGTTAAATGGAAAACTTTTACAGTAAATGAATATAGAAAAACAAATTACTCCAAACACAGTAATTTAATTTCTTTTCAAGAGGAATTGGGAAGCGAATATAAAAAAGTTTAATAAAGTTAGATTAAGCAAGTTTTATTGAACCCAGTGATTGTACATGAAGACAAATTAATTTTAATTAAATAAGTTATTTAAATACTGTCGTTTTGAATACAAAAAACTAACATTTAATTTTCTTTAAAATAAAAATAATAGAATTAACTATGCTGGAATCATTTTGTATGTAAAAATACCGTAATAACTAGTTAAATAATGTAAATAGAACCAATCTATATTGTATAATTCAGGAGTGTAAATGTTAAAGACCATAAATGCCAAAAGGCTATTTTTCATGAGAGCTAAAAACAGTTTTTGCAGGTGCTGTAAAAAGTGACTTTGTAAAGACCATAAGTGCAAATATATATTGAGTACAAGAAAATGATTATAATAAATAAAATTTAAAATAAGAGAATGTGACTATAAATTATTCACTTAATTTTTTTTTGTTAACTCAGATAAATATTTTAGTAATCATCGGAATCCTCACTTAAACAACAATAATGCTCACCACATATGTTCCTATAAAAGACAATTGAGGGTCCGAAAATTCGGCCATAGACAGTAGGTTCTTGATTTCATCACCTATTTTGCTTACCCTTTCACTGCCAAGGAAGTCCATTAACCAATAACAAATCATTATTTTTTTTAAACGTTTTAAAAACATTCAGATGGACTATTTCAAAATTCGTATTTTATTTTAATTACCCCAAGATGAACTCACAACATGCAGATAAAAAACTTAATTTAGTGTGAGATGTTCAGTTTAAATAACCTCTTTGATTAGAAGTTTTCACTGAAGTAAAAAACACTGACTAAGATAAAAACCACATCCTTGATGTCCATCTTTCTCACTTTCTCAAGTAGAGGCTAATTTTCAGATTACAATTTCAGAAATAATCTTACTTCGATAACTTTTTCAAACTCCTTATCACTCCCTTAGTTCATGGGCTACATCAAGTTGGTAACATTTGGAAAGAAAAAAATATTTTGATATCACCCACATCATTCGAGTGGGAGCAAGTTGAAGCATTGTCAAGAAGGACTGTTTTCATTTTATTATATTTACTTTTTAACTGTGCCTTCACTTTTGGAATCCATTTGAAGTTGAACCTGCTTGGGATAAAGTGGAGGACCTGTATTACACTAGAAGAGATAACATACTATTCAAATTCTTGGATGCAAGTGGTTTAGCCAACTTTATCACTAAGTCCAGTTTGTCTGTCTTATATGCCTACTATGGAAATAGATCATCATTACATATACTTCCATGTTGCCTAAAATTCATTATAAACAGATTCATTTGCTGACAGTTTTTTTACTGCATATGAGAAAGAAAAATACAGTAAACTCCCGATTATCAGTGGAATAGGGTGGCCCGACAACGCCGGATAACGAATTCCCCGGATAATCCGCTATGAACAAAGAATACGCAAAACGATCGATAATCGATTATTATACCATAAGTTACACAAATAATGACCCCGGTTAAGCAATTTTAAAATAGTCATCAGAGGACAAAATAAATACAGAAAATAATTTAAAATGTCAATGTATTTGACGGATTATAACATGTACATTCATAAGTCTAACTATTTACAATACGTACATAAGTACATGTCAAAAGTAAGTATGTATGTACATATGTAATTTCCTTTACACATAATACTTTCCCTTTTTAACAAAAAAATCTGTCACTTTCGTCTGTTTTTTGTGAGTATTGATTTAGCTTTAATGTGCGATCTAAGTTTCTTGAAAACCATTTTGTCGCACAGTGTCTACTTGTGTCATGTGTGTCACAAAGTCATAAAGATCGATAATGTATATGACAGACATGGATAATGCATATGTCACGTCCTAGACGATTTATAGCCGAGATTAGCTGACATTTGTTTACAATCTTATGATACACATTAGGTTTTCGGGCGTCCAAGCATTTTGTCATTGTCTCTTACAGTTGTCTGCTCGCCCCTTTTATTTCTCTGGCCCACGTCGGGATGCTTCCCTTTCAACGTAAAAATTAGTAGGTACATATTTACATATCTATTCCATTCATCTTAACTTCTATTAAGCCTTATATGTATTTACGTCGTAATTCACCGTTTGGAAATTTAAACACATGAATATGTTTGGAATAAAATTTGGATATTTGTAAAACAATGGCGGACCCCGGATAATCCACAAACCTGTTAATCCGCCCACGGATAATCGGGAGTTTATTGTATTCCATATTTTTTTTTTGGAGGATTGAAACATCCTTGACTAGCAGAAAATGCTGGTATATTCTCATCTTTACTCTAATTTAATATTGAAAGAACGTTTCTAAAGAACTTTGTCGACCATGTCAGAAAATGGATTTTTATTGTTGCACTAGGTGATAGTAAGCTATTTAAAAATTTTGCTTTAAAATATATCAAAAGAATATGCATTACATTATTTGTTTACTTTATTGCAATTAATTTAGAATTTTTAAAATAAGGTTCAGCAATATTACTGTGTTTTGAAATTAAATTTTGTTACAAGAAATAAATAGAAAAATGTAAATGATTTTATCATCAAAGGGCTAAACTCAGGATAAAATGTTGATAAAAAAATAATATTTAGTAATATTATAGATTATACGCCTAATTCATTATTAGTAAAATATTACTTTTTCAGTTGTTTGTAAGTGTGATTGACATCAATGAACATCGTCCATGGTTTTCCCAATCTGTATACACAGTAAACGTTTCGGAGAGTGTTGCAGTGCAGACAGAATTGATTCGTTTAAGTGCAACAGATATTGATCAAGACAACAAGGTTGTATACAGTTTACACTGTTCACAAAATCCAACAAGCATAAATATGTTTAAAGTTGATTACCTTACTGGAGCAGTTATTCTGATACAACCTTTGGATAGGTAAGTTGAAGTTTTTTTTTTAGCATTGATTAAATTAAGTATTTTGGTTATATTAGGTGAGAATATATAACTTCCCCATGTCTCTAGAGTTAGAGAATAGGTGTCTCTAGTTTTATTTTATTTACCTTATTTAAAAAATTTTAATGTTCTAACAATATTAAATTTATTTTCTGTTAATTTTGGTTTTCCAATCCCTTTTGTCAAGATTTTCTAAAAATATGATAATATAGTTTATTTTTGTTTTTTTTAAATATTTTTTTCTAAAAGCTATTCTTTATATTGTTATTTATATTTTTTCTTAATTAGTAGCACTCAATACCTTTAAGAAAATATGTTTAATATTAGGGATGGGCCGATTCCTAAAATTTTCGATTCCGATTCCGATTCTAAAATTTTCCGTAAGGATAATGTTATCCTTACTAAAAAGTAAATTATAACGTAAATTCCTTAACAAGTAAATTATTTGGTGTTAAAACTTTTACCTAATATGATTCTTGGATAGTATTTACTGGACCTGTAGCATTACTTATCAGAGAGAATATATTACACTTTAGTTCTATATTCAAAATATTTATAAACTCACAAATCAATCACATGTGACACATTTACGTGTCTTAGTGATAGGCGCAAAAACACTTTTATCACCAGTCAGTTTATTATTTGGGTAACCGGGACATGAAATTATGGTTTTGTTGTTTCTTGCTAACACAAAACACAAAAAATATCAAAACAGTGTTGCACAGATAATAAAATTTAATTAAATAAAAAACAATGTCGGGTCAATTGGTCCGACGGAGTTTATTTACGTTTCATTTACGGTAGGAAAAAACTATGTTGGGCCAGTTGGTCCGACACGTATTCTTATAAATATTATGATGAGAAACGTATATTCATACTTAGATATGATAGGGGAACAAAGTATAAGAACACATTATTTAAAAATGAGCTTAAAATATTTTGGCAATTCTCTATAAAAACGCCGATATTGTGGCCGGCAGCTAAAGTATTAGGTGCAGTGACATGTTCGCTTTGTTTGTTAAACTACACGAACTATTTCACCTGTAAGTTTATATTACTGTACATTATTTTGCTACATTTTTAGCAACTGTGCGGATCAGTTTATCATGTAATAAATAGTTTCATTTGCTATTACAATCGTGTTTATTTTCTTTTCGCTCTGAAATATATTACAATACTGTGAGAGTGATATCTGTCTATAATATAATTTATTGAGGTCAAGTTTCGGAGGAATAATACGGTGTTTCTGTAATCCGTCTATTCGCTCAAGCATCATGGCCATAGTTAATTGAGTTTTTACTGTACTTTTTTTGTGTTTTGTTCTGACATCTATAAATCAGTGGCAGTAAGACACGTGGGGGAGAGAGAGAGAGAGAGAGAGAGAGAGAGAGAGAGAGAGATTATCGAACCCGCTCTAGTGAGAGAGAGAGACGAGCGATGTCAAATGACCAGAAATGGTTACGATCTTGATTGCTGTTGCTTCATAAATAATAATATTTTCGTTTACTTTAATCATTTAATTCATTCAAATCAACTAATACATAAATAAGATATAGTTGGTAATTAATTATTTTTCCAATAAATTACTCCACACACATATTTCAATAGTTAACAAAATAGGAATCGGAATCGACACTTTTATGATGAAGAATCGAGTATTGACGATTCCTCGATACCACCTAGAATCGACGATTCCTGGAATCGAGAATCGGAATCGGCCCATCCCTATTTAATATCTATATTATGTGAGAAGAAAAATAAGTTGATTTATTCCCTTATTTATAAGAAGTTAGTTTTTTTATTAGTGTGTTTTCAGTTTAAGTGATCTTGAGCATAACTGAATTTATATTTAAAACTAGTTGAATATATAGTAAATAAATATATTGTAATATATAGTATATATTAGCTAAATATGTAGTAAATATATTTTTACTTGTTGGTGATGATAAATAAAAGGATTTTATAAAAGTTAACAATCACCCCAAGCAAAAATCCATTTTGTTTTGTAAAACATGTAACTGAAATAAAATTTTTGTCTAAATTTTTGTAAACTCAAGATTTTATTACAGGATCTTTGTTAATCAGATCTACAATGACTCTTTAAAAACAAAAATTCTTTGTTGAATAAACAACAATATGCTGACAGATTGACAATATGTAGCAGTACACTAGCCTACCCAATTCTTCTTCATGAAAAATCTTCTGATGTATTTTGTTTTAGACAAATATTATCTTCTTAAAAATACAACATTGAGTTGGTGACCTCCAAGAAACCCATTCTTCTGAATTTCTTTCTTGACAGAAATTCAGCAAGATTGACTTCTGATTTTTTTCAAAATAATGATTTGAATATTTTATAATTTTTTTAAAGTTTACTAAATACCTATACAAAAATTAAATCAGTACATAATTTTGTCATCAGTTAATCATCATAAAAACTAAATCACAGTCAATATAATATCTGGAATAGGTACTATTGGTCTTGAGTGGGAGGCAGAAGGTTTTTGTATCACTATTCCAGAAGTATTATTCATAGTTACATTGTAGTAAGATTGTAACATTGTAGAAGTAACATAGTTACATTGTATCACTTTATGTTTAATGTGACACATTGCACATTTTTCCAGGGAGAGCATCTCACAACATGTAATGACAGTAATGGTAAAAGATCAAGGTACTCCAGCTAAACGTAACTTTGCACGAGTTGTCATCTATGTACACGATGCTAACGACCATACACCTGAATGGACTGGAGGGGTTATACAAGGTCGTGTGCTAGAAAGTGCGGATGTAAATACTGCTGTCATCACCGTCCTTGCTAGTGATAAGGACCATGGGAACAATGCTGCACTTACTTACTCTCTTGTTTCTGGTTTGTATTTGATTTGTAATTAATAATACTTGATACTTTGAAAGAAACATATTTATATTAAGTACAAAGTAACAAAGTCATGATGGGAAGGGAATTCAGGAAACAAATCAAGTTTAAGTTTAGAACATTCGTTTGTTTTGTAAATTCATGCAGCTTGATTATTCAGTACCAGGCATTATGACAATTTATTTCTTATATAGTACATTTGCTGACAAAGGGTTCTTGTCAGTTATTCATTAATAAGAGAAAGTATAGAAAGTATAGATTTTTAATTATCTAATTGTTTAAAATCTTCTGTGGTTTTGATATGTCTGTATGTTTTTTTTCATGCCAGAAATCTGTTCATAAATCAATGTTTATTTATTCTATAGCTCAATTTCAGAATAACAAAATGAAAAATTTCATGGGAATCCATTAAATTCTTTATTTTTGAGATCTTTTCTGAATGTAATATTGTTTTTACTTGTATTTTGAAAACTATTTAAACAAATATCAAAATAAAAAACAGTTACTCTTTATATACTTAGGTCATTCAGAAAGTAAAGAACCTTTGGGCATCACAAGTCGTGCATATCTCTCATCACCACAACAGCCAAGACATGTGTAAACGTTTTGTTTGAATGCTTTTTAGTATGGCCATGCATGTGTGTTCTGTGAATATTTGAAAATGGTAGGGCCACGAGTTTTTGAGTTGATATGAGAGTTTGAATGAGAGGTGAAACGAGTTTGATACAAAACACCAATTTGTGTAGTGGGATCACTCAAACTCGCCAACAACCAGGGAAGGTGAACCAAGTCCAAACATCAGAAAAGTGATGGCAAGGGCTTTTTTGGGACTGAAAAGGTTTAATCCTTGTAGTCTTTATGCGAAGAAGAGAATCAATAAACTCAGCAACTATATTGAAACTCTAAAATGGCTATGTCGCATTATCCAAAATATATTATGTATTACTATCTTAAAAATGGTTTTGATACATGGAAATGCTCATCTTCATGACTCAGGTAGGACTTTGAAGACATAAGTGTGAAATTTGTCTTTGAAGCTTCTATCCTTACTACCATAAATTAGTAATTTCCACCTGTTTCCAAAATTTAAAAAAACATTTTGTTTGGAAAACAATTTTACGCTGATGACTCAAAGAAGCAGTTTAGTCTTGGCTTTGTTGGTGTCTGAAAAGTATAACATGGGTATGAAGAAATGTGTAATATTTTACAAAAGGTGCATTGTCACCTATGGCTACTACATCAAAAAATAAATTGTTACTGTAGCGATGAAAATAAAATTTTATATTCACATTTTTTGTATTTATTCAGTGTAGTAAAACTTTCTTTACTTTCTGGACAACCCATTTATTTCACTGAACTGCCTTCAAATTGACAAATATTCAGACGGCATTGACAGATATTCAAATGGAAGATATTTTTAAACCTTACTGAACAATAACAGTATGCTTTTCCTGATATTGCTTGTGTGACAGTTATATCTCTATCCTGCAAGTGGGTAACTAAACACTGAAATCACTTTCCTCTTAATCTCTTATAACATTCATAGTGTTATGGTTGTTTGTCAGTTGGGCAACCATTAATTTTTCAGTAGTAAATTTCTCAATATAAAATGCGATTCGTGTTTTTTATTTTTGTTTGTTATCTCAAATACCAAATCTATTAATATATTGTATTACAATAAATATTGTTTAAGGCTTTATCAAATATATTGGAGTGATTCTAACTTTTTTTTCAAAGTTAAATATAGCTTATTAACTATCTCTTTGTTATTTTTTTGACACAATGTATTAACCCTAAGATTAGTAACATGTTCCTGCCCTGATATAGACCCTGGGAGAAACATATTTTGAAAGATTTTACACTTTTCTTTTTTCTAATTTTGTCTGTCATTTTTCTCAAATTTTTTAAAATTATAGTAACATTTGTTAATATTTATTTTTAGTTACTTATTTTCTCTTGTTACCCAAAAACTTTACCTTAGGTTTACTGACAATTTCTTTGCTAAAATTTAACTATTTTTTCTTGTTGTAAAATACCCATTCATTGTAAAATACTGCACAAACTTTGAAATGATCTGTAAACATGTGGGAAAACATATAGACTTTGAACACAAAAGAATGATGACTATGTACTCTGTGTAGTATTTATTCTTCAGATAGTTGCAAATATTTAACCTATAATACAGCAAAATATACAGGAAAACAAATTGTAAACGTACAGCAATGCTAATCTGAAAAAAATAGTAGAACGTATATATACTGGAATGCTCCTGCTGGGCTTTGTGCGATCTCACATACTGGTATGTGAATGCTAATCAAAGGGTTAGTTTTTAATGCCTAGGCTTTTATCAATGATGTTAGTATAATGATAGTCCAAATATAAACTTGATTCACATACTTTTAAAATTAAAAAATGCTAAATAAATTAGTGACAACAATATAAAAAAAACTACAGCAAAAATACACCTGTTAAACATGAATATCCAAAACTCACTTTCTTATGACATTGTCCAAAAACAAATTATTAATGTGTTGGAACATTTCAAAATGTAATTTTCTTAAAACCCTTAAGTAAATAAGAAGTGCATTGATTATAACTTGACTAACAAATTTATTGAATTCTTGATTACCATTATTTCAAATTCCATTATTTTCTAACATTTATGTATAATTACCGAAACTGATTATTCGAAATATAAAAAAATAAGATTCCACATAAAGAAGTTTTAAATATAGTTGAACTTGATTGTAACATCCTGTGATAATAATGACATTTTGGCTGTAATGCCATTTTTGTTGTAGTCCTATCTTATTAATATGCAGTTCTCTCATGAAAAACTTGGTTTTTGTATCATAAAAATTACCTTGATCTAAGTATAATATCAGATTATCTGTATCTTGAAAGCTATTGTACATTTCATTAAATGGAAAACAAAAGACTGAAATGTCTTTTACAGTATTTGCATTTTTAATATGTGTATTTCACTACTAGAGATAAATTTCTTGGAGAAGAAATCTAAATTTAATCATTCTTAGTGAGGTTCGAATATCATTTACAAAACTTTGGCCCCTTTCAAGCTGACATGATGGAATTATTATATTGGGGATACAATTGTAAGGTATCACACTACCATGAAGTAGAATCTGTGTGTACATTATAATTATTTTATACTTATTAGATTATAATAATTAATATAATCTATTATAATTTTGTTTCTCTTGAATAATTGTGTAGTGTATTGCTAGTATTGTAGTCAATTCCCTGTTGTTGCAGTTAATGGGTTTTTTTTATCAACATTTTATATAAAACCATTACAAAAACCCAGGTTTACATATTTTTAGTACAAAAATGACTAGTAAATATTTACTTTAATGACAGAATTTAATTAAACTTGGAAACAAGTTACTGGTAAAGAGCTATAGTTTTTGTTCATGTTAGTGGATATTTGTTGTCAGCTTACAGGAACAATTCATAGATATAGACTTTAGAGTGAAAGAGATCAAATAAGCAGTATCAGAATTTTGACAGTGCTATTAGTGGCAAATCGGGAAAAAAGTTTCTTTAGTGAAAGGACTTGAATAAATGTGTTGTGCTACCTCAACTCCCAAGGTCTTGTGAATAATCGCTGCCAAAATGAACATGTTTTAATTATTATTAAAACCTATTTATTATTATTACCTATGTGTGCATTGAGTTGTGTGTGTTGTAAAGTATTTCTTTATGCAATATATTGAATTATTCTAATGTTTTCACCTTGAAATTATTTTTCAACCCTACACTGATTATAAGCTATTTATAGCATTATTTCTGCATAAGACTCTGGTAACAGCATTACTCATATGTAATGTTAGTAATTATATGGTCAATTCAGTCATACTAAAATTAATTAGTCAGTTCAACTGTATTAGGATTTATAAAATATTAAACAATTCATATTATTAAATGTATCAAAATTATAATGGTTGTACTACTAAAACTTAAAACTTTAAAATAATTTACAGAGTATTTTTCTATGACACTTATTCCCATTCTATGATTTAAGTTTAAACATCCATACAGAAAGTAACGATAATTAAATTTATAATAAAAAAATGATAATAGTTTCAAGCGCTTTACAAATTCCATTTTTCATATTTTTTTAAATATACAAGATAGAAAGTATTATAAAAAGTAATGGACGGGTATTGTTATAGTGAACAAACAGTTATGACAAGGTTTAAATTGTATGGTTTGTTACATTTTTTACCATCTGTTCGAGTTTCATCATGATACATCATTCATTCTACGTGATGCACCAAATTATGTGGTTGAAGTATTATTGATGGTGCACCAGAAAAGTGTTTGATATTCAGAAAAAAATGCTTCATATTTACTTTAAACTTAGAGTATCTAAAAGTGGAACATTTTCAATGTTGCAACAATTTTATTTCAATCAATGAATCGGTAAAGTTCCAATTTGCCACACCGAAAACCATGTATGGGAAAGTTAAAATTCAAGGTTAATATGATTGTGTTTTTTATTTAAGAAGAATTGAGCATAATAATTGGGTCTGAATGGCAGACTAAATTAGCAATACTGTATTAGCATTCTAACTTGTATAGGCATATAAATATGGAAACAACGGCCTTATTTTAGGAAAAGTAGGCCATACATTCTTCTCCAGGACAATGCCCCAGCATACAATTCTTTATCTTTCAAGACATTTTCTGCTTAACACAATATTTCTACCAAATTATCCTTGCTTGTTTTATTCAGCCCTATGTGACTTTTTATTGTTTATAAAGTCAATGCAGCTCTCTGTAGACAATGAGGATTTACCTCGTTGAGAAACAGAAAAGAGAAAGATTATTACAGTGATTACTGAACATTGCTTGCAGTTGTGTTTTGAGTAGTAGGAACAAGGAGCTGTAGTTTACACATTAAAGGGGAGATTATAAGAGAGGAAATAATATAAAATTGTAAGTGATAAATACAATTTTTCAAGCTTCAGTGAGATTTTCTTTAGCCAAGAAAACTATCTTTGGAAAGAAGTTATAAATGGTACTAATGGCTAGTTAGGACTCTAGCTAACATCTTTCCTCCATCCCAATGTACTGAATTTTTCTGAATATGATTTGGATCAAGCTTTCCAAAGATAAATTATGTTTTTATTTATTTTTAGGTTTGGTATAGTTTATAAAATTTGTACATGAGAGTTTTAAACAACTTTATAATACATAGTACATTGTTACTTGCAGGCAATGTTGGTAGTGCTTTTACCTTAGACCCACAGCTTGGAACCTTGTGCTTAGCTCGAGAACTTGATTTAGCTTCAATGTCTGAATACATGCTTATTGTAAAGGCTACTGACGGGGGTGATCCACCCCTCTCTGCATCCCTTCCTGTACATATTATGGTAGTAATGGCTGATAATGCACCGCCTAGGTAAGTTAAATTTGAGATTTAAATCCTATTTAAATTGGGAAATTGGAAATCAGGTTATTATGGGGTTGTCTAATACTAAATTCTATTTAAATGACTTACTATCAGTTGAATGACAAAATACATATTACATGGTAAGTAGTAGCAACAAAGAACAATTGTTGATATTTCAATTTGTTTGTCTAATATTGTTATTGACTTTAACTATTGTAATTTATACTGTTATTTAAATTATATATATATATATATATATATATATATATATATATATATATATATATATATATATATAGGTTAGTTTTGGTTGGTAAAGATTATTTAGATTTTTTGGACTAGGAGACTGACAGACTTACCTTGGTAAGAGTCCACTCTGTAGTCTTGAAATAGAAACACATAAAAGCACTTAAACAATGATATATTTCAACCACACAGTGGTCTTTGTCAAGCGAAGAGAAAACACAAAAAGAAATATGAGGGAATGAAGTAAAAAAAACTTTTTACTTCATTCTCTCATATTTCTTTTTGTGTTTTCTCTTCGCTTGACAAAGACCACTGTATGGTTGAAATATATCATTGTTTAAGTGCTTTTATGTGTTTCTATTTCAAGACTACAGAGTGGACTCTTACCAAGGTAAGTCTGTCAGTCTCCTAGTCCCAAAAATCTATATATATATATATATATATATATATATATATATATATATATATATATATATACTAAATGGTAAATGAAAGAATAAATAAATGATAAAGTAGTTACAAATGAAGTGACCGACATTGTGTTGTCAGTGATACAATGTTTATATATATACCATTATATGAATCCAGTGAGGCTTATGGATCTTATATTAACAACTAAATAATATGGTCCTTAATGAGATTGTTCATATTAAATTAATAAATATTGAAGACAATTTTAAAATTAACCTGATTTATTAAGAAAACCATTACTGGGGACTTGATATTTTTTTGTAGCTAGGTGTGAAATTAAATTGTATATACAAACATAAAAATTACTATTCTAGCCAATTTTGTTCACTTAAAAAATTACTAATATTTTGACATTAAGGTTTACTCAAAGAGAAGTTGCTGCAGAATTATATGAAAGCGAACCGCCTGGAAGTATTGTAAAACATCTTGAAGCTCGAAGCACATCATCGTTATTGTTTGAAATCATTCGAGGCAACACAGAAGGCATGTTCAGTATAAATCCAAGTACTGGTGCTGTAACTACAAAAAGATCTTTGGATTATGAAACAACTAAAGTATACAATTTGAGTGTCACAGCAACAAATATGGTAACTTGAAAACCTTACATTAAACGCTGAAGATTATTTATAAGCATAGTCAAATTTATTTACTTTAAAAATTAAAGCAAATATTTTTAGAACAAAAGTTATTAATTGTACAGAATGGATAAAAAAATTCATTGCGAATGGCTATCATAGGATTTCATGAACCAGTATGGCGTATACTACCTTAAATTTTGTAATGATTCTTGACAATATTTTTTATGTAACTTGTTTATAGTTGAATTTTAAAAGACAAAATGGATTCAATAACTATATTTTTTACATTTATGATAATTGAATGTTAAATCTGAAATTATTACTATTCTACACCTCACACATACACATACACACACACACACTCGTGCCCACACCTCTCACACACACACATACACACGCACAGACTCGTGCCCACACCGCGTACACACGTGCATGCACATACACACTAGTTTGTCCTACATACTTCCTCTCACAGTTCTGACATTCAACCTGAAGTACGTTTTACTAACCTATATTTATAAAATTAAATTCATTCCTAATATTATAAATAATATTAATATGTCTTTGTAGTGTTCTAATTTGAAAGGATATGAATAACATGTGAATAATGAATCATGTAGATAATGCCGATTACAGTATTGATGGACAGAATGTCAGTCACTATATCACTCAACTGATTTCTCAGAATTTACGATTCTTTTAAATATTTTTGTTTGATATATGCTACTGAACGCATATTTTATAACATGACAAATTAAATGATAGCAATAAGCAAAGAGATGATTACAGTAAGCGACTCAAATACAATGTATTTATATGTTTCTGTGACGGTAACATTAAATGTGATCATACTATGCAGTAGCTACTGTATTTGTAAATAAAATTTTCTTCACCTTCAATCAGGATTGTTTCTAATCATACCTCATTCATACTATACTCCCTACTTAAATTACCCCCACTAAAATAACAAATTTAGTTATATGCTTTTAACAAACAAAGGTAAGACGAGTATAAAGTGTTTTTACAATTTAGGCTGGAGATGAATAAAACACTGCTTAAAAATAAACTTTTAGTTTTTTCTGGTAAATAATTTTGATTTTAAATTTAAGAATGTAGGCTTTGGCAACCAAAAGCTTAATTCATGTTTTAAACTGAAGGAGTGTATTTCATGTTTTTTTTTAAAAAGTGGACAATTTTTAAGTAAAGAGATTAAAATTTCATATAAACGTTAGTCCTTTACAGTAGTTATTTACTCAAACATTCACTGTGTGAACATATTAATTTTATCTGACTAATTTACATTAATTGATATTGTAGGCTGGAGCAAAAGCTGTTTGCCAGGTGATTGTCCATGTATTAGATAGAAATGACAATCCACCCCATTTCCTGGAAACAAACTACTATGGCTCAGTTTTTGAAGATGCTCCAATTGGGTCTCTAATCCTTACAAGCAACAATGCACCATTGGTAATCTCAGCACATGATGCAGATTCCCAAGTCAATGCATTGTTACAATATGACATCATAGAGCCAGCAGCTCGGAGAATGTTTCACATTGACTCTACAACAGGTTAGTAAATTTCAATTTTAATTGACTGATGTTTAATCCCTCACAATTTAAAAATTATTATATACAGTATTTCAAACATTCAATTTCAAGTGAGATTTTTAGATAAAGGTCACTGGTTTCTTTGAAATGAATTTCATTACTTTTTTTATAGTTTTATAAACAGATAGTTTTTGGAAAATATTTTTTAAACATTGTCCTTAGTTTACAGTTTCATAGTATTTTTTTTCATGTTTTACGAATAAATCGAGTATGTGTCTGGTTTTGTTCAGGTAAAATCTTTGGTATTTGTAAAATGTCATTCGATTTGACAATTTGCTCTCTAAACTCTATTTTGCTACATAAGTTGTACTATTATGATAATGTTGATGATTCACTGTGCATTATAATATTACTAATTCTGTGTTATAGTAAGCTAGGTTATCTATTGTTTAATTGATGAATATGTAAGCACAACAACCTGGCAAGTACACACATTGCATTTTATAAGTAGTAGTAGTGGTGGTCTTTGTTGTGTAACTGAAGTAGTAAATTGTCGGTGACTTCGTGAGTGGAAATGTATTTTTGTTTTAAAAAGTTCATGCTTTGTTACTAACAAGGTCTTCGGGTTTTGCATCTAGCTATTTGCAAACAGTCCTTGATTACTTTTTTAAAGAATTCTTGTAATTACTTGTTCCTCTTTTTAAAGAAATAATCCATGTGATGTACTTCAAGAAAATATTGACTTCAGATTATATTTATTAACTGTATTGTCTTTACTCATTATGTTAGTAATGCTATTTTAATAACAAATAAAGAAATTGTTTTGTTTTTATTGTATTTTTTTATCTTGTGCAGGCGCAATTCGTACAGTGATGAGTCTAGATTATGAGATTTTGAAGAGTATGAACTTTAGTGTAAGAGTGACTGACTTAGGGAAGCCTCGTTTATCAAGTGAAATGACAGCTGCTGTACACATCTCTGTGCTTGATATCAATGACTGTGCTCCAGTATTTACAAAATCTGAATACAATGCATCTGTTTTGTTGCCAACCTTTAAAAATGTAGCTGTGATTCAGGTAAATTACTGTAACACTTATTAAGTCAACAAAGAAGTTAATTCTATAATGGATAAACATATATTGAACTTTCAATTTTTGAATAAATAAGTTTAATATAATTCCTGTGCAAGTAAATAAAGGAAATAAATTACTTTATATGATTAAGAAAGTATTATAAAGGTTTTGTCTCATTTTTGCTACCGAAAGCTGTTAGGTTATGTTGTAGTTTTTATCTCTCAAATATTTACTAAGCATTCTAATTATATTAAAATTCTTTAAAAACATTTTATCCTATTCTTTTACATTTAAAAAAATGCTCAATAATTTTCCTGTACTAATGGTGTGCAAAAGGTAAATTCCCTAATTTTTAATTTATATGAGTGATGCTTGTTGGAAATTTCAATGTAAACGTGTTTGTACTGTTTCCAGCCTGTCCACCAGCCATAAAATTCTGAAGAGTTAGTTAACATTTGATTGCCATTAGGACTTTACCTTGTTTAGCAGCCTTATTATTAGATGCACAATATTGTTCATTTTTTACTGCAAAAAATTAATTGGCTGTCAAATTCAGTGCCATTTATCCATTTATTATAATGAAGAAATATATGATATTATTTGATTTCCTATCACAATATCATGTTTATCACAAATTCTTCATCTATCAAAATGTGTGTGTATTAAAAGATTGTGCACACCTATTATTGTCATCTATAAATAGTCATGTTTGGAACATTCTTTTATAAAAATTTTTAAAGTTGAGGGAGATATAATATTTTCAGGGTAGTTACTAGGCACGAAACATTGATTTTATTCAACTCTAGATAACAAACACCAGAGGATAATGTGACAAGCAAGTTCCTAAAAAATCTAAGTTATTTGAGTTTCCGTGAAAAGTGATATTTACAGCCACAAAAAGTTATGTTTGTAAGGATTTACATGGAAATTTAACAGTATGATTATCCACCTTAGGTTACAAGAATTAAAGTAGATAATTTAAAGTGATTTGGTGACCAGTTTTCACTGTGCTACTCAGGACAATTGGTAAGGGTTTTTGTCACACAAAATCTCTCCTCTTGTTACTCAAAACGCCTTACTACATTTAAAGTTGAGGTAGTTATATACCATAGCTTGTGCAGTAGTTGAGCTATAATTCCAATGGCAGATTTTTTAAAAATTTTTGTAGTCTCAAGGCATTGCTCTTTATCATCTCTATGCAGTTCCTGTAGTTCAAAAACTGTCTGTGTGATTGTTGCTTCATTAATAAAGACAAATTGAAACAGGAGAATGATAATCGGATCAAAAATTTAACAGCAGTTGACATTACAAAAAACTCAGTCCAAATACTAAAATCTTTTGAAATTACATGAAGAGTATGTAGAAAATTAAGTAATTGTATTTAGAAAGAAATTAATGAATGGCATTGAGTACTTAAGCCATGTTTGTTGAAAGCAACTTATTTATTGGACAATTCTCACAGCAACCTCTTCCATTGTTGTTATATGAGCATGGGAGTCTTGGGACATGAGTCTAATTTTTAATTCAGACTGTAATAGACCTTGGTTTAATTCTGTTACAGCTTATGAAGAGAATATGGTGAGGAATATAATATATATGAATCAAATGAAATTTAAAAAAATTATGTGCAAATAGCATATGAGAATTTTAGTGTAATAATTGGCTATTCAGTATTTGGATACTGAAAGAAGACGTTATAAAAATGCAGGAATTAAAAAAAATAAAGTAATTTATTTCTTAACTGAATGCCTTTTAACACATAGATATAATACGAGTATTGTCCATTACAACAAGTATTAGAGAAATGTTTAAGTTAAAAGAATTACAAAAGAATTAGTAAGTATTTATCTTGAATTTACAAACATATTTTGCAACATATTTTGAATTTACATACATAATAATCCAACAAGCTCAATTATTAAAACATTTCAATAAATATTCTATAAATATGTTTATTTGAATGATTGTTTGTTTTTCAGTTAAATGCTACTGATGGGGATTCATCAGCATTGACCACTCTTAAATATTCCTTGCTAAATGGAAACACAGATGGTATATACAAGATCGACGAAGATTCAGGAGTAATTTCAGTTAGAGATACAACTAGAGGCTCACGATCATCTCCTCACAAGCTTAAAGTACTTGTGACTGATGGACGATTCAAGTCACAATCGTAAGTTAAATTTCAAGCATTTTATATAAGTTAACCCATTATAGATTGCAGTCTCAAGTTTTTATTTGCTGCAGATGGTATAATGTCAATACATAAGCATCAATGATAGTCATTGAATGTATAGTTGGCTTGACCTTTATTATTTTGTTATTGTCTGTATGCTTCAGATAAGCATGGGCAAAACATTTCTCATGAGTTGGTAACTGCTTTTGCCCCTTGAAACTATAATCATAAAGATATGTGTTGGTAATGGTTTTTGCCCCTCGAAACTGTAACCATAACAAAAATATTTATATCTTTGGAATGTCAGGACAAATAAAGTAGGATTTTTATTGCCATCTTAATGGTTTCTTATAAACAACTTATCATCAGCTACTTAGGTCAAGCTTTTAGTCTAGTGTCTATCGTTCAGTTATATTTTAGTTGTATCGTCACTGTCCAAGATGGATCACATGCTACTCAATAGTGTCCGGTGAACACTTAGTGCTCTAAGGTGATGATGACGGTTTAGCGCTGTTGTATCTAACAACAAACTGGTGACTGAGCAGAGCGTTAATTTATAACTGTTGACCTCTTAGTTGACACTGCTTACGCAGAATTCTCATCACCAATTACATACAAAACGCTGTGACCTCGAACCACACATAGAGAATTGTTGGAAGGCTAGCACTAGTCCCCTCGAATTTGAGCCTATATTCAAACAAATAACTTCGAATTAAAGAAGTTGTACTTCGAATTGTCCATAATAATTTTACATTGGCTGCATATAAGGTTCAAGGGACCAACACAAAACTTTGAATTATCGGCAGTTTCAAAGACATTCGAATTATTCACATTCTACTGTATTACAATTTTTCTATGCATAATTATTTTTTTGAATGTACAATATCATATCACTAATTGTAAAACCAGAAGTTTACTTGTAGTTTCTGTTGAAAAAGTTTGTTTTATTATACTTTGATGTGCTATTTATTATTTATAAAAAAACATTTGGATTAAATTTGTATTGAATTTTATTTTGAAAATGGATTTATATTACAAAATTTATAATAGTTTTGGATATGTTGAGAATTGTTGATTTGATTCAACATTTCCTGATCAACTACCCTCTTGATGTAACTATTGTTTGAATTCAACACAACAAATTTTGTTACCACTCATTTCATATGAAAAGCATGACAAAAAATTGTTACTGTTTGACATGTTAAATTTTTTTTTCAAGATTTCTGATAATAATAATTTAATTATTGTTTATAATAATTCTGTTTAGTTTCTCCATCAGTTGATGATGATGTATGTACTAGGACACTCCAGGCATTTGTCACCTTCAGTGACTTATAGTTATCATGAGTACATTTTCATTCCACCAGACATCCTTTAATTTAATACTATTATTAATCCTTTTCTAGACTAACTAAAATAAAAAATTCAGAATTTTTAAATCTTTCTTCCTCTAAAATGTGTGCTTTAGTTATTTGTAGTTTTTAAATTGAGCTAAATCAATCTTTAAGTTAAATTTAATTTAATTAAAATTTTGCTCTTCTGAGTTGATTATATGAGCGAAGTTCAATTTAAATTCTCTTCCGTTCTTTTTTATTTTTATGCACACTCTTTTTTTCATAGATGTAACAAGAAAATAGAACAATATATTAGGAATAACTGATTTTACAAAAAAAAAAAAACAACCTTTGAGAAATGTTTACGAGGGAGATAATTTTTTTAATGTTTTAGTACTGTAAACATCCGTTGGGAGCGCAGTTCAGATTCGGGTTTAGTTTTCCAACGCCCAATATATCAAGGTGCAGTTTTAGAGAACTCCACCAAACCATTAACTGTGGCTGTAGTAAACGTTGTGGGAAGTCAATTGAATGAGCATCTCGTATTTTCGATCCTGAATCCTTCACAGCTTTTTAAAATAGGTAGAACATCTGGAGCAGTTAGTACAACTGGAGTGAGGTTTGACAGAGAAATGCAAGACCATTACCAGCTGATAATTCAGGTAATAGTTGTCATTTTGAGATTAAGGAAATAATGTTAAGAGTTTGTATCAATAACTACCAAACCCAAACATTTAAATATCTAAAAATCGCTTCTGTACATTTCACTACTATAGTTAGCTTTGTCAGTGAAAATGAACATAAGGCTGATGAGAATTTTGTAAAATGGAAACACAAAGTATAAGAATTTAATATTTTAACAAAATTTTTGTTTAGTATTTTTAATATTATTTTGGGAAGTATTGTAAACAAAGTAATAATTCATTACATATATGTATTGTATTTTGAATTGATAATCTTCTTAAACTGTAGTCTTGTTTCATTTAATGATATGCTTCAATCAGTTACTTATTTATGAATGTTTTAATGAGAGATTTGTAAATCTAATACATTAGAGGCATGAGAAGCCAAACAATATTTGTATCATTTTTGCAAGCTTGGAGTTTAATGTAGTTTTAGACAGTTAAAATAAAGGAAAATATTGTGGCAACAGGAAAAACGTAATATTTGACTGGTGAGGAATTATTACAATTTGTTTTGAAAAATTAATCTCTGATTTACCATAAGCTTTAAACTTTAACCTTATTTTTCTCAAAATAGTAAGGATGTCAGTTAACTCCCTTAGCTTCTCAATATGTCATTTGATTACATTAGTACTAGGATTTTGTACTGACTCAGTTTATGTATTAGGCTCGAAGTGAAGAATTCGGAGATGATGTTCGAGTGGCTCAAGTTCCTGTCAATGTCACAGTTCTTGATACTAATGACAACTGTCCAATGTTTGTTAACTTACCCTACTATGCAGTGGTGTCTGTTGATGCCCAGAAAGGAGACGTCATTACAAAAGTAAGATAATTGCATTGTAAAAGTAAGTAAATGTATAAAATAATAATTCATACTTGATAAATAATATATTACATTACATATATGAACAGGGGTATTAGAATTGTTCACATAATTTAGTTTCATTAGTATTTATTTATTAATCATTTAGTATTTGTTTTAAATGACTACAATCTAAGGAATTCTGATGGTGCCTTTAGTTTTAAGTTCCTTTTTTGGTATTGATTCTGTTATCAACCAGTCATCTCAACTAGCCTCGTCCTCTCAAGTAATTTCTGAAGAGAGTTTTCAATTTCTTTAGTAGTTACTAAATTTACTAAATACATTTATTTAAAGACACTGATGGAGATGGTTCAGTCCAGACGATGTTTTGTCTCGGTAAGTTTACTTAAATTGTAATTTTCAAAAGTTATTAATTAGTATAATGATAAAGTTACAGTTTCACCAGTCATAATTGATAATAAAATCAAAGAGTAATTTATTTATTGTTTGATCTTCCTTTCCTTCAAATTTATACACATTAATTCCAAAATATTAGATTTTTTTGGTGTGATTTAATTATTTTTGAACTGCTACAAAAATATTAAATTATCATTCAAGGTTTTTTAGGAAGTATATGAATGCTATTAAGATTTGTTCTATTTCTCTATTCATTTGAATTGTCAGAATATCATATTTATTTTCGTTTATGTTTATTTTTCTTTGTCTTGCTATCAGTTGCTTTATGCATTTCAAGTTTTTTTAAAATACTGAATGTATTATTTTTAGGTTCAAGCAGTAGATTTGGATTCGGGAGAAAATGGAGAAGTTAGGTATGAGTTGATGAAAGGCCATGGGGAACTATTCAGAGTTTGTCGCAAAACAGGGGAGATTAGTCTTAAGCAGTCATTAGAAGCTCACAAAAAAGATTATCAACTTAGTATTGCTGCATATGATGGAGGTAATTTATTACACTATAGTATATTATGACCATGAAAATCTTTAAAACAATCTCCAAAATCAGAACATTACTGAAATTAGACCTGTTACTTTAAAAACATTATACATTTTATTCTGTTTTGCAAAAAAAAAAACATTTTGTTTATATTTTAGAAATTAGTGTTAAGAATGAATGTTTATCGAAGAACCAAAATCATAATTTGATAGACATCTTGAATAAAGTGGCGTTACTCTGTCAACATTTGTTCAACTGCAGTCAAACTGTATTCCATGATGTTTTGTATAGGTGTTATTAGACTACTACAGTTTTAAATACTAAAATGTTATTTTGTGAGACATCCTGTAATACGCGCGTAAATGTATTACAAGAATCTCATGACTCTTTTTAGCCAGAACGTAATAAATGAATTTAATTTTCTATCCAGATGTAGACAATTGATTTCTATTAACCAAGGTATCAATTTTTGTAAATTACAGTAACATAAAATATGTTTAGGAGTTACTAACTAATGAAACGGCAAAAAAATCATGACTTTAGTAAAGGGATATGTAAATGTTGATATGTTTGATATTTGTTTGTAAAAGGTTTAGATGAGTTCATGTACTGTCAAAGAAGTACACCTTGTTTGTATGTTATGCTTAAATTGTTGGAGCTATTTTACCAGTTAGTTGTGATTGTGGGCTATTTATCATAATTTAATGAATGAACGTAGTGAGAGTCTGATTACTGAATTAAATTTAGTATTTATATTTTACATACATTTATATAATATGATGCAAGGTGACTCAATGAACTTATCGGTATGCTGACAGCCAGGAAACATCAGTCCTCATGATATCGCTAGATAAATCAGTTTAAAAGAAAATTAGAACTATGATTTCCAATAAAATTTCCAAAACTGTCATGGAATTATACAAATTTCCATAAATTCCTCAATTTTTTCCAAGGAATGTAATTCCTGTATAAATATCAAAATTCATGTTTTTCCTGGCACCCTGATTAATTAAATATTCTTAAAAAATTCTAAACTACTGTGTTAATATTTCCATTGCTATTTAAATTAACTTTATATGATTTGAAGTTAAGGTACAGTGTATTGTATCATAATTTACTATTTTGATGACAACATAATTTAGGGATTGTAAATGGTATAAATTATGTATCCAAAATCTGGAATTCTCTCAAATCCGTAATTTTGTACCCCATACATCCTTAAATCCTTTGGATTTTTAAGGATGTACTGTATATACATAATGTTAGCGCGGGATTTAATATAAAAATTCTAAAATTGTTTAGAGTTTTCATTTCTTTTCTTTCCATTTAATTCTAAATCTGAAAATGCCATCCAAGAATTTTTTCCAATCTATGAAAACTGTCTGACACTCTGCCCCTGACATCTTTAGAATAGATGCACAATGATACACCACTAGTCCTACATCTGTGACTACAAAGATTACCATACCACTGAAAGCATTATTTGGTTCACTGAGTTAAAATCAGTTGTCAGTATTCAGCATCGCTTTCGAAAACCTCATTAGGGACAAAATGCATCAGATGGTAGAGGTATTTGAGGATGATACATTCAGTTTCTAGAAGAAAGAAACATTGAGAAGAAACTCACTACTCCAGTCAAGAACCACAGAAAAAAATTAATGCATCCACCCATCTTGGTGCTAGAAGTCTAAAAAGCATAGCTTGACCGAGCTTTGAACTTCAAATACCAAAATCAACAATTCAGAATTTACTGCACAAACGGTTATGTCTACATGCTCATAAATGTCACTAGCAAGATACAATTTCATAAGGAAAAATAATTAGTTTGTTTTATAATTTGAAGCATGCAAATTGAAATCGAACTTTAATGATAAATGAAATTGATGATAGTCCAACTTTTTAAATCATAATAATGGTACTGTAATCACCATAAATGTTGAATATGGGGTTCACAGTAACCTAAATTCATTCATAAATACTTATGGGACTCTTCTTAAAGTGAAGGTATGGTATAGGGTAGTTCATGAGAAAATTGTGAATGATCTTTTCATGAAAAATATTATAGGGGATAGTCTATCTGGACTTGTTAGAACTTTTTATGTTTCCTCAAATAGATGAAATTGAATAACAATTCAATCTGGATGTATCATTTTCATTTAAGATGGACCTTCGCTGGAATTCATCTAGCTGTAATTAATAACATTGACACCATCTCTTTTAATGGTTGAATTGCCAGAGCTGCAGCATTAGAAGTATTTCTTGACCCCCAGAATTCAAAAATTCACTTCTTTTGATATCTTTTTCTTGTAGTACATTAGAAACATAGATTATGGTGTGAAAATGTATAATTTGTTGTATCTGTGGCAGCACATCTCTGCCACCATCATGACTATAACCTAAAAAATGAATCAATGCACTTTTAGCATAAAATTTAATATAGATTTGTTGCATCAAGAGCAACAAATGGATTTCACATTTAAACTTATTAAGGTACCAAAAAACCTTTTGTTTGTGCATTGTTAATGTAAAATTATTAAATGACCATTAGTAGTTTTTTAGTAGCACTAAGTTGAAATCCTGGAATTCTTTGGTAACCACGTATTATATTGTAATAAAATATCTAATTATTAGTTCTACAAATTATTACATTTAACCACGTAAAATGTTTACTAATATCTGAGAGATTGGACATGTGTGTGAGCATATGTATTTTTCCATACAATAAATGCATCTAATCTTTTTTGGCAGGAGCAACTCCTTGTTCAACTGAAGTGTCTGTTACTGTGAAAGTCGTAGATAGGTCAATGCCAGTGTTTGACAAACAATTTTACACAGTGTCTACTCCTGAGAATGTACAGATTCACTCTCCATTGGCAGTTAATATCAAAGCTGAATCACCACTTGGTCGAAAGTTGATTTATAGTATTGTTTCTGGCAACCAATATGAAGAATTTGCTGTTGATTTTAGTACAGGTAATATAAGGTTTAATTTTTATATTTGTAGGATTTTAGTTTGGTTCTGTTTTTGAGTTTGTTACAAGCATTTTTGTTTCATTATTGTTGATCCTTGCTCAATACAGAACATAATATTTGGTAACATTAGAAGAAAAATCTATTTTTCTAATTAAAAATATGACAACCAAATGAAGTATATGTTTGTTTTTCAGTACAATTATGTAATTTTTTTATATGGCTTTTGTTTGAAAATTTAAAAGTTTTAGGACTTGACTTTGTATGGAATACAGTTTTAGCAAGTAAAATTTATTTATCAATTATAGTCCTGATGTGGAAAAATTAATAAATATTTTTTTCTTCATATTTTCAAATTTTAAAGTTTGAGGTTTATTGTATAAGTCCTATATTGGAACCATTTCTTTTATTTTTTCCATTACTTATATCTTGTGTCCATTTTATGTATATTCCTCCCCATATCATTCTACAGATATAAAATGATTATGCAATACATCGTGTGATTTATATATTATAAAGTTGCGACTCCTAGTAAATTTTATTAAATTCTCAGATATCGACAATGAATAATAATAATTATTATCCAAAAGAAGGAATATCTTTATTAGTATTATACTTGCAATACTTAACAAGTCACAAAAGTAACAATTTAGTTACTACTTGAAAAATATTTACAATTATTTCATTTAAGCCAAAGTGATATTATCTCAATGTTAGGGCAATTAATATTTGGTGGATGGATAAGTTGAACACTTTTAAATTTTTATAAAAATCATTGTAGGATTTTGAGTCGGTTTCAGGGATGAATATTTTAATAAAATAAAACATTTAAAAATATTACTTGAGACATATTACCGAAGAAAAATGTAGGTTCAGATAGCATTTATTGACAAAATTTCATGCTCTGGGATAGTTGAAATTCCCAAAAATGAATTCTTTACAATATCATATACAGGTGTTTTAACAAGACTGTATTAATTAAAGTTACTCAGTACTGGTTTATAAATGACCTCCTAATTAGGGGAGGATTACAAGTATAACTCCGACTGTTATAAATTCTTATTAGTTTATAAAACTTATATGATAGACATACATACTGCTTCTAAAACTAGCTTCACATTTGTATTCATCGAAGTAGCAATAAGAAAGACATTAAAGAGTCTGGGTCGTCAATACAGTGATCTATGATATTAATCCTGGAAACTTCTTTATATGTGTTCCGGTATAGGCTGTCAAGGACATGGTGGTTAGTTACCAAGTAACCTTAATGTTGTATAGTCATGTTAAATGTGAGGTTTACTGTCATTTAAATGTTTGGTATATGTTAGGCAAGATCTACATTCTAATGGTCAATTGAAAGCAATTAAATTAACTTTACTGTCACAGTCGCTGACACATTGCTCTGCTGTACTCTTCTTAAGCAACGTATACACTATATTAAATAAATACAACATTTTATCTACAGATAAACTTTTGTATTAACTTAAACCGTATTGCACTTTTCAATTGCAAAACGACCACTTTCAGATGACTTGGTTTCAATAATACCTAATTTCAACTATTTTACATGTAGTATATACAGAATGCTAAGTTTTTCACGATCCTCCTATTCTATCCGACCAACTGTGTTGTGGCAAGGTACTTCTTCTCCTATAAGTCAACCAACACCACTGCAGCAAGGTGTGGACAATAAGCTTGGAGTAATGAAAGTTACATTTTTTATTTTTTTAATGGATATGATCATTTACTCATTGATAATGCATATAGAAAACAAAATTTGAATAAGTGAAAACAGTGATTTATATAATGGTTAACTGTAATACACGGGATGAAATTTACATTAACCAAAGAAAAGGTGAAACTATAGATCTAACTAAATCTGCAATATATTAACTGCAACAACAACTTTTTGAGATTTAGAAGCCTTTCTTAAAAAAATTATAAAACTACTAAGAATCCATCAAATGTATACTGTAGTATAAGGTATTACTTCTAAAGGAATCTAGCTTCAAATACAGTTATCAAAATTCAGATATTGTACTAGTAAATATTAATGAAGCATGCAAGGTTTTCCAAAGACATTGAGTAAAATGACCAAAGCATATAAATCATTAAAATTTGTTCCTCTGTAAAGAGCATTTCACTATGCATCAATGGATACTTGGCTAACTTATGTGAGTAGAACAGTTGCTTCTATTCATCATTGGTCAAAGTTTAGCTATTTTATAGCCTCCTGCCATACCTTAAGCAGATTATTTGTCTTGAGCTTGTGTTTTATTTCCAATGCTTATTATATTGTATGTATTAAAATTTAAATAACCGAACCTTCTGCATTCATACCAATTTTATTACACTAATTTTTTAAATTTGAAGTTAAACTTAGGCACTTGTATTACTTGCAGAATATGCTTCAAATTCAAAACATTATATGCTTGCTTTAGTTGGAGATCTAAGGTTAAATAATATATTAGTCAATTAAAATTTAAAAGACTTGAAAAATCAAATATTACTGAACATATCTTATACGGTCAACATAAATTGGAAATAAAATATGTTAAAATGGATAAAAATGTTAAATTTATATGTAAAATGTTTAGAAAGTGAGTATAAACCGATATGACCAAATTTAGTAATTAAATTATGGCCAAGGGGCTATCCCAAATTTGCAATTGTTTTATTTTTTTAAGAGATTGTACTTTTATGATTGCTTGTAAATATTTAAGTACAAAAATTAGAACTGTAAATTTAGAAAATTGTAATGGTAATCTCCACAACTTCAAAGTTAATTGTCTGAACCTTGCTGTGGCGGTATTGGTCAGATGAAAGAAGAGTGGGACCTTGCTGCAATGGGATTGAGCAAATAGAGTAGGAGACATGGTGAGGGAGTTAACAATGAAGTATAAATTATATGATATTGTGATGAAAGTATTACTGAAACAAATTTCTCTGAAAATTATAGTCTTGCAATTGAAAACTGCTGTTAGGATTTAGGTAAATAAAAAAGTTTACATGTAGCTAAAATATTTTAATTACTTAATAAAAATAATGCCTCAGTTGGTTTAAGTTGTTACTATAAATTATAAATATACTTTGACACTATAGTTTTAGAATTTTAGATGTTGTTCCTCATTAAAAAAAAAATTTCTGAAATAAAAATTTCAGTTGATTCATTTGCATTGAAGAGGGAGTAGCAAAAATTTAAATAATAATTATATTTACATTTAATACCTATTACAAACTAGGATTATAACACTATACTTACTTGCAAAAACTTCATCCCAACAAAATCAGTATAAGTTCATGGCCAGTAATTTTCCTAGCATTAGCCATTGTATTCTATCATCTTATGGTATAAAGTATCATGTATTAATTTATAAAAATCGAATATAAGTGTTTGCTATAGTAACAAACTTTACTTTCATTAGCTAATATAACATTGGGAAGTATGGAAAAGCGTTTAACCATTTATGTAACTATGGCATGGTCTACCTATGCATGGGCGCCCATACACACGTGGCCCCCCCTAGCTCCCAGAAAAATACAAAAATAAAATTATTAAGACTTTCGTACAAATATTTCTTTTTTTATTTTCAGCCGATGTGGAAGAACTATATTTTAATTATAATAAATTTTCACAGTATTAACAATATAAATAGTATATTTACGCGATTCTGCTATATTAACACTTTGACTGAACGAAGTAAGTTTTAAGTCAGAAACTATCGTATATGCATATTATGTGATTATGTCAATGTGGACCAGTTAATGGTTAATGGACCAGTCAATTAAAGGAAAACAGCTAAACAGGACACGACTAATATCCTAGATGCTGACACAGCGAGCCAGCTATCCCAATGAAAAGGAAAACGTGACAGGAAGGATAACCTAGGTCCTTCCGACTGACGCTGCATTTCTTCTCTGTTGCATGTCATCTGCGTTCGACATTGTAGTACTGAATTGGGTGCAAGTAGGAAGCAGGGAGATTATATATTGACTATAGTGTACGGTACCGTGTTACGATTTACAAAATTGATAAATTATTAGCCTAATTGGTAAGTGAAAACATTTCCCAATAACAAAACATAACAAACGTCAAGAATCAATTTCAAAAGAATTCCTATGTATAATAATACGATACATAGATATTACATATTAGGTATATTTCTTTTCTGTTGAGTTAAACAAAACATACCATTTTGTCCACTTATTAATTTTAAAAGTTTATTATATGTTATAGCCTATGTTACATTACCTTTAATTGAATTGTAGAAATTGACGTTTTAATTTGATTTATCTTTAATATTAGTCCAGGAAACGAAGCTTAAAATAGGAAAAAACTACAAATTTTTCGGAAAAGACCGATTTGCATACAAATTTGGGATTAAGTTCAACTTACCCTCTACTTCAAAATCTATATAGTGCTGACAGGCGCTTTTTATTTTTTAAGCGTAAAAACTACCCCTTATTGTCAAAATCTATAAAAAAGCGTAAAAAGAGTGATATTTGGTTCAGATGAATTAAAAATAATGATTGTCTGATACTCTAATTGTAATTGTTAAATATTTCGATCCTCTAAAAATTCATTTTCAAGGGTGAAAACTACCCCTAATTGCTCAAATTAGTAGAAAAAGCCTAAGGAGGATAAAATTTGAATCTGTTTACTTAAGTAGGGCCAATACATTTATTGATTTATATCACAGGGGTAACTGAATTGCAGGTGAAATCTTTCACTAGTCGTAACTCACTAACGAAGCATTTTTTCTCATTTTGAGCGTTATATGAGCAGTTCCTCCTGAAACACGCAAACACCCTGAACCTAATGAGATATTTCAATAAAATCAGATATTCGACTGTCATGCCTCGGTTAAAATTGAAAAAAAAACGCCACTTATAAAACTGAAATAGCCTATATTTAAAAAACTTCCAACCTCAAAATAATTTGTCGGTTACTATCCTATCCTATAATAAATGAAATGACGCAAGAAAAAAAAGCTTTTTATTATATTTTTTAGTATTTTAGTATTTTAGAATAAAGATTCACTCATTCTATAAAAAAATAAATTAATCAATACAAAAAAGCCTGTAAAAATTAGAAGTTTCGAATTTTCTAAAGTGCCTTAAAACTCACCATTTTAACCCTAATTTTTCAAAATCTCCCTGGACTCTCCTTTTCATGGAGGGAATCCCATTCCCCCAGGTATCAGATTTGGCCCCCCCCTATAAAATTATACATGGGCGCCCATGTACCTATGTGCCTGTGACCTCATAGGTGTCAGGTAGGCTGGGCTGTAAGAGTGAGTGTATATTCATGAGAGGCCTAAAATTGTTGGTTAATCCAGGCTCACTGGACATACTTTTATTCTTATTTCAACTACTGTTAATTTAAAATTCTTATTTTATAAAGCAAAATATAAGTAATTAGGCAATTCAAAATATACTTGCATTATTTGATTCTAAATTTACTTTCTATAGAATGTAACAAGAACAAATTATCGAAAGGAGAACAATTCTAGGCAGAAAAATGTTATACTTTAGGTTTTCTTAGCACCATGTTCTATACCTCTTACTTGAATTTGTTCAATTTAAACAACTTCTTTTATAATTCTTTTATTTTAATGAAATACCTTTTTTTACTGTTTCTATCCACACTAGTTTATACTGGTGTTTGTTGTAACTGTCATTTATGTTGTAACTTGTCACACTTCTACAAGTGCATTTGTGTATGTGCATTTGTATGTTTGTTGAAATTTATGTGCATTTGTTGCATGAACATGTTTGTACAGTGTTAAATTTTGGAGTGTTTTGTCCCAAATTTTAAAAAGGATTTTATACGAACGAGAGCCCTGAGCAATAGTAAGAGAAAATTATATACAATAACTTTTAAAGTTTATGTAGAAATAGTCTTAAGTTTTAGAAAATTAATTAAGAAAAAAATGTAATAACTAGATGCATAAAGTATAGAAATCCAAAATACTTTTATTTTAAAAGATTATTTATTACAATTTTACTATTACTTGCGACCAGACTTTTTGTTAACTAAAAGTTGTGAAATTGTTAACTTACACCTGGAGGAAACGTTTTTGTCTTATGACTTATTCAGCCTCGTATTTTTGCCACTAGGAATGCAGTTGTGCCTCCTCGGTACCATTTTTTGAAAGTTAGAAGTGATGTGCTTTCAAAAATGGTAATGAGGAAGCACAACTGCAACATTCCTTAGCGGCAAAAATACGAGGCTGAAGAAGTCTTAAGACAAAAATGTTTCTTCCAAATGTAAGTTAACAATTTAACAACTTTTAGTTAACAAAAGGTCTGGTCGCAAGTAATAGCAAAAGTGTAATAAGTAATTAACAACCAGCTTGTCATAAACAGCAACAAGATTTCGATATTTAAAAGATTCTTGTTTTTTTTATTTCTTAACTCTTAATTGGTCAAGCATTTGAGGGGTGGATCTCTTCTCTTTTTAATTTCTTTTGGGTAACATATTTCAAATCCTTACATTGTCAGATTAATAGGGCTAGGAGTTTAGTAATACTTTCATTATACTTTGAACAAATGTGCTATTTAGTGTAAAAACAATTTTTATTAAATATTTTTAAAAAAAAACAATTTTGAACATATATTTTTAAGTGTTTTTAAAAACTGTACGCATGCTACAGACACAATAAATAAAAATTTTGGAAAAGGCATAAAATATAATAAAAATTACATATGAACATACATAAATATACTACTATAAACAAAATGATATTTTAAGTGGTGCTTACCTTATCTTTAATAGTTTTATACATATAATAATATTTAATTAAAATAGACATTAGAGTATACAGCTGATATTCATCATGTCCTGGACTTGAGTCTTATTGAATTCTGTTCATACAACCTTTCACACTGGGTATAATAAACATAGTGCATTTGCCTCGAAAATGAAATTATTAGATCTAGTCGTATATTTATGGCAAAATAATTTCTGTATTAAATTTAGTAATCGTGTAATTTCAATAAAAACCAATAAACATTAAAATCTGGAACAATATCTAAAATCTTTCCTATAGTACCATTTATTTGTCACATGAATGAAGCCTGCTGAAATGTTACCTTTTTCCTGTTAAAAACTTTTTTGTTACTTTCAAAATTCACATTTACAAACGCTGAAAATTGACATGAAATCCAAACTGCCACAATTTTAATGTGTGTATGCGTTTTAATAAAAGTACTTTTTTGGTTGGGTGTGGCTTCTTCTTGTATTCTTCTTTTTTACTTTTGAAGAATACAAAACTTGCTTTAACATGTATAAGGGAAAAACAGATTGGAAAATTTTATCCACATGGCTGCTCAGGCCTCTCATGCTCTTCACATTATTATTTTTAAATTAAAAATTAATAAACTTTTAGTTCTGTTTTAAAATTTGGGAGGTGTTCTAACTCCTTGCTGGATAAGTCCATGTGTTGCATACAAAATTCTTGTCCTATATAATCCAATAAATCTTAAATACTAACTGATAAACCATTTGATGTTATTAAGCCAGTCTTTATAATATAGATACAAAGAAGAAAGAATGTATATATATATATATATATATATATATATATATATATATATATATATATATATATTTAGGTTAGTTTTTGTTGGTAAAATTATTTAGATTATTTAGATTTTTTGGACTAGGAGATTGACAGACTTACCTTGGTAAGAGTCCACTCTGTAGTCTTGAAATAGAAACACATAAAAGCACTTAACCAATGATATATTTCAACCACACAGTGGTCTTTGTCAATCAAAGAGAAAACACAAAAAGAAATATGAGAGAATGAAATAAAATAAATATAAGTTGTAATCACAGATTGTGTAGAGTAGAAATCAGATATCACAGATGCACAGATTAAAGATATATATATATATATATATATATATATATATATATATATATATATATATATATCTTTGAAGCCATATATTTGAAGCCATATATCTTGAAGCCAAGATATTCAAAATTCTTCAAGCTTCCGTCCACACCAAAAATCTTTTCACCGATCCACCTCAAATTTGGTACAAGCAACCTCCCAACTTGAAAAACATCCTAGTACATCCTAAACTACCTGACCCTGATGCAGAGAAACCACACAAACTTCCTCATGGCTCCTTCCCATGCAATAGACCTAGATGCAAGACGTGTCCAATACACCCCTCAGCAAATAGTTTCAACAGCCAAACAACAAAAATGGTCTTCAAAATACAGGGTCATCATAATTGTACATCGAAAAATGTCATATACCAGCTACAATGTAAATTTTGCTCAGCACAGTACATAGGCCTGACCACGGATGGTCTGAATATCAGAATGAATGGCCACAGACATGATGTTAAAATTATGAATATGGTTAGGCCAACAGTTCAACATGCTGCGAGTCACAACATCACAACTTTTGATGACTGCTATACCACAAAAATAATTAAATCACCCCCCCCCCCTGATTGCAATCCCTCAGAACTGAGAAGATGGGAACTATCATACCAGTGGTATACCAAGTCCAGAGAATCCCCTAACCTCAACATCAGATAAATCCATTCATTTTTTTCCCCCCTAATAGCCTCATCAGACGTTTCCAATCTCTTTTCCCCTGACAGACTTATATAAACTATAATCACTCATATGCTCATGGAAACAATACATATATCTTTAATCTGTGACATCTGATTTCTACTCTACACAATCTGTGATTACAACTTATATTTATTTTATTTCATTCTCTCATATTTTTTTGTGTGTTTTCTCTTTGATTGACAAAGACCACTGTGTGGTTGAAATATATCATTGGTTAAGTGCTTTTATGTGTTTCTATTTCAAGACTACAGAGTGGACTCTTACCAAGGTAAGTCTGTCAGTCTCCTAATCCAAAAAATCTATCTATATATATATATATATATATATATATATATATATATATATATATATATATAAATAAATATATATATATATATATATATATATATATATAGAGAGAGAGAGAGAGAGAGAGTTATTGTATGTAATTTGTAAACAGTTATTCCACCATTAAGTGTGATAATTTTTTACCTTGTGATGAGGAACCTTTCGGTTCCTTGACCATTGTAAAATCACCTTATATATATAAATGTGTGTGTGTGTGTAGGTTTAAAAATTGTAATTTTAAAAGTAAGAAAATAATGTTTTAAATCCTAATACAAATTCAATTTCTATGAACTGCTTGGCGATTAAAAACAATCCAATATTGTATTAAGAACTAGTATTTACATTTTTAAAGGTACATATTCATTATTTATATTTTTGAAATGTGTTTATTGTCAATTAGAAATTTTAAAAATGATGAGATTCTGTTTTTTGTGTTAAAAATGTTTTTTTAATACTTTTGGGAAATTCGTTGTTAAATTATAGTGCCAGATAAAAAAAAAATTACTATAGAAACGTATTCAAAGTCATGATTAAATCTCAAATTTTTTGCTTTACATTATTTTTATAGACTTATAAATTTCATTGCTTAGTAAGACTCTTATTTTTATTTTTATTTAACTGTGTTGTAAATAAAATAATGTTTTTATTTTTATAAATCTGTTGAGCGATTATACTTGATAATTAGATTTTGTGTATGTTACTGTAGGTAAATTTTTTGCTTCAGTTTTAATTCTTGTCTGTTTTGATTCATTAGTTTAATTGCTTATGGTAAAATATAATTATTGTAGATATAAAATATTATAACTTTTACGAATCACAACACACCTGAACATTCTGTATTAAGCACGTAGTTTACAAGGTTATTTAAGCAAAAACTGATGTTATTCTGTAATTTCGCAGCCCCTGACTCTAACAATGGGCCTTGTGAGTATCTTCTGTTCATATTTTTGAGCATTGCTTTTTGTGCTTTGTGCAGATTTGGTTGATGTGCACTGTCCATGTTTGCATTGCTTGGTTTTGCTTTAGAGTTTAGTTTGTTTTTATGTTTTGTAAATTGTTTGGGAGTTTAATAATTTAAATGTATAAATTAGTATCAATATAAATTTAGCGTTTGCTGAAGGATATTTGTAGTGCACTGTGAAGCTGCAATATGTTTTTTTTTCATATGAAGTTCCAAGGATTTCTATCAATTGCCTGGTGTACTTTTAAATAGTAGAATATACTTCTTGCTTACATTGTTCATTTCAACTTTGAACTTGCTTGATAACCTCTTCTTGTGTTTAGTAGTGGTTAAATTATGTACCTTTAATTTCAGTTACATGTATTTTCAAGAATTTAAAATAGCACTTTAAAAAATATTTTGTTTTAAACCCAAAAGTGCACCAATTTTGATTTATATTGTTGTGTCTTTGTTGTCTGATTTCATAGCCTAATATCTAACTTAAATTAAAAGTAATATTTAAATTTTTTTTCACTTATAGAAACCCTTATTTTGTTGTAATTCATTATAATATTCTACAGAAATTTTTATCATAAAAATTAAAAAAAATATATAATCATATTTCTGAAATAAAAATAATAATATTCTAAATATTCGTTGTAAAATTAGCTTACAATGAATTAAGTAATACTTATTACTAGACTGAGTAAACATTGCTTGTAGAAAATATGTGAACTACTGCTACTTCCCTCTTTGGCCACGTTTTGTCGGTCAGGTAATAACCCTTATCTTAATTTTCTAGCTCTCTCTCTCTCTCTCTCTCTCTCTATATATATATATATATATATATATATATATATTCTTGATATTTTACGTTATCCATTGTTTTTCCGTTGCACTGACTTTATGAAGTTAATATATTACTATTGTAAGTAATTTTATCCACCATTAAGTGCAATGATTTTACCTTGTGTGATGAGGCACTTTTCGGTCACTTGACCATTGTCGAATCACTGATATTTTTCTGGTGTAGATGTTCGGTCCGTGATGTTGGTATTTGTTGACGTTACACGCATTTTCTCTTGATCTGCGTGTATGATGTTTTTATATAGTATGTCTTCTGTATATGTGGTCTGTAGGTTTATTAAATTGTTGTGTGTGTTTTTTCTGAACACAAAAATAATAAAAATAAAAAAATCTACCTAAAATATAAATACACCAATAACAAAATAGAAAAAACTAACAAATATATACAACAAAGAATACTACACTCCAACATACAAACTAAACAACAAAATAATAAATTATCTTAATAACAAAAACCACAAAACAAAAACAGAAAAACATAACCTATCAGGAGTTTACAAAATTACATGTAAATGTGACTGCAATGCATTTTACATAGGGAAAACGACCAGATCATTTAAAATAAGATTTGAAGAACATTACAGAGCATTCAGAAATAAAAATACAAAATTATCAAATGTTGCAGCAAACCTAATATCACTTAAACATGAAATAGCAAACTACGAAAATAAAATAACCATACTTGAAATAAATAATAACCAAATAGAATTAAACTCACTAGAAAAATACCACATTTATAAAAACACACACAGCAATTTAATGAAGCTACAGACCACATATACAGAAGACATACTATATAAAATCATCATACACGCCGATCAAGAAAAAAATGCGTGTAACGTCAACAAATACCAACATCATGGACGGAACATCTACACCAGAAAAATATCAGTGATTCGACAATGGTTAAGTGACCGAAAGATGCCTCATCACACAAGGTAAAATCATTGCACTTAATGGTGGATAAAATTACTTACAATAGTAATATATTAACTTCATATATATATATATATATATATATATATATATATATATATTTGTAGATTATGCAACACTGTTTTCTTGTATATACTTATCACTTTCACTTATGTACTTAAACAAGAATCTTACTTGGTATTTATGCGAGCGCTTTCAGAAGCTAGCGAGTGCTTCCATCTTCTGGCATACTAAACGTATTTTGGACTGCGGGCTGCGTTGAATCTGCTGTTGACCTTGATGTACCGTTAACTTCTACTTTTAGTTTCACTGCACTGTGCGAGTTTTCAGCATTTGTCTTGGGGTTTATACTGTCTATTAGATTGAATAATTTGTCGTTTTTTTGATTTTATTTGTATCTGTTCGTTGATGATGTTATTTTTATTTTTATAAATTTCTAGTTGTTCCCAGATTGTCATTTTGAGGCCTTTTTGAACTTTTTTTATTAGGTGTATGTTTTCTAATGTGGGGAATGTGTGTTTGTTTTTGATCGCGTGTGTGGCTAAGTTTGAATTATAAATTTCCGGTTTGATGTATGCATTGAGGTCTTCTTGATATCTATCTTTTAATTTCTTTTTTGTTTGGCCTATGTATATTTTATTACAGTCTGGGCATTCGATTTTGTATATTCCGTTACTAAGTGTGGGACATATTTCTTCTGGTTGGTTTATTTTGTTGATTATGTTTCCTGTGTTTTTGTAGGCTATGTTATATTATTGTTTTTTAGTGTTTTAGTTATTCCTTTTATGTTGTATCCTGTGTATGTGAATGTAGCCCATTTTGTTGTTTGTGGTTCGATTTTAGGTTGATTTATTTTTTTAATATTTTAAATTCTAATTTATCTATAGTTTTTTTATTGTATCCATTTTTTTGGGCTATTTGATATATTATTTGTTTTTCTTTTGTTTTTTCTTCATTTTTTAGAGGCAATTTTAGCATTCTGTATAAAAGTGAGTTATATGCGGCCATTTTATGTTGTGGGGGATGGTTGGAGTGGTTTGGTATTGTATTAATGGTTTGTGTGGGTTTTCTATAAATGGAATATTCAATGTTATTTGTATTTCTGGTCAGTGTTAGGTCTAGATAGTTTATTTTATTGCCTATTTCTTCCTCCATGGTGAATTGTATGTTAGGGTGTAAGTTATTGATTTCATTTAGAATGATGTTATTATTTATTGCTTTATTTTGTGAAATGTATAATCCGTCATCGACATATCATATTCAATGTCCGTTGGGGTCGTGTGTTTTTATGGTTTGTGTGATTAATTCATCAAGTTTTTGGAGGTAAATTTCTGATATTATACTTGAAAGTGGTGATCCCATTGCTAAGCCGTCTGTTTGTTTATATATTTTATTATTGAATATGAAATAGTTTTGGTTTAGTATGGTCTTTAGGCATTTTGTGATTTGGTTTGTGTATTTGGGGTTGGTTTTAAGGTCAGTTAATTTGTTTTTTATTATTTGGATGGTTTCGTTAATTGGTATATTAGAGTACATGTTTGTGATGTCGAATGATGTGAATTTGGTGTTTTTGGTTATGTTTATTGTTTTTAGTATTTCCGTTAATTCAATTGAATTTTTTATGGTGTATTTATTTTCCAATTTAAGTTCGTGTTTTAGGTTTTTGGCTATTGTTTGTGATATTTTATAGGCAGGTGCGTTTTTAAAATTTATTAAGGGTCTTATGGGATTGTTGGTTTTATGTATTTTGATGAGGGCGTTCATTTTGGGGGGTTTTGGGTTGTCTATTGTGTATTGGTAGGGGTTTTTTTGGTTGAATAAATTGTCATTGTTTTTTGCTAACTGTATGATTTCGTTATGGTATTTTTTGGTGGGGTCTTTGTTTAGTTCTATGCAATTGTTGGATTTTATGAATTCTTCTGTTTTTTGGTTGTATTCTGTTTTTGCTATGATAACTGTAGCGTTGCTTTTGTCCGCTTTAGCTGCAATTATTTCGTTTTTGAATAGTTTTTGTTTCAGTTTGTTAATTTGGTTTATTTGTACTTTATTTTCAACGTGATTTCCTTTTTTGAATTTTTTGTTGATGATTTTGTTGATTTCATGCGATGCTATGTTTCTGATATTATCTTGATTTTCGTGATTAATGAGATTTATTGCCAGTTCTGTTTCTACTATGAGGTTTTCTATTGTGTTGTGTAATTTTGGTTTGATGTTGGTTTTTGTGCTATTTTCGAGTATATTTATTTCTTCTTTGGTGAAATTTGTTTTTGTGAGGTTTATAAAATTTGGGTGGAATTGATGGAATGTTGTGATATTGTCCATGTTATTTTGCTTTTCTATTAGTTAGTTAAGTTTAGTTTCTATTTTTTGTTTTTTAATTCTATTAAATTGTTTGCATTTTTCTTGAATTTTGATATATTTATAATGCCATTGGTTTGGTTTAAGTATGTAAGCTAATTCTAGGTGGGTTTTTAAGAGTGTGTTAGTTAATTTGTTTTTCTTTGTGTACAGGTATTTAATTTCATTTTTTATCCATAGAGTTTCAGCTTGTTTAGCCGTTTTTTGTGCAGAACTAGTTTGGTTTTTTATTATTATTTTGGCATATTTTGGTGTTATTTTGTTTTTAATGCATTGTTTATTAAAATGTATATTATGGTTGATATTTATTATTTGTTTTCTAAGTTTTTCAAATTTGTTCAATAGTTTGGTTGCTTGATTACCTTGTGGGGCGATATCCATATTTGTAGATTATGCAACACTGTTTTCTTGTATACACTTATCACTTTCACTTATGTACTTAAACAAGAATCTTACTTGGTATTTATGCGAGCGCTTTCAGAAGCTAGCGAGTGCTTCCATCTTCTGGCATACTAAACGTATTTTGGACTGCGGGCTGCGTTGAATCTGCTGTTGACCTTGATGTACCGTTAACTTCTATTTTTAGTTTCACTGCACTGTGCGAGTTTTCAGCATTTGTCTTGGGGTTTATACTGTCTATTAGATTGAATAATTTGTCGTTTTTTGATTTTATTTGTATCTGTTCGTTGATGATGTTATTTTTATTTTTATAAATTTCTAGTTGTTCCCAGATTGTCATTTTGAGGCCTTTTTGAACTTTTTTTATTAGGTGTATGTTTTCTAATGTGGGGAATGTGTGTTTGTTTTTGATCGCGTGTGTGGCTAAGTTTGAATTATAAATTTCCGGTTTGATGTATGCATTGAGGTGTTCTTGATATCTATCTTAACGGTACATCAAAGTCAACAGCAGATTCAACGCAGCCCGCAGTCCAAAATACGTTTAGTATGCCAGAAGATGGAAGCACTCGCTAGCTTCTGAAAGTGCTCGCATAAATACCAAGTAAGATTCTTGTTTAAGTACATAAGTGAAAGTGATATATATATATATATATATATATATATATATATATATATATATATATATATAACGACATAGGTTATTCAAATACAAGAATAATTATTAATTTATATTCAAAGCTTTTTGTTGGTATATCAACATCATCAGGAATGAATAATACAATAATGCAAGCTATAGGCCTATAATGTTGAGGCCTATTGCTTCTATTATTATATTATTCATTCCTGATGATGTTGGTACTGTTTACCAATGAAAAGCTTTAAATATAAATCAATAATTATTCTTGTATTTGAATAACCTATGTTGTTTTAGATTATTAAACAGGAAAACATATTATATATATATATATATATATATATATATATATATATATATATATATATATTTTTTTTTTTTTTTTTTTTTTTTTCTTTAATATTTCCAACTGATATCTAGAAGTAGTCCTTTACAAATGACAGATATTTTAATCAAACAGGTAATATTTATTTTAAGTTTTTTAAATACCCCAAGGAATTAAACAAATCTCTTATTTAGAATTTTATAAAAGTGATTCAAAACAAGTTTGAATTTGAATATAAATCACATTTTTTAAAAAAAGTTTGCATGTTTCTGTGAATTTTCTGTCTTGGTAACTAGTGTGTATCTCATACAGTTTTTTAATAATTGGCATTTATTAGTTTTTTTGGCATGAAATAGTACAATTTCTAGTGTATAGTTCATTACATAATTTGAGAAGAACCTTTGTGCATCTAAGGTAATCATTTTGTAGCAGGTTCATTACCAACATCATATGTTTTAAAATAATAATGTGGATCAGGTAAGGCAATATAATATTATTATTTTAGGACGATATGATATAATAATTATATCTGAACATCAAAATTAGGCTTTGAATTTGAAATTTTATTTTTAAAATATATTGAAGATGTAATTTTTATTTACCAAAAATGTATGATATTAATTTACCAAACATATTTTCAAATTACTTTCTCAACTTTTACTTAATAAATATGAATAGCCTTTTCCAGCTTTAGTTTGAAAAAAATCTGTGTTGTTTCTAGATTACAAATAATGTAAGCATGTTGGTTACATCCTCAAATTCTAGAAAACTCTAAATCACTTTTACTGACTTACCAGTATTGTCTTTTTTTATTGACACTTTAGTCCATAGTGTCAAAATTACACTTTGAATGCACAATCCATCTCTATAAACAAACTCTGTCAAACACTACTTATAAAATTTATTGATTTAATAAACTGGTTTCAGCAGTGTGTAGAAGAAACACACAGCAAACATATTCTTCTAAAATAAGTTTTATAATTATAATTAGAAACTGTTATAATAATTTAAATGATTATTATCTTAAATGTAATTGTTTTTCAGATTTAGAATTGAACAAGAATAAATTTTGTTGCATTTTTAAATATCACACTTATACACATATAGGCTGTTAGCGGCTGTACAAATAGAGAGGGGGACTATTATTTCAACAATGGCATAAACTAACAGAGTGAATTTTTGTAGAACCTAAAATGCATTTTGTATATCAAATGATTGCAATTTAATTTATTGTCATACTGTGATAATGTCTATATTTTACAGCTATTTCGAATATTTGTCTTTTCTACATCATGTTAACCCTTTGATTAGCAACGTGTGTAGCCCTCATTTGGCCCCTGGGATCAACATATTCTTGAAAGATTTTTACACTTTTCTACATCATTTTAACCCTTTGATTAGCAACGTGTGTAGCCCTCATTTGGCCCCTGGGATCAACACATTCTTGAAAGATTTTTACACTTTTCTACATCATTTTAACCCTTTGATTAGCAACGTGTGTAGCCCTCATTTGGCCCCTGGGATCAACATATTCTTGAAAGATTTTTACACTTTTCTACATCATTTTAACCCTTTGATTAGCAACATGTGTAGCCCTCATTTGGCCCCTGGGATCAACATATTCTTGAAAGATTTTTACGCTTTTTTTTCTAATTCTTTAATTTATAGTAATATTTGTTAATTTTAAAAAAATTACCTATTTTCTCATGTTAACCTAACTTTACCTTATGTTTACAGACAATTTATTTGCTAAAATTATATGTTAATCTTTTTTTTTTTTGTAAAATACTTATCCATTGTAAAATATTAAAAACATTTCTTCATTTTTCAGTCATTATTCATTGTAAAATACTATACAAACTATAAATGCGTGGGAAAACCTTTGAACACAAAAGAATGCTGACTATGTACTGTGTGTTAAACAGGGAGCGGCAGAAATACCTGACGGTTTTAAAATAAAAATAGCTTCAGTACTTATACATATTTTTTAAAGTTTATTATTTGTTACACATTATAAAAAATGGCAATTTATGAAAAACACAACTATTACTTAAAGATTACATCACTTAAGTGGTGTCCATTCCTCGTCATGCATTCCTCCAGTCTTGAAATGAAACTGTCAAACACTTTTAGCAAACATCTCGTTTGTTATCGAGGTGATTTCTTGAGTTATGGCTTTCTTCAAATCCTCCAGTGTACGGGGTTTGTTTGTGTAGACTTTTGATTTGAGGTAACCCCAAAGAAAAAAGTCACACACACTGAGGTCAGGGGATCGTGTGGGCCAAGCAAAGTCACCATTCAGTGAGATAACACTGCCACGGAACTTAGTCCTCAAATAATCCATGACGACATTTGCTGTGTGAGAAGTGGTTCCGTCTTGTTGGAACCAAATCTTTCTAATAGCTAAACGTTTCCTTTTTACTTCTGGTATCAAAAACTGTCTAGCATCCGTAGAAAACGTACATGGTTGACTGTAACCGTACGCCTACCTTCCTCAAAAAAGTACGGTCCGATGAAACATTTCTTAGTTACTGGGCACCACACTGTAACTTTACTACTATGTAAAGGGCGTTCGTGCAACTCTTGTGGGTTCTCATTCGACCAATATCTAAAGTTCTGTTTATAAACATAGCCATCAAGGTGAAAATGAGCCTCATCACTCATAGAAGATTTTTCTGGTCATCCATCGAATTGATCATTTGCTCTGAAAATGCCTGGCGATTAGCGTAGTCATGAGGCGGAAGTTTTTGGACGATAGCAATTTTAAACGCATGAAAGTTTAGATCGTAGTGCTAAATACATCTTACTGTGGGATCAGACAATTGAAGAGCGGCAGCTTGTCTACGCGCCGGTTTATGAGGGCTTGTTAGCACAGCTTGTCTCACTTGCTCAATGTTGTCCGGTGTTTTCACTGACCTTGGGTGGCCTGTAGGCCATTGTTTTAAAGATAAACCAGTTGTTCTAAAACTATCCACCCACAGTTTGATTGTGCTTCACGATGGGATGCGTCCTTTACGACTCGCATTAAAACGCCTACGAAACTGACGTTGTGTAGCAACAACCGAATCACCACTTTTAAAATACATCTTAATGACAAATGCATGATGTACACCGGGCCACTGCTTCATGGCTACTGAAATGGCGTTGAATGGCCTTGTCAACGCGCCGCTCCCCACCACCCCCTCCACACAACTGCTCGACTGTACGCGATTGAAAATCGTCAGGTATTTCTGCCGCTCCCTGTATTTATTGTCCAGAGAGTTACAGTTATTTAACCTAGAACACAGCACAATACACAAGGAAAAAAATCGTAAATGTACAGGAGTTCTAATCTGAGAGAAATGGTAGAATGTACATATAAGGGAATGCTCCCGCTGGTCATAGTGCGATCTCACGTACTCGTTGGTGAATGCTAACCAGAGGGTTAATAAATAGGCTATATTTTTTACTTTATTATGAATAAACTTTTCGCAGTGAAGTATTACCAGTAGCATGATAATATGTAAATATTTATGCTTGTGTGCATGTGTGTATAAATGAAAACTTCATAAATAACTTTTACACGATTATAAGAGTATTTTGTGTTTAATGACAATCATTAGTATGAAAATTTCTCCCTAAAATCAGTTGAATTAATTAATAATTTAGTAATAAGGTTGTGAGACTTTACAGTTTTAAGAATTTGAAAGATCATATATTGCAGCTTTATAATATTTGTACATTTCATGTCAAAGTATAAAACTGACTATTTTATAATCAATTAATAATTCATGTAAAATTTACTATAAATGAAAATAGTATAGATTTTTTAATTTGTTATTTAGCATAATAATGCTCTTAAATATTGAAATAGGTCTAGTAGTTTACATTTAAACTATTAATGGGTACTATTGATAGATTTTAAAAACAATGATTTGGTACCATGTCTGTATATAAAGTTGCCACATGTTATTAAGCTATTACGATACTCGGGTTTACAAAAATTATATATTTTTTTGATTGCCATTAAAACGTTGCTCTCAAAGATTTAATTCATATCTATAGCCTATGTTAATGCAAACCAATTTTTTTCAGGTCACTGGTAAATTTTATGAACTCATTGGGGTAGTTGACAAAAACTGAGAACAAACATGCTTATTGATTCATTTAAAAATTGTGCTTCTGTTCCATTCGGGAAGACAGAAAGAAGTTGCACAGAGCAAAATCCGGTGAATAAGCAGGATGGTGAACCAAGATCATGCTATTTTTGGTCAGAAATCGTCAAAATGTAATGGCAGTGTGGATAGGCTTGTGGTGAATGTGTCCATTCTCCACTCCTCCTCAAATTAGGCCGCTTGCATTGCACTGCATCAAGCAAGCATCTCAGAACACCCACATGCAGTTCTTGATTTATGGTTTGACCTTGAAGTACAAACTTAGAATAAACAATCCCTTTAAATAAAGAAATAATTAATATTTTCATGTTTGATCTCACCTGCTTTGTTTTTTTTGGGTTGTGGAGATAATGGCAACTTCTACTGGGTTTGACCCATGACACCAATTCTCATCACCAGTTAATATTGTAGAGAAAATTGTTGATAATTTTCTGTCTGAATTTAACTTTCGTGTACCCTTCCATTTAATTTAGCTGTTGTTAGTCACTGATGATACACGTCACCTTAAGAGGCCTTAATAGCGGATAGTGCTAAAATAGAATTTCGAATGTTTCGAATAGTAATTAATATTTGTCTAAAATGTTAACAGTACCTAGCATTTTAGTTTGATTGTTGTTACATCCAAAGTTCAAGTAGTACAAAAAGAAATAAAGTTTGTGGGAATTGCAAAATCAAGTATTTTTTTTTTTATTAAAGTGGTGGTATTTTGTGTTTCCAATAATTTTAGATGCATTTTAAAAACATGTTTTTTTAAAAAATATATTGGTTATTCCATTATGCTTTCAGGTGTATTATATGTTGTGGATGAGCTGGACTATGAAACAACCCAGCAGTATGCTCTAACTTTACGAGCTACTGACAGTTTGTCTGGGGTATTTGCAGAAGTGTTAGTGAGTGTACTAGTCACAGATGTTAATGATTGTCCACCAGAGTTTCCATTTGATTCTTACAATGTATCTGTGTCTGAAGCTGCTCCATTTGGCTCACTTGTGTTGAAAGTCATTGCTAAAGATAATGATACAGGTTTGTTTCACTTAGGAGTATATATGTACTGTATTATTATTAATGAATAAAATATTTCAAATAAAAGAATTTTTTAAATTCATAAAAGCTTACAAAAATGTATTAACATCTTCAGGAAAAACAAATATCTCTGTCTCTCATCTCTCTCTCTCTCTCTGTGTATATATATATATAACGTGTATTATATTATATATAATACACATACACAGTAGCCCCCTCTTATTATAATCATATTTGTCAGAAGCATATTTGGTAACAATAATAGAAAGATAACAATAACCAACATCGTAATCACGGTGTGGAGAAGTACAGCATTGAAATCATTGCATTATGGCCACAAGTGTAAACTGAACTATATGTAGGCCTAGCATTAAAGTAAGTCATTTTAATTCCATAACACTACAACTACAATCTAATTAAGGCACATGGAAACCATGAGTGATTACTTACCAAATTTTACAACTCCAGACAGTTTTATGTACTGTAGTAAAATTTTATAACTATGACTTTTACTTGTTATATTTTGCGGGCATACTTATCGTCAGATTGTTTTATTCCATTGTTGATTTTTTAAAACACTAATTGAATCTAGCATAATTTAAAAAAAAACTTATTGAACTAAGTAAAAAAACTTCATAAAACACTTTAAAACTGAAAACTTCATCATAAAAGACTTTGATCTTAAATACACTTTAAAATTTATTCACTTTTTTACAAAGAATTCCTCAATATGAAAATCCTTGTAATCTTCTAGTACAATATTTTTGATAAGTTGTCCATTTAAAAGGTTTGTTGAAGTTTTCTTTTTTTTTAACAAACTGCTGTAGAACCTCAATAACTTGGTGAACTTCCTGTTTAGATCTTTGCAGTACACATTTGTCATTTTCATCATCATCAGTATCTGCTTCAGTAACCTTTGATGTTGAGCAACTGCCACAAATGTTGCCAACAGTCATTCCTGCTGTTGTTTCAATGGTATCGTCAACTTCCATCCTCTCAGTATATTCTTTTAAAAACAAATTAAAAGGCTTCAAGCCCTCTTCTGACTTTTCCTAAGATATAGAACCCACCTTTTCTAAAGGAATTTTTCACAGTTTTTTCTGAAACATGATTCCAAGATTTTGATACAAGATGAATAGCATTGACTAAAAAAATATTTTTAGCCAATTCATTTGAAATTCATCCATATTTTATATTATTCTAGCATGCATATCTCGTTGGTTAAAAGCTTTCAGATTTTTTTATATGCCTTGGTTACATGGCTAAATAAGAAATGCAGTATTGGCCGGAGGATAAATCACTATGTTTCACCACAGTGCTTACATTGTTATGTGAAGTTGCTATGTGCAGTCGTCTATTATAAGGAAAATGCGTTTCAGGCTGGTATCCTACTTAGTCGCCCATCCATTAAAAGTTTTGATATCATGTGAGCATTGGAGTTTGAATGATACTCAACCAGTACTTTTATGATATCTTGAAAACAGTGTTGATTTTTAGATTTTCTGATGATTAAGACTTTTCCTTGTTGTCCAACCATGTTACACAAAACATTTACATGCTGTTTACATATTTAAAGGTACTAGCATTTTCATTTTTGAGTATATAAGTATGTTCAGGTAAAGCAAGATAATAAAGACCTGTTTCATCTGCATTGCATATGCAACTAAGAGAGTACTCAGCTATCATTTTTGGCCATCCATATTGTAACTAGTCTGCAGCTCCAACAAAATCAGCATCTATTTTTCCTCACGTGATTTCTTATAAGCAATGATTTATTTTTTCTTCTATCAGTTGAATCTTACAGCTGTAGCTTTAAATTCCTGCTTTCCTATTTTTTTTTGCAAGATCCTCTGCCTTTTTTGCACAATAATAGGGGACTAAATTGAGCAAATTTTTTGTGAATATTTTTAAACCATAATTTCAAAACTGATTCCACTTGTGAATCTTTTATAACAATTTTTTTTGCTGTCACGATTTTCATTACACTTTGATAATGACAAGACGGAGTCTTTGTTCTTCAAAACTTTACATAAGAGAGGTTACAAAACGCTAAGTTGAGAAGTACCATTTCTTTGACTCATTTTTGGTAATTTAATGTATTGATCTAGAATGTCAAAATTTTCTTTAAGACTTAAATTACGTTATTACTTTTGAGATTTGAAGATCTTCCTACACTTTGAAGATTAAAGTAACACCAAGCTTCACAAAACAAATGAAAAAAGATCTTCCAAAATTACTTTATGAAAAATCACACCTAAATCACTAATGTATGTGAAAATAAAGAAATAAACGCTGTACTATGCAGTAGCCGTGCGAACAAATCATGTACAAAGAACTAGATGGACAAACAACTACTATAGATGTAGGTTGTGAGTCACTCATGTCTCTCAACTGATATCTCACAATTTACCATACTTGTAAACATTTTTGTTTGGTCTGTTGTAGTGAACGCATATTTTACTGCATTACAAATTAAATGATAACAGTATGTATAGGGATGTTTATAATAAGCAACTTAATTACAATATATTTATACGATTCCATGTCTGTTTTAAAGGGAAATGAAAATAATAACCTAATTATAATATTAAGAGTGATCACACTATGGGGATGTGCTACTGTTTATATATATCACTTATTTTAATGAGGTGTTTAAACGCGCGCGGGTACGCACGCACGCACACACACACACACACACTCAGTCACTCACTCACTAAAACAGAACTAAAAATCACACACAGACACACACACATATATTAAATTAAAATGTGATATGGTATTAATTTAGTGAGAAATTGTTAATTATATATTTTTATTTTCAGTTCTGTATTTCTTATTAATTAGTTTAAAATATACCATGGATTTTATATTTAACATTTATTTGTTCGTTCAGGTATAAATAGTGTAATACGTTATAGCCTTGATCGTAACTTTGGAAATACATCAGAATATTTCCATGTTGATCCTGAAGACGGTTCTGTTTACTTAAAGCGCTCTCTTGACCATGAGATTCAAGATTCCCATCATCTTGTGATTGTTGCAAGAGATACAGGAATACCTAGCCTTTCCACATCAGTTCATGTTTGGCTCACTGGTAGGTATAATTACTACTTAGTTTTGTAAAAAATGTGTATGAAGTTGTATAAATTTGACTCATTAACTGCAAAAGAGAACATCTGTACTTTTTAAAAATTTTCAGGAGATGAGTGTTTTAAAGTTTTTGTTAAAGAAATTAAATAAATGTAAACATTTTAGTTTCTCCTGTATTTTTAAATTTTTGTGTACTTGTTATGTTTGGTTCAATTTTTTTTTGTATTAACTGTGTATTATGAACGGCATTTTATTTGTATTATCTAAATTTGCAAAGTGAAAATAGCATACTTTCAGAAAATATCAGGAATTTTATTTCATTTACATTTTTTTAAACATTTTGAAAGAAATACAATAGTAAATTACACAAAAGGAGTTGTAAATGAAACCTCTGATGTTTTAGGAGAAAGAATATATCAGATGGTGAAATATTTCAGCATGAAATAATAATTTTTGTACCGTTTTTTTCAAAATCACTTTATTTTTCTAAACTTTTGAATGAAACTGGCGTGTGTAAACTATTTTTTTTTATAATTAAAATTTTTTCACAGTTTGTACTAGAAGGCGGTAAGTGGTAGGTAGCCTTTTTTTATTAAAGATCAATAACTTAATTTATAAATATTATTTTTTACATTGTATATAGTGTAGTTATCAAGACTATTATATTAACATTTGTTGATTCCATCTTCGCGTGAGCTACTAGTAATCACTTACACTTTTAAAATTTTTTAAACTTGCCTATAGTAGCACTTACTTTGCTTGTTGAGGACGGCCGTTTCGGGAGATGTGTCCCTTTGTCAACTCAGACCTAGAGTTACGGTCTGAGTTGACAAAGGGACACATCTCCCGAAACGGCCGTCCTCAACAAGCAAAGTAAGTGCTACTATAGGCAAGTTTAAAACATTTTAAAAGTGTAAACTATTATATTGTTTAGGATATATTTAAATCAGCTAAATCTATGATTAAAGAGTATTACATTTTGTTAGCTCATGTCTTTTTTATGTTAAATAAATTTTGAACTCTTATCATAATCTCGTCAAGAATAATTTCAGACATACTTTCAGAAGTATGATTACATAATTTTCAGAAGTACTTTGAAAATATGGAGATTTATAGATATATTCAACGAATAGAGTATCAGACTAACAATGATAAATATGTTTACCATTACTTTTGACATATCTAATGATACTTTGTATGTTATGTGTTTTGACATAGTCAAACTTATACAAAAGTATTTCAATAAACTTTTTTTTTAATATTCTTTACTTTAATTAATATTTATAAATTTATAAAATCATGTTAATCTTATATATTTGATATTAAAAAAAAATACCTGATTTGAATTTTGTCTTTTTTATCTAGTTATTGATATGAATGACAATGCACCAAAATTTGAACAGACATCCTACACTTGTTGGTTGTCTGAAGAAGCAACAAGGGGGCAGTTGGTAACATTGGTTTCAGCAAATGATCCTGACATTGGTCATCTTCAGTACAGCATTGCAGCAGGCAACCAGCACCACACATTTGCTATCAACTCTGAAACAGGTGTGTTTTTCTTTATTTAAATTAATATTTAGCTTTGTAAGTAAGACACAAAATTTGAATATAGAGTTAGTTTTAGATCACAGTTAATAGTGTTTTGTCTTTTACACATAACTTTATATGTAAAAACATATTTTTATAAATTAGATTTTTGTAGCTTTTATTGTGAGTATAATCATAGACTTATTAATAAACTAGCATATTTAAATAATTTATTGCATAATAAATAATTATTTATGTTCACTTTTTCATTATTTACACATTTTGAAGTTGTATTTGAAACAGCCCTCTAAGTATGAAAAAAATATAAGTAACGAAGGATATGAAACAAATTTGTAATACCATTATACCAGGACTGTTGGATAACAAATAAAATGCATGCCTCAAACTTATCATAACTGAAGTTCTTTATTTAATGATTTAAATTTACTGATAACTTAAAAGAAAAGTGGTTTTTGTTGGTAAAAGTTGTGTTCATTATTACTAATTTTTTGGCAGCTAATAATTTGAATATTTTTATAACCTTATATGATCCTTTGATGATACATGATAAAACTTTATAGGTACTCCTATATCTAAATATGAAATTAATTGTAATATCGTAAGGATTTTAGAGAAAGAATTTCAAGAGCTTTTCAATATTTCCACATACATTTAAATATTTTCAATTTATTGTTATAAAAACATATTGCCATCATGTTAAAATAAATACATGCTTGAATTTAAATTAAAGTATTGAAGCGAGGATATATGATTGATACAATTTTTGTACCTCTTTTCCTATGTATTTACAAATTTGATAACTGTTATTATAGCTTGTTACAATATTATTTGTTGGTTGTAGGAATAATCACGGTCATTAACCTCCACAAACTGACAGAACTACAAGCACACACTCTGAACATCTCTGTTAGTGATGGTGTCTATACAAGTTTCTGCCGTGTTCGAGTTGAAATGATTTCAGCCAATCAGCACAGTCCAACCCTGGAAAAGTATCAATATGATGTGAAAGTTCTTGAGAATATGCCAGCAGGAGCATTTGTGACTAAAGTAGTAGCTACAGATACTGACATTGGGATTTATGGACAAGTAACATATTCGATTCCTTCCCAGATACTTTTGGAATCATTCTCTATCAATAATGTTACTGGTAAGCTAAATGAATACTAATTTTTCCTTGAGATTTTTTGATATTTAGACAAATTATTGAAATATGTTTAATAATAATTTTAAAAAATAATAATGAAGTACAAAATATTTTGACAGTGCAGTGTCACATTGCATTAATGACAATAAAAAATTTGAATTTTAAACTCCAATACATTGATTTCAAGTTAACATCTTTTTAAAATTGACTTTTTCTCTGGTACAGTTTAATAATAATTAACATTAAAATTCGTGTTATACTATGTTTACTTATTATATTTAAAAACTTGTTAAACTTGTTACTTCTTTATTTTAATTTTAAATAAGTAAAATAATTAAACTTTATGTTTAAGAACAATTTATAACTGACAAATAATGATATTTTTGTTTGTTGCTTGCGATTAAGAATCTAATTCACACTTCTGTCCAAAAGGAGAAATTGTTATATAGGTTTCTCTGTCTACAGTATGCCAGTAATAATCAAATACTATAGTATTTTGTATGTATAAAACATGTATGTAAAATTCAGTATTAGAATTGTATAAAAATTGTTCATAATTTTAATTGTGCCATGTTTGAAGAAAATATATAAATACATCTCAATTCATGTTCCTTAGGATTTTGTTTTTGATGAATCATTTTTACATTTTTTTAATATTAATCTTCCTGCTGATATTTAAAATAAAGCATTAATGTTTTTGGTATCATTGGAATAAATCTGTATCACCTATTAATTTCCCCTAATAGATTTTTATCGCCTATTAATTTCCCCTAATAGATTTGTATCTCCTATTAATTTCCCCTGATAGATTTGTATCGCTATTAATTTCCCCTAATAGATTTGTATCGCCTATTAATTTCCCCTAATAGATTTGTATCGCTATTAATTTCCCCTAATAAATTTGTATCTCCTATTAATTTCCCCTAATAGATTTGTATCGCATATTAATTTCCCCTAATAGATTTGTAATTAGCTATCATTTTGACTTGAAAGTTTAGTAGATTGAAACAAGTTTTTAATATATTTTGATTATATTGTTTATTCTGACAATATTGTTTTAATATAAATTTCCTTTTAACCATTAGACAATAATTGTTAAAAATATATTTCTCAAAATAAAAATTATAATCACTACTATGAAGTAATAATTTTGCTAACTGGTAATTATACCTCTGCATTGTTAAATCACTCCAAGTCATTTTTTGACTAATAAGGTTATATAAATTAATATGAGTATGGTTAGAATAAAGTAAATATGGTATTCTAACCACCATTCAGAGATAAGATGTGCAGCTCCAATGATGTCAAAAGTGTGTCAGCCAATAGGCAACACAAGAGCAGAAAACTTTTACTACTGCCAGACAAAGGGCATTTAAATTTAATTTACAAGTTAATGGGGTAATTTGAATGCTTATTTGTTATGTTGCCCCGTGAGAGCTCATAAAGTTTGGACCACTCTTAATTCTTAGATAAAGCTACTCTTTTCAGCTTCACCTGGTTAAGAGAGTTCTCTTCTTCTTTTGAGGTGTCAAACTTGCTGTAGTGATCTCCATAATGGCGATCTTCACTTGACCTGACCTTGTCTAAATTAAGAATGCTAGAAGTCGCATCAATTATCCTTACTTATACACAAGTCAAAAATAAAACACAATAAAAATCACTCTAGGCTCTATCACAGTCATTTGAATCAAAAATTAAAATTACTGTGCAAGAAGCAAGAGTGTGCATTTTAAAACACATGTTGAGAGAAAGAACTACCTCACATTCAATGTATCCATTCTTACACATTCTTGTGTAATGATTGGGTATACAGTTTATAGAAAACAGTAGTTGATAGACTCCCATAACTATTTGGTTGAAATTCCAACTATTTAAATAAATAAATAAATATATGTATTGTTGATTTTGTAAATTATTAAACATGTTGAAATTTGTTTGATAAGAAGGGATGGTTTCAGGTGAGGTATGGACAAAGAGGCCTTTAGACAGAGAGAAGAGGTCTTTATATGAGCTCCCTGTATTAGCTACAGATGGAGGTGGAAAATCAGGACTAACAACAATTCGTCTATCTGTCGGTGATATTAATGATAACTATCCACAGTTTCAGCTGTCAGAATACAAAGCTTGTATTCATGCCAACCTTACTGTAAACTCTGCTTTTCTTAAGGTAACAGGAACAGCTTTTATTTCTTTAATTATTCAAAAAGTTGATAGGGGGGAAATTTTGGGGTGAATGTCGTTTAACTGTTCTAACAATCTGTGATAAGTGGCTGATTATCACGATTGTTTAAATTTGGTATGTAAAATTTTAGTATGCAAAAAAGTCAAACGTAAAACATTATGTAAATTTGTTAATTTTAATTTTTTTATTTAAAAAAATGTCAATGTTTTCCTTTAAATTGTTTTACATGTTTAAATATTTAGGTGCAAAGACTAACATCAGTTGTAAAAGACAATGTTTTAATTTGTATGCATTTATGTTTTAATTTGTAAGCATTTATCCATGAGAAATATTGTAATATTTTCTAGGTGAAAGCTACAGACATGGATGAAAACTCATCAGCTCAAATAGAGTTTTCCATTTATGAAACACAGACTAGCGGAGTTAAGCAGTTATTTGGCATCAACACTAATACTGGAACACTTGTACTACTCAAATCTGCAGTGCCTTATGGTAAGAACTGCCAAATTTTGTTATTGCTTTATAAATAGTATAAAAAGAAATGCTAATGGAGCTCTCTCTAGATATCATGGTTTTTAGTTATTATAATAAATTGTATTGTATCATGGAATTGACAATACAATTATATGAAATGGAGAATTTTTAGTCAAGCCTAATATAATAATAACAAATTGATTTAACATTTTTTTTTAGATTACTTACAATTATATCAGATAGTATTACCTGAAAGTTCCTGTATTATTAATAGACTTTGTTTTCAACCCGTAGCTTTGTAATAAATGTAACATATAAATAATAAAGTCACTGAATTAATTATAGTTTCTAAGTAATTAAATTGTAGCATTTATATGTAATGATAAAATAGTCCTAAGTTGCAGAGTGGTATTGTGATTGAGTCCCCCAGAGTCTGCACACTTAGATGTCCTTGAGGCTCTAGCAGTGTATTGAACTTGCACAATACAAATCTTCAATAAACATATGAAAATAAATCCCAATGAATTGTTCACTAACAATTGAGATTAAAATACTATTTCAATTGATTATACAATCCATATATAATCTTAATCAAGAATGTGAATAAGTACAAGCAATTTCATATTGGTTAACTAAATTATTATTAAATTATTAAAATATGACTAGTTCAAGCATAAAATTAAGGAAAATGCAGTTGAAACAATCCTCAAATTAATGTCATTTAAAGAGAATATATACTGTTGTCGTTGTGGTAAACAATTTGTTGATTCCATCTTAACGTGAGCTACTAGTTTTCACTACACTTGTAAATATTTACAAACTTGTCTGGCCGAGTTATGGTCTGAGTTGACAATGGAACACATCTCCTGAAACGGCCGACCTCAACAAATATAAGTAAGTGGTACTATAGGCAAGTTTGTAAATATTTACAAGTGTTTAGTGTAAACTATTGTTGTTAATTGTGGTTATTCACAACATTTAAGACGGTTAAATATAAATACTGATGCAAGCTTAGCAGTCATGATGGGGAGATAACTAGATGAAGATAGCTAGCCAGAGTACCAAGTAGAATGTAAGCACAGATTATACTTTTTTTGCGTTAACTTGGCAAAATACCACTACTATATACTACATAAGTAGTATAAAAACATACACAAAACTCACATATTAATCATTTATTTATTTACTCTTATGCATTTCAATGACCAACTTCTGTTGTAAGTTAGAGTTTGTAGTAGACACACTCACTGATGATGATGACTTGGTCATTGAAACGCGTAAGAGTAAGTAAATAAATGATTAATTTATGAGTTTTGTGTATGTTTTCATTTGTTTTTAACATAACCTCACAAGCTAAGCTCAAAGAATATTTGTTTACATAAGTAGTGTTTTTTTGCCAAGTTAATAAAAAAAAGTATAATTTATACAAAAACCTCTGTACAACACAAAAACTGCAAGTTATAAACACAGAGTTTAGAAAAGATTTTTTATAATAACAAAGGAATCATGAATAATAAGATTGAGTCAACAGTGGGTTAAGTTTTAGATGTGAACATAGAGTAAAATAAATGTCAATGTGATTTTGTAGGCCAGTGTCTACTCATTGATGCTGCATGTAAGTTTGATAGATGGGTTTGTAGTTGTCTTCTGGCATTACCTGAGTCATTTTGGGATGGGAAAATATTGGGTTCTGTGCTTAACAGACACTGTTAGGTTTAGAGTGAGTAATTGTTGTTTAGTTTAAATTGTGATTTTTTTTAAAAATAAAATGACAAATCTTAAAAGTCAGGAACTTTAGTACATGCATGATGAGAACATTGTAGTATCTGCAGTATGCCAGGTATATTTGCCCACAGTGTAACATCTTACAGAAATGTTTTGCCATCTCTTTGCCATCACCTTTAAACTCTTCAAAGGTTGAGGCCTAGAAACTTGCCTCTTCCTTATGATGTCACTGAAATTATTCATATTAATGTTATTTGTAATTAAAATGGGCAAATATTATCAAAATGTAAAGAATAATTATTAAATTATTATAAATTACTAGTAATTTTCTTCAGTAACAATAATTCCAGTTCGGATGATCTGAAGTTTTCCATGATAACCGAAATACTCAACCAAACGATAACATAAAGACTAGACTAATAACTTGACCTGAAATTGACAACTGATAAATTGATTATAAAAACACATTGGGGGGGGCTATAAAAATCATAGTTGTCATTTTAACATCTATAAGTATCTTTATTAACCCATTCACTACCAAAGACGGAATTTGCCCATTACCATTGTTTGAGCGCCGGAAATACAGTTAGCGTTGGTGTCTAGTTATGCATAACTGTTTTCTATACTCTTTGTTTGGTGTTCCCGTAAATATAACCTCTACTTTAGTTCTGTTTACGTTCTTATTTAAAAATGTTTGCACGCGCGTTCTTAGGTTATGTTCGTTGTTCAGTTTACATTTTATAATGGCTAATTGTGAACAGGTATTTCCTGATTCAGAAGAATTTACAGAGTTCATAAATACTGTATTATTTGACAGTGATGAAGAAGTAATGGAAAATATTGACCATGGGGCTAGTGAAAGTGATAGTTCTTCTGAAAGTAGTAATGACGGGGATGAAATTACGAAAACACCGAGTTGTGTGTCTAGTTATACAGATTAGTTGTGGGTTTCTAAGCCTGATAATGTAAATAATTTAAGATTCAGTGGTAATTCAGGAATAAATCCTATCATTTCATGACGTTTATCCGACAAATCCACTGAATTTTAGCACAACTCCTACAGTCTGCACAGCTACCAAACAGGTCAAATTTTGGACGACCATCTAATTCAACAGATTGGCTTCTACGCCTTCAAGGGAAATATTGGGGCCACTTTATTAAAAAAATTCCATCAACATCAAAAGCTAGGCCTTTAAGATGATGCTAAATCTGTACAAAACAGGGAAAAAGGAAAGAAACTGTATACCAGTGCAAAAAATGTTAAGTTCCACTACATTTGGAAGTCTGTTTTGAGAATTATCATACCCAGACAAATTATTAAAATTTAATTAAATTTGTGTAAATATTGTAAAAAGTGTGTAAATATGTTTGTTCATTAATGTAACAAATCACATTGAAGAAATAGCTGAGGTGAGTGTTAATAATTCATTTTTGGCATGCTAATCAATTCAAACTATAAAAATCAAAAATATATTTGGTACTGAGTATCACATTTTTTTATGACTAATTTGGTAGTGAATGGGTTAATGATGCTAGAATTGAGAAGTGGCAATATTTCTTTAGTTATCAGAGAGGTTTTGTATTTGCCTTATTAGAAGCATGGGGACGATAACGGAATAAGAAACATCAAGCCCACTCAACATTCGACAAACAACTCAATGATGTTGTTTATAACGTGTTAGACGCATCAATGTACCCTCTAAAAATATGTTTAGTATAGCCAAATAGACGTCTGTAGTTCAAAAAAGGCTAAACAAATGATATTTAAGATTGAAATGTGACCAATATTATTGTTTTTAAAATTAATTTAGCTATTATTAAATTATATCTGAGGTAAATTTTTATTTAGGTTATCCTAGTCTCCTGAGGCTAACATATACGTATCCTTCAGTAAATAATGTTTACAATAGAGATACCTGCATAACCTACAGTACAAAATATTTTATATGGAGTTAATATCCATGAAAAAAAAATTAAAGGTAGTGTGATTGTTCAATAGTTTCTTAGCTTTCAAATGGATGAAACTGAGTATTTACTGGGTTTATTATATGATTTTTATCTCTTCCAAAATTTATTTCGATTGATGGTATATCTTCTATACATAGATATCTCTGAAAATGCAGGCATAATATGTGAGAATTATGTGTAATGGAATATTATTGTAACTGAACCAATTGCTCAATTTACAAGACCTTTATATAAGACTCTATTGGATTATAACAGGATTTTATGCATTAAATATTTTATGATCTTCAGGTAAACTGCCTGTTTCATTAATGATGTTGGAAATAATATGGTTAAAAGACTTTTTTAGTTGTCTAATTGAATCCAAATGTTAAATTTTTGCTGTATTATGAAACATTTCAGTATTTTTATGTTCGAAATATTCTTACTCTTTTATTATAAGAATCAACTTCAAGATAATGCACCACTAAGGCATAACAAACTACTCCCAGATGTACCACCAATTCAGACCTTACTCTGTTTAGTAACCCGCCACAAAACTTGCTTTTGTTTGCTAACATTATTCAAACCATAAAAAAACTAAACAAAATTATGTAAAGATGTTTCTTTATGCTCTTGTCTATAAACCTTTTTTTATCTTAGCCTTATACACAAGACAAGTATGTTTCTCATCCAGTTTTTTCAAAATTGAAAAAATAACCTTTTGAAAAATTAATAAAACATTACATAATTATAATTTTACTTTGTTCATCCACATTGAATCACATTTTAAATAACTTACTTAAGAATGTAAATATTGTCCATATCTAAGTTTGCAAACTTTTGAATTAAGATATAAACCCTTTTATTTGTTACAGAAAACCAAGTGTTTCAATTTTTTGTCCGTGCAACAGATATTGGTAAACCTGCTTTACATGCAGATGTTCCCATTCAGGTGTACATTATGGGACCCCATGACATACCTCCTCTTTTTCAGAGAAGGGATGAAAAATTTTTCATTTCAGAAAATGCAGCTACTGGTGAGTATATTCAAAATTTAATATTATAAATTAAAGTATATGCGTGGGTGTCTTCTTATATTAATTCACATTACCTTAAACCAAGGTTCTATAAAACTTATTTGTCTAATGTTTTTAATAAATTTAACCATTTTCATGTATTGAGGTTTTAGTTTTTTTTTTTTTTTTAACTTTTCGTGTACATTTTTAAACATTTCTTTTATCATAGTTTATTAAGTTAAGGATATTATTAAAATTAGTTTGAATCCTCACAGAATTTCAGCTACGAGTTAGGAGCAATTTAATTTTGACAGTTAAAGATTCATTTCCTTCCCACTTTTGAAATGTATTCAGAGAACACTAGATTTTGATTGATTAAAAGATGCTTGTAATGTAGTCATGGTTAGTATTTTCTTATTATGCAAAAATGGAGAAGCAGATCTTTTGCTATGAATCATAGTGAGAGGGAACAACTGGACCTATCGCAAAAAGAAAAAGTATATAAATGCTTTGTCTAAATTAATAAAAACAGCTTGTGCAAGGTTACTTTCCATGTTAATTTTTAAAAGTTTATTTTTTAAATTTAAAATATAAGGGTTGTTCAAAAAGTAATGATAAAAACTCTTTACAGTGTTCGAATGTTTTTTATTTAACTAACTCCCTCAGTTCTAATTCACTTTAACCATCATCTGTGTTCCTTCTAAACACAAACGGCAGGCCATCTATCCCAAGCTCCTTGCAGCATGCCTCTACAGCTTTAATGATCTTATGACTATTTGTGAATTTACATTAGTGAGCATAATCTTGAGTTCATGGAACAGCCACAAGTCACAAGTAGCCAAATAAACTGTTTGGAAGGTAATTTGTAATTGTAATACTGTGAGGATTCAAAAAATCGATTACAATCTTGACAATGTGCAACCTCTTATGGCCTTGGTTCACTAAAATTTTGTTAATGTTTTTTGTGGTCCTTTTTTGTAAATATTGTGATTAAAATTTATTTGTAATAATCTACTTTAACCATATGGCCTTGAAATACAAAATGACGGTACAAAAAATCCCATTGAAAACGAAAAAGAGTATCATCATAACCTTATTGGATTTGCATGTTAATATTTGCTTTTTTTGGAGTGCAATGTTAAATGTATATATACAAACTCCAAAATGTCTGCCACTTGCTAAGAATAGGAATTGTCATGACAACGAAGATCAGATGATTGAATAAAATAAATGCAGTACAGCTGACATTTTATATAAAGCCAGCATTATTTTGCACTGTATTTACATTATATAGCATTGTATGTGTTTTCAGACTTCATGGTCTTCCAAGATTATCTATAATACACATGATAAGAGTTATTGTAGTGCAGAAAATAAATCTTTTTTTCAATTTCTAAAATTTAAACTTTATTTTTACAAGATCTTATTTTTGGAGATACTTTCTTGTTTGAAAACAAAATTTTTTTTCTTAGAAGCACTGTTTGCCTAACATGTTTTAATATGTTAGGTTAATAAAATCAGCTAGTGGTGTCACAAGGTATGTGGTAGGTGTTCTGGGGAGGATCCTAAATTTTTTTCAAGATGGCCTCTAAAGAAATTGAATCATGTTGTTGAGTTTGATTCTTTTAAAACTGTTTATTTATCAATAAACAGCTAGTTCAGCGTAATATGATACCTTTATTTGTTTAGATTATCTAATCTTATTCCGTGGGTTCCTACAACTACTATATTTGTCAAGATTACATTAAAATATTCTTAAGTTTTGTAAATTTCTAATATCATTTATTTATGTTCTAAATTGTTATTTTTGGTTTAATAAATGAAGATATTATAATTTCTACTTTGGAATCTACCAATTTGATAATATTTCAGTGGCCATGGAAACGGGTCAGTATCATAATAAATATTTTACCAAAACAAATGCTGCCTACAAGGACAATGTAATTTTAATAATAGTTTTGGTGTACATCATATATTAATTTGTAGTACATCAATAGTTTATTCAGCCACCATCATAAAGTATGCAGCCATTAATCTGTTTTCTGCATAGTCTACAGAGCGGCATTTTGAATAATTGGAATTGAACATATCACAGTATAGTTTTTAAGACTGTACGTTCAATATGTCAGATATATTTTCCTAATACTTGAGCTGTTTCTGTGGTAACGAGACAGTTATAATCTGTGGCTGAGAACAATTTATTATAATTTTAAATGTGATTTGGAATAAATGTATATTTTTTGCAGGAAATGTGATAACTCGAGTAAAATTAGGAACTGAAATACCTGTAACCTATCGTTTAATTGGAGGAGGCCCCATGTTCAGCATAGACTCTTCTGGAGAAATTAGTTTGACAGAAACTTTAGACAGAGAATCTCAGCCATCCCATAATTTGGGAGTGCTTGCTCTCACTCTTTCGAGTCCTCCTTTAACAGCACTAACTGAGATATCATTACAAGTACTTGACTACAATGATAACACTCCACAGTTTGACAGTGAGGTATACACGATGGCTGTTGCAGAAAATGTTCAAGAAGGAACATCCATATTTAAAGGTAATTAAATTGTTGTATAACAGGAACAAAATATCATTTTTAAAGTTTTATTTTTAAATTGAAAGTTAATGAAATTCAAAGGAACTTATGTAGGGGTTTCTAAGGCATTTTACTTAATTGAAAAATAATTAAATTATAAATATTGCCCTTATATTAGATATCCTTTAGGTTAGGTTTTACAATTGTAAAGCAAAAAATGCTTAAAGTAGTAAAAATTAAATTGTGCTCTAAATGTTACACTTTATTAACAGTACATGCATCAGACTTGGATGAAGGAAGCAATGGAGAAGTTCGTTACTCTTTGAGTGAATCTGGTGATGTCTTCGGCATAGATCCTTACACGGGATGGATAACAACATTAGTGCCTTTGGACAGAGAGACAATACCCACATATACAATGACTGCTATAGCTACAGATAATGGAACTCCTGCATTGTCTACCACAGCAATGGTTGTTATAAACTTGGTAGATTATAATGACAATCCTCCTGTGTTTGCTGAAGAAACCTATTCTGCATCAGGTAATTCGTTAATATGTTACAAAATTATGTAATGATTTAAGACCATAAACTATCATGATTAACTTTATGTGTCATAGAAACTGAGGGTTCAATGCCAGTGTCACAAGGGCTTTTCATTTAAGTTTTTGTTACAAACAAATGAGCCTGTAATATATAGTGATTACTTCCATATTTGTTAGTTTCTTGACATACTGATATGATTCAACTTTTATATAGAACTTTTTATCTTCATTTGTTCTATCTTTCTTCCAAATTTTTGTATATTTCTTCATGTATACCAACAACTCTATTTATACTGTTTTTTCACATTACTTGTTTGTAATTCTTTTGATCCACTTGATGTTTAATATTCTACAATAATAAACTAATACAACACTTTGAAATAGAAATAGCTAGTTAACCTATTTAAGTATCTAAATTTTGCTAATATTTTATGAGTCCATCAAGAGTATTAAAGACAAAACTATATTATATTGTTTATCCTGTTGAAAATTTTTTTTTGTCCAAAGATGAATTCTATATAAATATTTTCATTCACATAATTTAATGTTTTTCTCCTCTATGTAATATTCATAATTAATCTATTCTGTATGCTATAACTAAATTTTCGGATATTAATTTAGGTATTTTAAGAGAAATGCTAGTATAATCATTTAGAAACTAGAACTGAGGTATCATTAAACAATCATTTTCAAGAACCACGTGATATTAATTTATTCAATTATGCCATTATTAGTACACCAGGGTGAAAATACTATTTATTTCAGGTGTAATTAATTCTATCTTAAATTTCTTTTATATTTAAAATTGAAATTATATTATAATGGGTTTTAACAAAAAAACCATTACTGTTTTATAATATTTAGAAATGTTAATTCATTGTTACTTTTTCCAGTGAATGAAGATGCCCTTGCAGGAACAGTTGTGGTTCAGCTATCTGTAAGTGACCTTGATACAGAGTTGAGTTCCAGTGTTGAGTATTACATCACTGAAGGAGATCCAGAAACACAATTTGCAGTGAGAGCAACAGGTCAAGTGTATGTAGCGAGGCCATTAGATAGGGAGAGTCAAGACAAGTATTTCTTGACAGTACAAGCTACTGATGCTAAATTTGTTGCTGTTACTCATGTCAATATTGATGTCCTTGATGCTAATGGTAAGTGCTATTTATATTTATATCAATACATAAACTGATATACATGTTTATAATTAAAAAAAAAAAAAAATTGTTAACTCTGATGGTAGATAAAGTAAACTTATGCAGAGTTAACTCTGATGTACTGTCACTAGCACACAGAAGAGTCCTGGCCCAAAGCAGGTCAAAACGATAAGGCCATTCCCAAAGAAATTTTTAACACAAATCTCCATTTACTGATAATTACAATACAGAAACAAAATCATATTTAATTCATTTTGTACACCCTTTCTTAATAAAATTAGTACTTTTACCTGTCTGTAAATGCTTATATTACTTACTAAAATATAACTACTAAAAATTACTGTACCGTTAGGTTATGTTTGTAGGTCAGGAATATATCAACTGAAATCCGAGCATAATTCATTTCTATGCCAGGTCTCCTCTTGTGTGCCGGTGACAGTAGAGGATGATACTTATATAAAATAAATACCTTGGAATGTAATCTGATGAATGGCTAGCATTGTATAAACAGTAGATGTTGAAACTGGAACAGATTTAAGGGTGTAGTAATATCTGTTTTACAATATGTTTCTGAAATATACGCTTGCTGAGTAAATAACTACTTTCTAACTAAAATTAAAGTACTGTACTTGCCTATTCAGTATGCAGATCCATTCAAAAACACAATATTTCTGGTTGATTGCAATACATATAACTTTAATCTATAAACAACCATAGTCAGCAAAAAGGATTGTCAAACAAGTTCTGAATGGTTTTGGAAACTGAAGGACAACAAGAAAACTGTTTTTGCTTATATCTATTTTAAAACTCTCAATACATCAAAGCATACTTCAATCATTTCTGTTGTAGTGCATTTTTTTTCTTATTCGTCATCAGACATACAAGGAAGTGTTCTTCAAAGACCCTTGACCCCGTCTTATGACACAAGGTAGATTCATCCAACAGGCAAATCTTAAGTTGAAGATGTTCCTGCAAAAGACATTCCATTAAGACAATTAATGAATTTTTCTGGTTTGAGCACATCAAAGATTTGAAGAATGATAAGGATTAATAAAGAATGGATAAAGAGGGGTAGGAAATTCAAAAGTGAAACCCTGGACAGGTGGAGAAAAGAAGTTACTGAGCAGAAACATTAAAATTAAAAACACCTGGCATGTTGGAATGCCAACTGTGTTTAATGGGAAGTCAATAAAGGAAATCTTAAATGAAAGTGTAGCAAATTCATCCTTCATTCCTAATAAAAAAATTAAATTTTGTTTCCTTTTTTGTACATCTTTATGTGTACAGTGTCTTACTTGATGCAAACAATGTTGAATTGCTAGTAGGGTAAGAGCTTGCAAATAAATTGAATTTAACCATTTGATTAGCAACATGTGCCTGCCCTGATATAGCCCCTGAGAGCAACATATTTTTGACAGATTATTACACTTTTTCTTTTTCCTTTATTTTTCTCTAATTTTTAATTATAGTAATATTTGTTAATATTTTTTTCTTATTTACTTATTTTCTTATGTTAACCCAACTTTACCTTACACAATATCAAGAGCACAGTGGTACAATATATTACAATAAAAATATTGAAAAGAACCCCAATACCACAAAAATAATCAAAAATAACAAATAAGACAAGTTACTTATGATTAAACCCTTATGTACATTTCGATGACCATGTCATCATCATCAGAGGGTCTTGTTACAAAACACAATCTAGCACACAAGAAGTTACAAACTAGAATGATGGTTTGTAACTCATTCTAGTTTGTAACTTCTTGTGTGCTAGATTGTGTTTTGTAACAAGACCCTCTGATGATTATGACATGGTCATCGAAATGTACATAAGGGTTTAATCTTAAGTAACTTGTCTTATTTGTTATTTTTGATTATTTTTGTGGTATTGGGGTTCTTTTCAATATTTTTATTGCAACTTTACCTTACATTTACTGACAATTTCTTTGCTAAGAATTATCTGTTAATCTTTTTTTTTGTAAAATACTTTCATTGTAAAATATTGCACAAACTTCGAAACAATCTGTAATACGTGGGGAAAACCATAGACTTTGTATGCGAAAGAATTTCTTCATTATTCAATCGCCTATTCATTGTAAAATACCACACAACCTTCAAAATGACCTATAACTATACATGGGAAAACCAATAGACTTTAGACACAAAAGAATGGTGTCTATGTACTCTGTGTAGTATTTATTGTCCAGATAGTTGCAAATATTTAACCTAGAATACAGCAAAATACAATGGGAAAAAATCGTAAATTTACAGCAATGCTAATCTGAGAAAAATGGTAGAACGTACATATACGGGAATGCTCCCGCTGGTCGTAACACGAGCTCAGGTACTGGTACGTGAATGCTAATCAAAGGGTAAATTAATGAAAATGAATTATTATCTTCTTAATTACCGATCTTTAAGACACTTGTTGATAAATAGAGGATGTTTGAAAATTGTCAGCTGCAGAGGAGATAAAATTGGTAAGAAAGTTACAAGAATACTGTCACTGCTTATTTATATAGATCCTAGCCCAAAAAAATATTATCAATAAGAAAAATATCCTAATGTCCATTGTGAGATTTATATCCATTATTGATATTTTATAGATATATTTATTTATATTTTCTGCAGAGTATTTTTAACTGATTGGATAATTTAATGTTCTTACAAGAATTTACTTTGCTCAAAAAAATTGTTTATGGACAAATTTTATTTTAATTACATTTATAAATTTGTTTGAGATAAATAACAATTTTTTCTAATAATATATTGTCAACTATAGATGAACAACCACATTGTCTACGAGCAAGATACAGGGAAGTTATATCTGAAGGAGTAGCTCCAGGGTGTTATATTCTTACCATTCTGGCAGCAGATGCTGATCTGGATCCTAAGCTCAAGTTTTATCTGACTGGAGAAGGAGCATCACACTTCCATCTTGATAGAGATACAGGTAAGCAATGTGTAAAATTAGTTCTTCAAGGGATTATTTCTTTTAAATAATGGTTTTGGGGAGTGTTGTTAAACATTTTATATAGACAAGGTTACTGGCCAAACATTATTTCCTAAATGGATCGGAGAGTAATATTCAGGTTTAAGGTAGAGAAAATCAATTTCAATGATTTATTATTAAAGAAAGCATCCATGGTGTGCAGAGTGTCAACCCTGATATAAAGATAATATTTATGAGAATGATGAGAACGTGTCTGCCAACTAAACCTTAGTGCTGAAGGAGGGTAAAAAGTTGGAATAAAGTAGGAATAAGGAAATAAACTGGTAGCTTTTCAGGAAATTTGAATGTGGGGATGAAGGGCCACTTTTCTATTATTGTAAATAAAGACAAATCATAATTAATAATATTTGGATAATTTTAATTAGATAATTATCTAATAATATTTGGATAATTTTAATTACATAATTATCTAATAATATTTGGATAATTTTAATTAGATAATTATCTAATAAATTATCACTGATTTAAATAAGTCTATTAAAAATCTAAGGAAAACTTTACATGCATTATACATGGTCTATTATGGTTGCTGTGGTTACATTAAAGATTACTTGAGATACAATATAAGTTGTATGATTTGGGGTTATATTAAACTCCTACCATCAAATAATATTGATGACTTAATAATGTTTTTAGGATCAGTGTTTTTTTTATAATCGTTTAGACAAGTAATTTTGTCACGGTCTTGTTGTGCATGCGACTGTGAGAATATTGACTGTCTATATAATTGAAGTTTACTAAATGTCAATTTCAAAAAGTTCCAGAATTGAAACTAAGGAAATGTATCAGTTTAGATGTGAAGTTACAAGTTCTAAAGCAGTTAGAAGCAGTATTGTTAATATTTAAACCCAATTACAAAAAAAGAACATCAAACAAGAAACATACATATTAAATTATTATTGAATGCATTTTGTTACCTGACATGATGATGTAATCGTTTAATCCTGTACATTACTGTATCCAGCTTTTGTAAAATAACTATTTGTTCAACATTCGTCTTGTTTTATTATAGGTAATCCATTGTATAGACAGCAGACATTTTTGATGCACCTCAAGTGCATCAGATAATCTACTTTTTATATTCTGATGATCTACACCAAAGAACATTGATTTTTCTCATTACGTTGATTAAATGATAAATTTTAACCAAACTAACAGCCAAGACTGTTTAATTTGCACTTATCAGCAATTTACACATAATTAGTTATAGCTCAGAACATTTTTTCTCACTAACATTAATGGATAATAAGAAAGTACCTTAAAGCCAAGACATTTTGCATCAACATATAATTTTGTATTTAATGACTAATGTTATTAATTAATGTTACAATTTTACGAAACCTTTTCTCCTAAAATTTAATTCTCAATCTATATTGCTTGCTAAGAAGGTACAGTGTGGTGTAAGAAGAGTTGGATAGTTAAGTATAGTTCTGATAGCATTATCTTAATTTCATACACTATTGCTCATATAAGCCGTGTGTAATAAAAAAAAATGCAATAATATTTTTGTTTATAGGAGAATTGAAAACTAATCGTTTGCTGGACAGAGAAGAGATAGGCCGTTACTCACTGACCGCTCATGTACAAGATCGTGAAGTACCTGACTGGGAATGTGTTTCCCAAATTGATATAATACTATCTGATATCAATGACAATCCACCAAAATTCTCCACTAGCAACTTTACAGCAAGCTTACCTGAGGACTCTCCTGAGGGCACTCTGGTTACCAAAATGCATGCAACTGATGCAGATAGAGGTAAAGCTTTTAAAAAATTGTGAAATTACAACTAAGATTAGATTATTTATTTATTATATTTTTTAAAAATCTTATTGCCACTTTTAAAGTTTACTTAACAAATTGATTTAGAATTAAAAAAAAAGAATTTCTAAGTTTGTTGAAAAAATGTATTAAGCTAAATAATAAAATTTAAATATACAATGGTTTGATATTAATGTTAGGAGAATGGTTTTGAACACTTAAATTTCTAAGTATATAGTAATATTAATCAGAATGCTTTATATCAAATCTACTTTCAAAATATTTAGTATACATCGAATATTGCTATTGAATCAACATGTTAGTTTCAGCATTAATACCCACAGTTCTTAATTAATAGCCACAGTTATAAATATTAATAATTTGATGAATTAAATTTAACACTGTGCAGCGTTTGTATGATCCTTGAAAGTCCTGAAATTTCTAAAGAAATTTTAAAACCATGAAAAGTCCTGGAATTTTATAATTACAATAAATTGTGCAATTGTAGATTAAATGATTAACATTCCTAGTGATCTAGTGCGTACAGATAATTGTGAATTCAGTGGTTGCTGCAACTGAATTCTGCTGCAGTAGTTTATTATTTTTTAATTATTATTTGCAAAAAATGATTATATAGTAAAATATGTAAAAAAATGTACTAGCATTGATACAAATTGCATGTAAGTATTATTACATTTATTACTTATAAAATATTTTTCTGTAACATGTTTTTTTTGCAGGTATCAACAGAAGAATCCGTTACTACCTAACAGATAATGGAGAAGATCATTTTGAAATCGCTTCTGAAAGTGGGCTTATTCGACTCACTAAAAAACTTGACAGAGAAACAAAACCTCTCTACACTCTTTCTGTAAAAGCAGTTGATCAAGGAACTCCACAGCTCTGGAGTGAAACAAATTTACAAGTAGTTGTATTGGATGTAAATGACAATCCACCAGAGTTTGTTACTCGAGCATACCATGTGACAATACCGGAAAGTGCATCAACTGATACTGAGGTGGCTCGAGTTATGGCAACGTCTTTAGACACTGGATTGAATGCACAGATTGAATATTCTATATTTGGGGGTAATGAACATGGAAAGTTTGCAATGGATAAGAAAACAGGTAACTGTTTTATAAGATTTTTTTTATAAATAATATGTTATGTAACTAGAAAAATTAATATTTTTCAATGTGTTTTGCAAATGTTTGTTTAAAAATGTGTAGCAGAAGTTCATACTGTTTCAATTAAATATTTAAAAGTTTGACATGCAAATATATGTAGGGATAGCTGAAATTTTGTAGTAATTTGTGTAGAATACATTACGAATAATTCTGCTTGCCTTGCAGGAAATACTTTCCTGATTTTTTCTGTATGTATTTAGTATCAAGGATTCTATTAATTTTTACTTAAATTAGGATTTTTAGACTTGATTCTATAACTCCCCTTCAGGAGGATTGTACATAGAGAAGAATTCAGCAGGATTCATAAAGATAGATACTCCCATGTATTCTGATTAGATGTAACTCACAAGGTACAGTTGAATTTAAAAGTAAATTAAATAAAAATATACATTTTAAATTGCAGGCATTATCAGTATTGTTGAACCTTTAGACTATGAACGATCACACAATTACTTGCTGACTATTCAGGCAACAGACCTTGGAGTCCCACCTCTCAGTAGCAAAGCAACAGTAAATATCACTGTAACAGATAGCAACGACAATGCCCCCGTATTTACGCAACTTGCTTATTCTGCACAAGTACGAGAGCACACACAAATTGGTGATATTGTCTTGCAGGTAATTTAAAATTTCGAAATCAAATAATAATATAAAGTTTATTTTAGAATAATCTAATTAAAATTTTAATATACAAAGCTCTTTTGTATGTTTTAACAGATTTTTTGGAATTTACTTTTTGTATACTTTGAAAGTAATATTAAGCATATAAGTTAAAAAATCATTAGATTAATTTTGTTTTTTTTCGAAAATGTTTTCTACTAATTCGACAATAATAGTAGCTACTTATTTGTGAGGAAAGTTCTCAACATTTTTAATATGAGTCAAACATATAATATCAATAGATTAACAAGTAGTTATTGAGTATGTAAAATAATACTTAAAGTAGAAGTATAGAATACAAAAAAATATTATTTTTCTGTAAAACCAAGTTTTATTACAAATTATGCTGTCTGTAGGTTGAAAAATAAACTTAAACACATGATATAATAACTGTTTATTTGATATATCAAAGTCAGTGAGAGATAGAACCACAAAGAACAGAACAGTGATCAAGTGGTTTGACAATTGTTAACTATGAAGTCAGATTAAAATAGCTGACAAGAACTGCAGTGGCAAAGAAAAGATCTACTATCATTTGATATCTATGTTGTTATAGGTTTTGGAATTGAGTATTTTTAGCAAGAGGCATATAACAGCTTTAGTGTAGAGAAATTACCTGAATTAGAGCAACGCTAACTAGACTAATACCTATATTTTCTTTTATTTATGTCTGAAAAGGTTTATTTAATTTTTTACAGGTAACAGCTACAGATGTAGATAGTAGCAACAATGGTAAAGTAGGCTACACTTTGGAAAGGGGAGACAGGCATCAACAGTTTTCTATGGACCCTAACACAGGACATATAACTGTAGCAAGACCTCTAGACAGAGAAATGGTCAGTTATTTTTTTTAAAGATATACAGTAAACTCCCAATTATCCGTGGGCGGATTAACCGGTTTGCGGATTATCCGGGGTCTGCCATTGTTTTACAAATATCCAATTTTTATTCCAATCAGATTCATGTGTTTAAATTTCCAAATGGTGAATTACGACGTAAATACTCATATAAGGCTTAATAGAAGTTAAGATGAAGGGAATAGATGTGTAAATATGTACATACTAATTTTTACATTGAAAGGGAAGCATCCCGAAGCGGGCCAGTGAAATAAAAGGGGCGAGCAGACTATGACAAAATGCTAGGACGCCCAAAAACCTAATGTATATCATAAGATTGTAAACAAATGTCAGCTAATCTCGGCTATAAATAGTCTAGGACATGACATATGCATTATCCATGTCTGTCATATACATTATCGATCTTTATGGCTTTGTGACACAAGTAGACACTAGGCGACAAAATGGTTCTCAAGGAACTTAGATCGCACATTAAAGCTAAATCAATGCTCACAAAAAACAGACAAAAATGACAGATTTTTTTGTTAAAAAGTGAAAGTATTATGTGTAAAGGAAATTACATATGTACGTACATACTTACTTTTGACATATACTTATTTATGTATTGTAAATAGTTAGACATTTAAATGTACATGTTATAATCCGTCAAATACATCGACATTTTAAATTATTTTCTGTATTTATTTTGTCTTCTGATGATTATTTTAAAATTGCATTAACCGGGGTCAATATTTGTGTAACTTATGGTATAATAATCGATTATCGATCGTTTTGCGTATTCTTTGTTCATAGCGGATTATCCGGGGAATTCGTTATCCGGCGTTGCCGGGCCACCCTATTCCACGGATAATCGGGAGTTTAGTGTAATTTGTTGTCAATAAATGAATATACTTTGTGATAACATTGTTTGACTGATTTAGATTAGACTGGTTAAGGTTAAGATAAAATCATTTTCAAATCGATATTAAACCAGTAGTTTTATGATTATTTTATGAAGTGAAAAAGTCATTTTATTTATTCACAGCATGAATTAAAAATAAAGTTACATGAAGTTAGTATTAACTCTTCATTAGAGAATGCCACTTGTTTCTTAATCTTTCAGAAACTAACTTGAGCAATAAAATAGTAAAACCAGAAAGTTTGTAAACAACTGAAATTTCAGCTAGAAATAATAATTGGAAGTATAAAAGAAAAAAGATTGGATGGTGCAGAAACTGGTAATAAATGAATGTAGCTTTTAACTAGTGATGGATAAAGAACATTATAGGAAGTTTAGTACCCACTTATCATACTAAAGGCACATTGTATAATCAAAAGTCTTCTACAACAAATGATCTTTTACTATAATTTTCTTTCTAAAAACAATAAATAATCCCTGTAGGAAAGATAATTATTGTATTTCGGACAGGAAGAGTAAACAAAAATCTATTTATAAAAAAGGCTAAAATTTGAAAGGCCAAAAAACGTGTAGAAAAAGTGATAAATTTAATTTCATGTTATGATAAATCTTTGAGATAAATCAGAATAAAGAGAGAGAGAGAGAGATTCTTAAAAGAAAGAAAATAAACTACAGGACTAGGAAGAAGCAAAAAGTTCTGAAAATAGACAATTTTGAAAAAGAAATAAGTGAAAAACTTTAAATTTTTTAGAGTTGTCCAGACAGCTATAATAAATAATTAGAGAGTGGGATGTTTAAAACTTTTATAGGCATTCAAATTAATAAATGGGAAGAATAAAATTAGTTTATTACTAAGAGTTAGGTAACTTTAAATAGTAACTTTTCAATATAATTACTGTGAAAATAAGGTTTCTATCGATAATGTTATCTTACAAGTATATAGGTTTTCCAATGCTCTTTTAACTCTAAAAAGGTCAAGAAGAGTAATTTTGACACTCTTCATGAGAAGAGATATATTGATGCTTCTTAGTATAATTGAATTTCTGGCTACCTATCTACTTCTTCATTCAGTTAAGGGACATAGTGGAAGTCAAGGCTATAAAAAAATGAAGTAAAATTTCTCATTGAAATTCACAAGAAACTTCTCAGATTGCTAACTATTCATACAGTGTTTTTTCTCCTATCACCTATGAAGTAAATTATTGAGACCAGTAAATGGGGTCAATGCCATTATACTCCCAAGATTAGGCATTTTTTCATCTATTCGAAAATAGGTGTTATTTCTAATTTGTTGTTTTTTCAATTTTTTCCCATTTAAAACATATAATAAATATATTTTCTTCTACTTAAAGCATATATTTTAGATTTTTTCTTAAAAATTTGGAACCCCATACTATTTGGTACTCTAGTTTTATGCCTAGTGCACCCAGTGGCAAATAAAGTCTTGCACAGTGGTCATAGCTTTCCTGCTGTTGAAATTTGTTAATATTTTGGGATTATTCAGTGACTTCAAGTGGACCTATTGTAGTGACTCTTGGTTCATTTTTGTGGGGTGTTGTACTAACATCATACCTCATCTCCTGTCTTGATTGCTTATCACATTCACTCTATAATGATCAAGAAAAATCAATGGTGAAAGTATTTGGCGAGATATTTGGTGTCAGACATTTTTAGAACCTGTCCAACAGAAAATGTTTTGTAGCCTTGGGGTTATAACATCATATGTGCTACGATAGTGTAAGGAATTGAACTGAAATTTCAGGAAATTTAGCAGAGAATTCTCTTTGTGGTGAAGGTCCAACTGCCTCTCAAAATAATTGGACATTTAGTTTAATAAGGTCTTCTTTATATAACCTTTGCTCTTTTCATCATGAACATCCATCTTTAAATTTCATTATTTGATCCATCTTGAATTTAACATCTTTAAATTTACTAATACACTATTCAGCTACCACATCACCTCTCATAGTTCACCAAATACCTGACTCAATCTTTAGTAATCTTCTGACCATCAATAAGGTAATAAATAAGGCCATCTTCTTGAAGAACCTGAGTTACAATTTGCAACTCATTCTTGACAGGAGATTCAATCATTGTACCAATGTTATGAGTCTAAAAGTCAGTTCAGAATGTGCCATTGGTTTGGAGTTATTGCAGTAGGGAAGGTCTTTTACTCCCTCCTGACCCTTTTCCTCCTCAACTGGTTATCTTTACACCTCCTTTTGAGGTTAAAAACAAACACTAGTGGTCTGAAAATATATTCATAAAACAGCATTGGTCTAGAAGAAAGATGTTTGCTATGTTAACTTTGTTGTACAATTAGAAACATATTGAGTAGTTCAAACATTTCCATTCATGCTCTTGCTTAGTCATAGTTCATTTCCAGTCATAATTATTTTAAAAATTTGACGAATGCTTTTTAAATAGACTTAATATAATATATGGTATATACTGTTGCTGTATATTGCTGTGGCGAAAGAACTACCTAAACATTATATGTAAACTATTTTAAAACAATATCCAAACTTAAAATAATAATATTAATTTCAAAATTCAACTTAGTTATTTAAAAAATCTATCTCAAGTTTATCATAAAACACAATTAACATACTTGCCATTATGAGCATATGTAGTAATATTTATTTCTCAATATCTATTTAGTCACTCAATCTTCTGGTATGGACAAATAAAAAAAAGTTTAACATATCTACAGTAAAACCTTATTATAATGGAATAATTGGGGCTGAAGGTTGTCCATTTTATTGAAAGGCCACTACAAAGCAAAAGGTTCTTGTAAAGTAGTTAAAATGCAAATAGAACATAGAAACAACTGTAAAAGGGCTATAAAAACAAATAAAGTGATTTAAAACATGAAATTATACAGAGATTTTAAAAAAGTAAATGAATTTGCTCTGGTTACTGTAACATAACAACATTAGTAATTTTTTTTACTTACAGTAATGAAGAATTTTAAGGTTGTTTTATAGAGGTATAATATATTTTAAGGTTTAATAAATAGGCACTACATTTCACCTTAGTAACATTTTAGGTGTAATTTCAGGAGAAAACTGAGATCAATCTGGAAATAATTGGTGCCACTGGGAATCTCTACAATGGCAATACAACAATCGATATTCCCTCTTGTTAATATTCACTCTTCCTTGGATAAACATACCATAGAAACATGTAGCAATTTGTTGCATTTAGGTTGACATGTTCTCCACTACTTTCTTAGTGTTGATGGTACAACAGAAAATGAATTATACTTCAACTAGTTTTAAAATAATGTAAATTTTGTGATGTTTACTTTTTTAACACATATTTTGTAATCTAGGTATCAAGTTATGTGTTACAAGTACGAGCAACAGACTTTGGAGTACCACAGCTTTCAAGTTTTGCTCTCGTTAATGTTGAAATATTAGACACCAATGACAATCCCCCTCTCTTTCTACAACCAAACTACACTGCCATTGTACAGGTAAGTTCAAGTGTTTGACTAGAAATATTGACAAAAGAAATTTTTAAAAATTATTTGAATTGTTTTATATTTTTCTAAAAAAAAGAAGCAATGAAATTAACGATTTTTTAAAAAAACAAGTTTTGTGATGATATGAACTTACCTTTGAAATAGGTAATCGTTCTGGCTAATAGGTTTGCTAAAACAAATAACATTACTACTCTAATATTAATATCATGTTTTGTGTTAATTGACTTCTGTTTTGGTGCACCACTCTTTTGGTACTGTTTTAATCCATTTTAGTAACCAGAATCGAAAAATGGAAATCTTTTAAGTTTACATATTACTAAAGCAGCAACTAAAATATGTTTTCAGCAATTCTAAAATAATTTTTGTAAGGTTAAACATTTTAAAACTAGGAGTTCCTCCCTCTTCTGTGTTGCAGGAAGATAAACTCCCTGGTTGGCCTGTATCACAGCTCACAGTTACAGATGCGGATATCTATCCAAATGCTTCACCTTTCACTTTTGATATATTGTCAGGAGATCCAGGAGGCACATTCAGAATTGAACCAGATGGAACAGTTCGCACAGCAGCTCGATTAAGTTATAGACTCCAGGATACTTTCCTACTCCATGTCAGAGTGTTTGATAATGGAACTCCACCACTTTACTCTGATACCTGGGTTACTGTGAAGGTGAGATAATTTTGGCATTTACACAGCTGTAAAGATTGGTTTTAATGTGTATGGAATAAAAGAAAATGCAATTATCTACGTCTATAATAATAACTATTATAATATTTTATTATAATCTAGTTGGTATACTAATTTTTGAATATAAGGAAATTTATAAAATTACATTTGTTTAAATAAATTGTTTACATTTAACAAATTATAATGACAACCTAAAGTTTTTAAATAATATTAATGCATTCTGAAATTTCGGGATGATTAAAATAATAGCTAATAAAATAGGTTGTGAGTGTTAACACTTGAATACATGTAGTGGTTGTTTTATTTTTTATTTTTTACCAAAATCAATATCAACATTGAAAGTGATCCTAACTTCCTAGAAAATGCAATTATTTGCAACGAATTGAGGTTTTATACACAATCTTGAAGCAAAATGACAATCGATAGACTGAAAATTCTGTGATTCTCCATGGAAAAAATCATGAATAAGAAAAATCTAAATTAAAGGCAACAATGATCCTTTGATTTTTATTATATCAAAGGAATTTGCACATTGACTAGCTACCACAGTGGTGTCAGTAAATCAGAATTACTACATTAGTGCCCAGACTTATGGTAGTGCCCATACCTCAGTGTAAACAATGGAAACAGAAGGATTTATGTGATAACAGTTTTGGATCCTTTAAAAGGACAATGCCCCAGCTCATAATGCTTTATCAAAGATGATGTTTTTAGCGAAACACAACTCATTATCTTAGACCATCCACTTCAGTCACCTGACTTTGCCCCCAATGACCTTTTTTGCTACCTAAAGTTAAGTCAACTTTGAAAGGAACAAAATGTCAGATGAAGCAGTGAAAGAAAAAGAGATAAAAGTTTTATATGGGCATACGGAAAATGATCTGCAACATCGCAGTGCACAGTAAAAAATTCATATCGAGTGATGTAGAGAAGGAGTTGAGTACATTAAATTGTAAATATTTAAAATTAAAATTTTTTTGGTCTCAGTCCAGTATTTTACTTATCACACTTTGTATCTATCAAATAACAAATTTTTTAAATTATTTATTGTTCATAAACATTTTTGAATGTATAAAATATTTTTATGTTGATTTAATATGTATTAAAATAACTAATCAATTTATTTATAAGTTTTATATACAACCATATTTAATTTTTTTATAAACACCTTTTAGGTAATAGAAGAATCCCAATTTCCACCTGAAGTCACACCTTTGGAAGTTTGGGTAGGGGCATATCAAGAACGTTGGTCTGGCGGAGAGTTGGGTCGAGTGACTGCAAGAGATCAAGATCAGTATGACAGTTTAGTGTATAGTTTATCTCCACCAACACCACCCAAGTTATTCACTATAGATCCAAGGCATGGCGTTTTGACCGCAGCACCAGGGTTAGACACAGGGCGGTATCTCCTCAATGTATCTGTCAGTGATGGAAAATTTACATCAAATGCTGCTGTTATTGTTACAGTGCAACCTTTGTGGGATGACATGCTTCAAAATAGTGCTAGTATTAGGTAAACCTGCAAGTAGTTTTATAAATAATATTAACCACTAACATATTTTAAAATTTCGAAATACTTTTAAGATGTGATAGTTTAAAATAACTGAATTCAAAATGGAAAACTATTTATAACTTCTTTCAATTTTACTAGTTAAAAGTATAGTCACCAACTGGAAGTCTTGTAAAAGCAAACCTTAAATATGTTTAGAAAAAAGTTTATTAACACAAAGTTTTAATTCCTTTATTTATTACATAATTTTATATCATTCAAGATTTGCAACATTGGAATTTGTTAGTAACTCTCAAAGAAGAAAATGGATTTAATAATGAAAGTATGAATATTTTTTTCTTTGTAGAATGAATGAATTTTTATTATGTATTCTTTGAAAGCTCATAGAATACATTATATGTATTTCAATTATTGATATTTGAAAAGTTTAAAAAAAAAATGCCATAGTTAAAATAAATTTTTGCTGTAAATTTTAGATCTTTACAATCTGTAAAAATAGTACAAAACAGATATGGTGAATTTTCTACAAAAAGTTCTTGTACTGAATACACAGTAATCTGTCAATCCTAGTTAGTTTTCGGCAATATATCATTTTTGTTTATAAATCCACACCATTTTACCCATGGATTTCTAATAATTATTATAAAATTCCTATTGTAAATATTGGGCATACAAGTTTCTGTTGAACAACCATTATGTTCATAATAATGAATGTTTATTTGAAGATGTAAGATAGTTTTGTTGTCAAGAAAATACAAAATGGTGTATTTCTCAATACTTAAGTATTACAAATCAGAAAATTTAAAACATTCTCTGTCTTAAAATTAAAATAATAACATGCTTTGACCACAGAGGATAAATCAATATTGGCTGTCATATCGTGCAACCAGCTTTTGAAAACAGTCCTCAAAGAAATCTCCGACCTGGCTGGACAGCCACTCCAAAACTGTTTTGACACTGGCAGCGTTGTCATGCTTTGTCCTCACATTGCTTCTTCAAGTTTAAAAATTAATGAAACTCACTAGGCGCAAGATAGGGGTTGTATGGTGGATGTTCAAATTGTTCTCAGCCAAATGATCAAAAATTAATGAAAATCACTAGGTGCAAGATAGGGGTTGTATGGTGGATGTTCAAATTGTTCTCAGCCAAATGATCAAAAATTCATGAAAATCACTAGGCGCAAGATAGGGGTTGTATTGTGGATGTTCAAATTGCTCTCAGCCAAATGACCAGATTAGTTCTTGAGTTCAATTTTATGTGTGAGGCCTGGTATTGTTGGGGAACTTTTTGATTCCCCAAGTAGATGAAGAGGGAAAACAACATACATCTCTCTAGTAGCAGTAAGATTTTGCACGTATGATTTCATAAGCCTATGTTCCACTCCTACTAGATAATCTTGTAAATCTTAAAAGGAGAGTCTGAGCTATGGTTGGAGACATTATAACAGCCATTTGGTAGAACGAGAGAGGCAAGACATTTATTTCTGGTGGGATGTTTGATGGATGTGACAAATAATTTTACCTAATAGATGTGTATTACATCCAACCTAAATGAGATTTTTATAATAATATATAACTCATATCAATAAATTTCTATGATTTCAAAGTTGTTAATTCTTTCAAACACTAGTTGAATCAAACAAGAAGTGTTTTTATACAACATAACACCTCTGTGACTGAATTTTAATGTATTTTAAAAAATTTAAATCTTTTTTGAGTTACCCTGTATGTTTAAAAGTGATTTATAATATCAATTTATAATTAATTGTTTTGTATAATCTAGGTAAAGAGTATTCCTTCTGTTTTAAAATTAGAACTAAAACCTCTAATCATTTTCAGGATTGCTGGAGTAACTCCACACCACTTTGTCCTTAGCCAAAGGAAAGGGTTGATTAGATCTTTGAGAGCATCTCTGTCGAGGGAAATATCTATCATTAGTGTTCAAACAGCAGGACATGGGGACCTTGATGTACTTCTAGCTATAAATGGGGTTAGTATTTACTATTTTGCTTTTTTTAAAATATGTTCTGATTAAGATTTTGATTTTCTTAATGTAATTCATTGTAATTAAATAATGAAAAATAATTTTTAGTAAATTTGTATTTCTGTTATATTTTGTTAAATTTGTGGCTCTATATGTTTAAATGGCTTGCATTTATATTTTTTAGTGTACCAGAGAAAAGTGGGTTAAAACAAAAACAAAACATAAATTCTATTAGAAACCTAAGCAATTGTTAGAAACACACGCAGTCACATGCATACATATATACATGTACATACACACACGCTTGCACACACTCATGCACACACACACACACACACACACACACACACACACACACACACACACACACACACACACACACACACACACACACACACACACACACACACATACACACAGATACACACACATCCAACATTATGTTCTTCTCTAATCCTAAGTCATATCCAAATCCTCATTAAGAATAATTAGAGCTGAGGGTTGTGTATTTTAAAGCAAAAGGATCTTGTAAAGTGGTTAAAATGAAAATTAAATGGAGAAAACTATTAGATGTTAATGTAAAGTAATAAACTGATTTAAATGTGTGTAAGTTTTATTTATTGAAATTTTCTATCATTTATCACATTTGTTGCAGCTACTGTTATGTAAAATTTAAAACAGTGCTAAATATTTTGCAACTTTTAGTATAAACAAATATTCTTTGAGCTTAGCTTGTGAGGTTATGTTAAAAACAAATAAAAACATACACAAAACTCACAAATTAATCATTTATTTACTCTTACGCGTTTCAATGACCAAGTCATCATCATCAGTGAGTGTTACTACTACAAACTCTAACTTACAACATCAACTCACTGATGATGATGACTTGGTCATTGAAACGCGTATGATTAAATAAATGATTAATTTGTGAGTTTTGCGTATGTTTTTATTTGTTTTTAACTTTTAGTATGTTGTAAGTCACTTTGGTTAAAGTGGATGTAAATTTGTTTATGAAGCATTTTGCTTTGTTTATATTGTGTTGCTACTTTTTTTTATTATTTTTAAATTGTTTTTATTTTAAGTATTTTCAAAAGCCTGGCACATTTAAAAAAATTTCTACATCAATAATTTCTTTGTAATTTCTTATTTATTTTGTAACAACGATTTTATGTATAGGGTGTGGATGTATCGACATTAAATGAAGCTCTACAATCATCTGGTCTCAGTGGTGTTGCACTAACATGTGGTTGTTTGAACGGTGCAACATGTCGTCAACGAATCCAGCTACTACCAGAGACTGTATACACAATAGCCACAGATGTAACAAGTTTTGTAGCACCTGGTCATACTCATCAGCTCTACTGTGCTTGTAATTTAGGATTTGCAGGTAATAGAATTTGTTAAAGAAACATATTGAAGTGGAAACCCAATTACAAGGGGAATAAAAACCCACCAAAATGTAAATAAAAACAAAGAAAACAAATTTGATTAATTTTAGGTAAATCTAAAACATTTCGTATCATAATTACATAAATTTCAGTTAACTGTTAAATCAGTACTCAATACTTTATTCTAATAATTTTGATGTTGGACTATAGGCATTTTAAATTTATTTTTTAGGCTAAAATGAAAGTAAGAGTCTGTCTTTTTGTTAATTTAAATTGATATAATGTAATCAACATATTTGTACGTTATTTCATTTTATGATAAAGGTGCTTTGGATTGTAATAACCTCACAATTACATTAATTGTTTGCTTCTTTCTAATTTGTAAATGTAATTCTTTTATAAAATCTTTATTCCATGTTTATTGTCATTTCTTTTTAAAGTTATAAATAATAATATTCATAATTACAATTATAAAATTGGAAAGAAATCATTTCAATAAACATTTGTTAAAATACACATACATCCCAGATCCTAGCACCTCTTAGACACAACTTGGAGACATTTTAGCACAATTTTGGTCAGAGATTCTACTGTGAGGTTAAAATATTAATGACAATCGTTGGAGAATGAAGCTCATTTGAACAGTCTAGATACAGCACCAAATGATTAACGCCTGTTCTGGTATCTGAAAGAGTTTCTTGGAAGTCAGCAGTTTAACATAGGCAGACAGTGAAACATTTATTGTCTTCACAAGTAACTTAATTTCCATGTTGTAACCACCCGGTTGTTTACAAAATTTAATTTATTATTTTCCTCAACAAATTTCTAATAATTACCAGTTTAATTACTATGAAAAATTACTGACTTTATAAAGTAACTTGTGTCGAGTTAAAGGCAGTGGTAACAGTTTACAGACTGTCGACTTCAGCTCCTTCTTTTGGTAAGGTAGAAAGGGTTACATTTAATGAAACATTGTACATGGAATTAAACTAAAAATTTAATATCTTTAAAAAAAATCAACACATGAATAAAACAATTAAAATTTAGAATATCAATACATTTGTAAAATTACATTTTATCTAGATTTTCTCAAAATAGTGAGGATAGCAGAGTGCAATTAATAAAAAATATTATCGTATGTGTATGTTAGCTCGACAAATTATGAAGTATTATAACTCAATTTACCTGTAACAATCAGTGTTAATTAAGGTAATCTTGACATAGCTTATGTTGTTTATTTAATCATCACTACACTGTTATTCACTAATAATAAAAATCATCTTATACAAGAAGAAATATTTATTCAAAAATAATAAGCTTTTTACTCTTTTATTACAAATAGAGTTTTTGAGCATAAAAACCTCCAATATTTTTGCTGACGATAATAATAATAATAATAATAATAATTGAAGCTATAATTTTAATAATTTGTTGTTAAAAAAATGGATTATTAAGTTTATATCAGACTATTTAATAACTTGCCAAACTTATAATTTAAAATAAATTAATGAAAAATTCAGTAAGTTGTGACAAAACATTTTAAATCACACTAGGTAATCTGCATCAAATGTTTGACAAAGGTTAAGTTTACCCAATTGTCGTTGACAGTTAAAACCAAGAGAAAAATATTGTACTGAAAACTATATTCGTAAATTTATTTTATGTGTTCAAAACAAACAAAATTAAAACAAAAATAAATAGGTTGAAACTTTGCAATTCACAACTTAAAACAAGCTTTCAAAATTTTTTAAATTATATGTTAATGCAATTTGTGATATCAAAACGTTTCAACTTCAAAGATTTTCCAAATTCTATGAGAAAATAATAAACTCTATGTTGAAAACTTACTATCAGTTTTTTGCGCATTCAAATTTTATTTTCAGTAAAAAATTGTAAAAATAAGTATATTTTAAAACAATTGTAAATTGTTCAAATTAACTCAATTGTTTTATTCAAATTTTATCCTAAGACATGAACATGATTTTAAAGTAGATGATTTTTTTTAGGTGATCATTGTGAAGAATCTCTTCCTCCAGCAGAATGTATCTGTCCTACAAATCAAGTCTGTGTGCCTCAACAATCCCCTCCAGGCTATCTGTGCCTCCCTCCCTTCTCTGGCCCACCTTGTACTGTCAACCACACATGTCCTCCATCTATAACATCTAGTATCTACAGCATCACTTGGGAGGAGCTAATTGCCATCTGTATTGCTGTTGTAACAATTATCTTCCTCGTAGTTATTTTCATTATTTGTAGGTAAGTTATCTTTGGTTTAATTAATTTAGCACTTTGATTTGTTTGGAGATAAATTTAAATATTTTGAAATCATGTCACTGAAAATAGCAAATATTTTTTAATGATTGATTAATTTAAAGAATCAACCTTCTTTAATTTGATTTATTAAGCAAAGTTAAATATTTAAACTGACCATGTTACTAGAAAAATGATTTAAAACTAATTACAGTATTTGATAAGCCAGTCTAATGTGCTTGAATCGATGTATGGTTTACATTATTTATTAGCTTCCATTTCATATTTGTTATTTGTATTTTTTGTTGCAATTATTGTTGTGAATTGGAGTGTATAAGATACACACTACTGAGTTATTTTTAAGACCAGATGTTTTCTCTTATACATTATTTATTTCGATTTCAACTAATGTACTACTATATTTATACACATAAACATAAAAAAGGTTAATTAAAAAATAACCGGAGATAATTTTTTTAAACAATACTGAATTTATTTTGTGTAATTACATTTGAGTATTAAGGTACTCTATATTAACAATAATAAATCAAATGGTTTTTCCACTATGCAAAACACCATTTGTATTCCTCTTTGTGTTAGCTCTATTGTGTTTTAGGTGTATGTCTGAAGAAAGATCTAATTAAAGAAATAAATATTTTTTTCAAATCATGTAGAGCAATCCATTTCTACTTCAGGATAAATGTTTTGACATATTTCATACCCAGCACTAATTATATTTATATGAAATCTAAAATGTCAACATTGAGTAACATACTCAACTGTTTTTCTGTAGTTTGATGATTTCTATTACAAATACTTTTCTACAAAATGTCTATTTTTATGAGAAAAGGCTCATAACAATTGTTTACAAAGTTGCACACAGACATTTCAAAATGTGATTTTTCTACAAGTAAATTCTAGTGCTTTTTCACACTGATTTTTTTACTGCATTGAGATACCATAGTTTCAGATGTCAATTTATAAGACTGAGGTGTTTTGTCACATAGCTTTTATCAATGTATGTGACTGAATTTTAAACACTCTTTTCATGACTGTTTACGCCAATCTGTTCAAATTCACGTGCCCTTCTTAACTAACTAGAGCAGGTATAAATTATGAGTCTTGCGTATATTGTTACTACTGAAGACAGATAACATAGATGGCTGGTAAAGATTGCTGCAACTTTGTATGAGAATTGTGATGGGATTATTTTGGGAACAGTAAAATGCATTAATTTGTAAAAGTCATTCTATTTGTCCGTAATCCCATCCAAAAATGGGTCAAATTTAGGGATCATTTTGCCAAGTACTGTAAGGAGCTAAAAGTAGTTTGTTTTCAAAGACTTTATAGGTATAAAAAAAATCTATTTATGTATTTTATACTTAATTTATGCTATACAGTTTTTAGTCATTTTTGTATCAATTGTTTTTTTTTGGTGAGTGTTAAGGAATAACTGACAATTAACTAAGAAAAGTAAACAAAATGTGTTTCAATTTATTGGTTATTAAGTTTTAAATAATTGAAACATTAAAAAAGATAATTACCTCAACATAAGGTCTCTTATTACTATACTTAAATCAAAAAAGGTTGTGGAATTTTCAAGTACATTAAAATCGGAAAAATCGATTTGAGCCGGGAGGATCGGGAAATATTTTAAAATTATTTAAAAATGTTTTAAAATTATACTTAAGTGGTCTCTCTCTCTCTCTCTCTCTCTCTATTTGTATACATATATTTCAGACCACAACTGACCCTGGATTTTGTAAATAAAACGGTTCTTATATTGTTCTAAAGGGTTCTTGCCTCAAAAAGTTAACTAAATTTAATTATGAAAATAGTCTTAAATGTTCATTAAAATAAATACACTTTTCCAGGCGATGTCGCAAAGCTACTAGAGTGGAGAGGATCAACAAATCACTTCCCGTTTTAAATCCAGATATTAAAAGAACATCCAAACTAAGTAACCTTGAAGTAACTCAGGTATCATATATTTTGAAGCACAATTTTTTAAAATAAGATTTGCTTAAGTACAATATTTAAATAATTTATTTATTTTAAAGTGTTCTGTTTCAATATTAAAAATATTGAATGTTTTTTCAGGGTATCAATTTTTACTGAAAGCTGAACTGTTTAGTTAGTAAGTAAAATTCTAGTTATTATTAATCCCTGTGTGACAAGTATTTGAAGTGTTTTTGATCTTTCATTTTAATATAAAATACATTACGGTACCCTAATCTTTTTTTAACAACATGTACTGTTTGTGTTTCGACATACACAATTTAAATTAAGATATCTGTATTCCTCTGTTTGTTTTGTACCATATCAGCTGATATTTACAGGTACTCTTATCAAAAGGTTTTGATATACACAAATAGGTTTTTAAAGACTGCTGATGTGTAATAAAGTATAAGCAAGGGAAAGCAGATGTACCAAGTTTAATTTAAAGTAACAGCATTGCATGTAATTCTAAACTTTTCAGCTTTCAGGTTTTATATTTGTAGATCTTTTAGTTTAACATAAATGCATATTAATTATTTAGGTTTTGACGTCTTTGCTGTATTTTTAGCTTAACACTATTGGTTTTTTTTTATTGAGAAAGTATTTCCTAAAAACTCGTAACTTTTACTATAAATAATGTTAGAAGGAAAGATTCCAATAAGTTTTTAAGTGAAGATGTTTAGATCCTTTAAAATTCAATTTAAGTAAACTCATAGGAAGTTGGGATGTAAAATTCGATAAAGAATCTGACCACTAACGAAATTCAATTTGGCAAAGAGAAAATTCTAAAGTATATTAAAGATTACAGTAATGATATAAGGGGGAAAATAAACTAATTTTATAATGAGTAGTAATACCATAGCCTAATATTATCTTCCTAATTATTCTATATTATAGAAGCCGAGTCAATATTGTAGGACATTATTACTAGAACAGTAGTGAACCATTGCCTGTAATAGTTACACATGCTTTTGTAATATTATTATAATTTGATAAAGAAAACATAGTTAACATTTATTAACTAGTTGGTAGGGAAATAATTCTATTTATGACCATCATAGATAGTAATCTAATTTTATTATACATAGTCCTGGACAAGGATGATCTTACTCTGTATCCCAGAATAAGGTATTTTTGTTCTGAATACATCTCTTGTAATACTATTACAATATGCAGATGTAAACGTTCTACATTGTATACATCTTGTCTCATCATTATCCCCTCATATTTTAATTTCATGTTATATTGTCTTTTTCTACACTTTTGACTGATTTTTCTATATTTTAGATATTTGATGTTTTAATTTTGGGTTAGTTAACAGTGTTAAGAAATCTACACAAAAAACTGAAGTTTTTAGTATTATTATTAGCACTCCTAGTTATAAATTAAGATATACCTTATTACTTCAAATATGAGAAACTCTTTTTTCACAAAATGACGGACTAAAATTTCATTTATGTTTTCGATGTTCAAGTCATCTGTTTTGTTATATATTACAGTGATCAAGTGTACATTTTCTGTACACATTTTGTAGTTATTTAATGTAATAATATTTTTTAACCTATTTAGTATTATTTCCACTGAATTTTAATTTGTTTTTGAATTTTGTTCCATTCGTCAATGGAAGGGTTTTTTCTAGGTACTAGAAAACCATTACGAAGTGTATGCCTATGATGTAATGAGGGCAATAAATCTGAAAATATACTTGAATTTTTTTGTAGGATATTTTATGATACCTATAGATTTTAGAAAGTAATATTGATAGATAAAATGTAAATAGGGTTATAGTATAATAATTATTGAGCAATATTGGGATAGCGAAGTTCAGACTCATGATAATGGTAGCGAATATTGACTAATATTTAAAAAGTAAGGTTTTAATAAGTGCAGATATTTAAATTCACAATATATCTTGAGAACATCTTAGAGATGAATGTGTGGAAGTTTCAAGATGACAGGATTTATTTGAAAACTTTATATGCTTGGAGAGCGTGAAAATCATAAAAACTGATATAAGTATGAATATTGACTCTGCGTATGAAGAGTTAGGATAATAATTGATTTATAACATAAATATATAATAACCTAGGTAATTGTGGAACAATAACACAAAAATCAGACTTCTGTCTGTATTTGTATGGAATTTACACAACATTTAAAGAAGTATTGCAAAAACCAGAAAAAATGGTATGTTTTTCTCTTTGGAATTTGACATAATGGATGATCTTAAAAGGGTTAATAGAATAATAATAATTAGAAATTTTCAACAACAGTTGCATAAAATATTATAAAGTAACTGACAACAATGTTTGCCATAAGTTGTGGATTTTAGTATATACTAGATATAATCTAGATAAACATTAACCCTAATGTTTAACTATAAATTTTTGCTATTATATAATTATTAAAAATTTGTATAAATATTACTATTAGCAAATTTTTAAAAATCAACTCTGTAACAAATAGGCACTTTTTTCTTTCATCTCAAAAGAGAATACTTGTTGAGATACTTATTATAAGTGACTCCTACTTACTACCTACTTAGGGCATGGTTAATCCCTACTTGTTACTTGCTAGAGAGCTTCATGTCCCTACCTCAGGCACTAATTTTTCTCTAACCTTGTTTCTATGTAGAGAGGGTTGACAGCCTTTTTATTAGTTTAGATATTCTTCATTAGGAGATATTCTTCGAGTAAATTACCTTATCCTTGTAAATCTTTATTTTTTTCAATTTCAGTTCCAGAGCTTAATGTCCTTTGAATATTCCACCTATCCTTTCTTATCTATATCACTCGGGAGTGTATATCAGAAAAAAATCTCCCAATGCTCCTGATAGAAAACCTTCATGTGTGAGTAATAATTTCCTTCTATTTCCCACCTCAGGAAAGTTTCATGTCTCTAACTTAAGCCAGCCAAGTTTTCACAGCTCTAAAATTCCATATCCTCAACAGAAAATATTAGCTTTAATACCCTCTTACCCTCAGGAAACAAATTAAAGATAAAAATTGTATTTGTTACAGAGACAACCTCGACCAGCTTCTTACACTTCCAGCTCTAATAATGAAGTTTACTCTACCATTCCCCTTAACAATCTGGATACCCTTCGAAGCTATGGATCTGCAGGAGATGAATTGGAGAATGTACCTCCAGATTACAGACGGAATCTCAATAGGAATACAGCCAGCCCTGGAAATAAAATTAACAATGGTAAGTCAAAATTAATAAAGATTGATCTGTTGCTGTTGTTCTCTTGATGGCTGATGATAAAAGAGTGATTGTATCATCAAAATAACGCAAAAGTACAAATTAATTGAAGTTAATCTATTGGCTTATAAATGAAAATCAATTTAAACTGAAAAGTTTATTGGTAAAATAATTGTACGATCTTCATCAGTGTCTCATGATGGTGACACTGATGATGGTTTGCTAGTGTAGGTAAAAATATGGACTTAGTTTAAAAAAGCAATATTTTGTTCTTACATGCCATTGTAAAGATTTAAGTTTCATTTTAAGAGTTTGTTGACTATCGTGACAAAAAAATCATTGGACATAAATTTTTGTTTGCTTCATTTTCAAACTCGGCTGAAACAAATGAATAGTTTGACACAAAACTATAATTTAAAACATATTAGAATAAGTGTCATTATGAAATCTTTTTCTAGAGTAAAACTTTGGAAATAATGTTAATGTATTGAATATGCAAATATGAGCTTATAATAAGTATGAACAATGGCAGTACAGTAAAACCTCCTAACAGAGGTCACCCTATGTGTTTCACCAAATGTTTGTTGTTTGGAAGTGTCTCTTTAAAGATCAATAAATAATGGTAAAAATTACAGATTTAAATTGTCAGTGTAACAGTTCAAATATTTTAAGTTAACTAGCTCTGTAAATCTTGGATTTGTACATGTTGACTGCTGATCTTTGGTACTGTTTAAGAAGCAGATATATATAATTTTATTTTTTCTACACATACATTAAACGATTCGTTTTTATCCCAATGGTCAGAAACCAGCGTAAAACATGTCTTTAGTGTTGTCCATGAAATTGTTACAATAACCCAGTTATACAAACACAGACAGGGGGAGTTACAAAACATTACAGCATGGCTTACATGAGAGTGAAAAGCAGCTGGCTTTAGCCTGTCGGCCTTTTGCAAGTGGGATTTTAGAAATCAGTGTGTTTTTAAGTAGTCTGTAATTTGACTTTGCTTATTTCTTTTAACATTGCAGGATTCTTTTTGCAAATGTAAAATTTGACATTGTAAAAAAAATTGCATTGTAACTATTAAACCAATTTTGCTTAATTTGAATAGAGAAATTTATTTTATTTGACTGATCCTTATTAAATCACTAAAATTAATCTAGATAGCTGCACATTCATAAACGATACGTAACTCACTATCATTCAATTCAATACACTCATGACTTGTTATGACTTTTGTTTATATAATAAATGTTTTTTTATAAAAACCTTTATTAGTATCTTTAAGGAAAACCTACTAGTTGTTTTTTGAAGTGAAATTTGTTAACTGGGACACTAACTCTCATCTTAGTTATTTTGTAACCCCCTGGTTTTTTAAAAATGTGTGTGCTTCTTTAGTTAATTTAAAACAATATATTCACGTAATAGTTATTCTTTATACTTAAAAAGACTCACTGTCTATTCAAATCGTTCTGAAGAAAGATAGGTTACATTAAAGTTCTCGTTTAAAATTTCAAAAAAAGATTAATTTTTTTAAATATTTTAAAATATTACACGTTTAAAATTAACTTTTGACAAGTCTAATAACATTAATTAAAATACAAAAGGCTCATATCTTTTACATAATATAAGAACGAGGTTAGGTCAATGCAAACTGGTTTTGTATATTTACTGATTCTATCATAACATATCAAGAAATTAAAGTTTTAATGTACCTTGGCAATCACTTGAACATACATGGCTTTGTTTGCACATTTAAAACATTACACAGCTCTAATCTTATAACATAGTTAAATTTTGAAATATATAAAAGAAACGAAACAAAACTACTTATTAGATATTGCTAAAACATTTTTACTTTGCTATCAAATTTTAAAATGTAATTTATTAAAAGTTTTAATCAAGCCTTTAACACACAAAAATTAACGATTGCAGCCCCATGCTGATCTTTCCTCTACCGTAGCTGGAGAAAGACAGATCAGAAGCATCAGGTTTCTCATGGTAGGTTACTGAATCCCCCACCCTTAAACATAATTAAAAAGAGCCTTTCATTGGTTAACGGTAATTATCATTGCATCTTTTTTCCTAACTCTCTCTTGTAACATTTTTGGAGACAAAAATTTGTTTTAAACTAGGCCGATTTTACATTAGCTAAAATAAAACAAATATTTATGCAGCATGCTGAATTATAACAAAAAATTAATTAGCATGTTACAATTTAAATATAGTTATGGGGGAAAACTATTTTTGGCAATTCTATGATGTTTTAGGAAAAATTATTAAAAATAGTGTTCCTCTGTGTAAGTTACCTCAGTTGCATACTGATACACAGGAACAAAAAGAATGTGCAATCATTCTCCTATTATATTGATTATATTAATTCATATTTGTGAGTTAATCAAATATGATAATATCATATTGCATAACTGTTTGAAATATGATATGTATTTGTGTATTCCACTTTATTTAGTAATGAGAAGTCTGTTATTCTTATTTGTAAAATTTAAAGGTTTGCTGAAATCTGTGAGTGGTTGTTTATGGATACAAGGTTTTCACAATATTTGATTGAATGTTAGCTAAGATTTTTGAATGTTTTCAAGTGTTCTTAATATATTATACAAAATGATCTTATTTGATTTATTTAGAAGCTGGTTCATGAACTACAAGTTAGTGTTTTATATGCCAGATGATTTGTGTATATTTTGATTGTAATATTAAAACATACTTACAGTCTGAATTGACAAAGAGATACATGTCTTAAGACAGTTATCTTTATTTTAACATCAAAAGTAAATGCTTCTGATTATAGATCAATTTATAAATACAATGTGTTGTAGGTCAAGTTTTTATATATGTTGACATTTATAAACGCATATTTAAATTCAAGATGGAAACAAACTTTAATAGCTAATGCAATCTGGAATTATATTTTAAAAGTTGCTTGTATATGAGTAAATGAGGTAGGCCTTATCAAAACTCCCTTCGCCCATTGCTGTAGAGAAAGGAAAGTTCCACTAAGACAGTAATTTATTCTCACATAATTAAACTTGTCTAATATCAACGTCATACTTGAAATTTTGTTTCATTTGATTTTTAAATAATAGTTTGTGTAATTTCTTTGTACCCAAGCCATCTTTTTCTATAAAATCTTTAAAAAATTTTTGGTGAGCACCAAATTTATTTCTGTTATTGTTCTCATTTTACTACAGTTACCTTTATTCCTTAAGTTTCTGAATGGATTATTTTCACTCTAAACACTTTGTTAAATCTTTAAAACAGACGTCTTTCCAGCATTTTTCTAATGCAAAGGACTTTTGGAAGGATTCAATTATAAACCGACCATTTATCACCCTTTTATGTCAAAACATTTGATCAATTGTAGTTTCATTTTGGGTAATTGTGAATTTTGTATGGGTAGTTATTATCAAATTTCTCATCTAGAAAAAACTCATCTCCAAACTTGCAGATCAGTACAAGACAAAATATATGACAAATAATAAATTTAAATATTTTTTTTATAAATATTAACAGTCAACATTTTAAAGGAAATTACTTTTGTAAATTTTATAACTAATATTGATTTTTTACTTTAACTTTAAGATATTATTTTTGTTATCTATTATGTTCATTTTGTATTATTATCATTTCAGACTTGAAACGAGTGCCTGAAATACCCCGACGTGCCATGAGTTGTGTTGAAGATGATGCTAGGACAGTTGGAGGTAAAAATTCAATTTTACCTTAACAAAATTGGTATAAATATATTTGCATTAAATGCAAAAATGCCATTTCCACTAGCATCCTAAAACATTCTTTAGATAAATGTCTGGTTGAGGGGATGTCTACTTAGTGGTTGAATGCTGCTGGAAAAAATTAAGCTAGTTGTCTTTGACCAATAAAATAATTGCCTTTTCCTGACAATTCATTAATTTAATGATTTATTACTATGTCATTTAAAAAATTTGCTCTTAAATGAATAATACTGGTAGTTTGTTTTTAGTTTTGATTTTTTTTTTGTCTAAAATTCAGGTTATCATTGGGACTGTTCAGACTGGGTGAGACCAAGTCAAAACCCATTGCCTAACATTACTGAAGTACCTGGTAGCGAAGTTCCAGACTCTTCCAGCATCCATAGTAATGACAGTAATGAGTCAATAATGAGACTTAATATACCTGGTGAGTTTATAAACTATTAAATATTAGTTGATTTCGTCTTTGCATGAGCTACTAGTATTTAACTAAAAACATTTATACATACGTTACAATTGCCTATAGTAGCACTTACTTTTAAGATTGTTGAGGACGGTTGTTTCAGGAGATGTTCCATTGTCAACTCAGACAGTAATTCTTCAGTTACAGTCTGAGTTGATAGTGGAACACATCTCCTGAAACGGCCATCCTCAACAATCTTAAAAGTAAGTACTAGTATAGGCAAGTGTAATATATGTACAGGTGTTTTTAATTAAAGACTATTACATTGTGTTAGATGCATTTATAAAACTTGATCTTTTGTTAGGAAATTCAGATAATAAAGTACTTTATTTTAAAAGTTGCTGAACTTGAGCTTTAAAATAAGCTCAAAAGTTTTATTAACAAAATAAAATTGTTTATTCTTAGTGAAAACGAGTTCAAAATTGTAAACAGTATTGTGAAAAAAAGAATTCTATTATTTTTGTTATCGAATCTGTAATAATTAACTACATTAAAAAATGAAAGCTTTTACTTAGAAATAATTTGTTTTAAAAATTATAACTGGCATTAAAGGTTTATTAGTTACTGTAAATAATATCGTATATTTCCTCATTTTTTTATGAGAGCGAAAGTTTTTATACACTACAGAGAACTTTTCTGCAAGCTTTTTTAACCCATTTCTTCCTAATAGGACAAAATCTATATTTTATATGATTTTTCCTTATTTAATCTACATTTCTACTATAGAATTAATAAAATAAAACCTGAATATGAATCAGATGGTTTTAGTTTTTGAATAACAACCTGTTGGGAACTTTGGGAGTTCCCTGCATCTCGCGGCACTGCATTAACGCAACGTTGGGAAATGGCGTGTGCTGAAATAAACACAACAATCATTGCATGAAACGATTCATTGAAACACAATGTACACATAGTTTTACTTTTTATAATTTATTTCAATCTAAATTGTGAAATGTTTCAAAACAATCAACATGTAAAAACACTTGACATTTCTTGTATGTGTAGACTGTTTGACTGTGGCACACTTTACATCTCCGTCTTGCATTACTTTTGTTTCGGTCTACGATGTGGTCCGTTTTTGTCTTTTCGTACGTTATCTGGTAAAGTGATTTTACTACAGTGACCTAATAGCAGATTTTTGCTGCACTTGCCAGGTTCTTCAATATTTGCTGATCGAAGTAAAGAGATAACGAGCTGCGATCTAAACTCTATCTGACTGATTTTTATTTCCGGTGGATAATATATAAAATTTCCATGCATTTACTACAGCACAATCAATTCCATTTACAAATAAGGTCCACCGCCACTTTTTACCTCTTATTCTAATTCTGTAATTGGCAATAGCATTATCATGAGAATCCACTCCGCCCATTCCTTTATTATAATCATTGATAACATTCAGCTGCTTTACAAAGTCCTGTTTCCTTTCTTTTCTATTATAGCATTTTACATTTAGGGTTGGTTCAACTGATCCGTAATTTGTAATGACGGTAACAACTGAATTATCCCGCCATTGAACAACAAAAATTTTCTCCTTTTTATCAAAGGAAAATTCATAACTTCCTTTCGGAGCTTTTAGAAATTTTTTCACTGATGTGAGTGGAATATTGTGCAACCTATTTTCCCTTATTGTTCCTCCTACTAAGAAATTCATCTTTGTCAGTTTACTTACTAAACTGTAAGTATTGAAAAAATTATCAAAAAAAATTATGTGATTCTCTGGATTTTCAACTATTCTCAACAAAATATAAACGACCTTCTTTCCTAAACCATAGCCGTTGTTTATTTCACCACCTTTTCCCCCATGTGGCTCAAAATTGTATACATAACCATCAACAGAAGCAATGCACCAAATTTTGAAACCGGATCTCACTGGTTTCCCTTTCATGAACACTTTTGCTGAATGACGTCCAAAATAAGGCACCATTTGCTCATCAATTGATAATTTATGTGAAAACACTTCAAACTGATGACATTTGGTATTTAATTCATCAAAATAGGGACGTACTTTTGAAAATTTATTGGATTTATCTAGTTTATTGTTGTCTGATAAATGAATGTACTTTTTCATCAAATTTATTTCTAGACATAGTATCTCGTACAATTGGTACACCTTTATCAAGATCTTTACACCAATACATTTTTGATTGAGGTAGCAAATGATACCCAGTCAGAATGAGAATTCCAAAAAGAATTTCTCAATTCTGGACGAATTGAAGAAAAGCTATGGTGATTTTTTTCCTTAACATAAGATACGGAAAAATCAACAATTTTGTCCAGGAACAAATTATCAAAAAATAAATTGAATGTTTCAAGAGTTGTAAGTCCACCATATTGGTTTTTTAGTTGTTCTACAGGGTTTATTATTTCTACATCATTTGGAAATTTTGATGTAGTTGGTAAAGAGTTTTCCCAATCTGGACAAAATATTTGTGTCTTCACTACTGGTTTTTAAATTTTTTCATTACTTGTCTCTTTACTTACGGAAAGGTGAACTTCAAAAGAACCAGCGATATCCGAAGGAACGCAATCACCACCGCCGTTTATATCAATTTGATTATTGTCGATATCTTCTTCGTCGGTATTTTCATCAACGTCAGGTGGTATGATAACTGCATCGACACCAAATGCTGCTTCCTCTTCCCCAACTTCATCAAGAACTGCAAGCAATTCTTCTGCTGTTTTTTAACACTCACGTTTAAAACTCATAGCGGATCTACTGGTCAATTGCATTCAACACGGCCGATATATTTCAACTGCCGGGAAACTCCCAATGTTGCGTCAACGCAACACATGTGAACTCTGTTGAATTAGGGGGAAGTGGAGAGCTGTGGTTCAACGAACGTGACTCATTAGTAAAGTAATCATGATAAGAAAGGCTGACATGGCAAAACAATTTGTTCCAAAAATTGACAAATGTTTATTTCTTACACCGAAAATGTTAATTTTTTCGACAGTTATTTTATCGTAATTCAAGTCCTTATTGACAAAGATATATTATTAAAAACAAAACAATTAATGCTTGATAGAAAAATACTCTATTCTTAGAATAAATAACACACTTCAAATTGAAAATTACTCACTATATGGAATAGTTGTGCTCAATATAATATACTGTTGCATTTACGCAATGTTGGGAAGAAATGGGTCAAGATGTATTCATTTATTTTATTTTTGAAAGATTTTGATCATAGTTTAGATGATTTACATTGTTAATTTATAACTATCTTTGTGTGTTTAAATAGACAATTTGAAGGACATTTTGTGTAATTATCTAATCCTATTTTCTGCGGTCGTATGACATTAGGTTACATTTTGGTATTAAAATTAATTTGTGTATAAACCAAAAAGAAATTAAAAAACTTGGTATGCGTTATCAAGTTCAGCAAATATTGTTGGGGATCCATCCTTGTAGGTGTCTCGGGAAGAATTATAGTGATGATATCCTTTGTATGAAATAAGTTTTGCTATTTATTGCATGGAGAATTTTATTGGTTTAAAATATGTCACACAAGGTTCATACTTGTGCATCACAGTTGCTTTAAACATAATTGGAGATGCTCTGCAATATGATTGGATATTTCAATTCTCTCGTTACTTTCCATTAGGAACAAGTTGCGATCTTTGGGATTGCATCAGACTGTCCCTTTTCCATAAGTTTAAATTAAATAATTCAACATGGCTTATTCTAAACGTTATTTAAAAGGAGCAATATTGACTAAACATTTATTTTTTATTCCCATGCCAGATTTAAGTATAATAATAAAAAACCTATTCATCATATTACTAATTTATTACATGTTACAATTAACATAACGAGACATGTGTGCTGTGTGTAAGGGCTATTTATCACCTCTTGAAACTTGCAGCATAGATAAGGATAGATATTTATAGTCTAGAAATTGTTCTTTGATCAGATGTTCTACAAATGAAGGTAGAAGTTCTATCCTATATCAGTTTTTATGTCAAGTGGGCTTTCTTTCTCAGTATAGTGTTTACTTTGTATTGGTCAGTAGCTGATCTTTGTTGTGTGTCATACTGTGTGAACAAGAAAATATAGGGTTGTCCACATAACTTAGTGAAATTTTAAATTTAAAAAGTACTTAGTGTAAATATTTTTTTATAATGAGTATATTTTTGTGTACAACCGAAGTGAACAATAATAGCAGGAGCTGATAATCCAACCCAAATTTCAAAATTTTAATTTGTTTTTATTAATTATGATTACAAATAATAATCAATAACAGATTAATAAACTGACTAAGGTAAAACATTATGAATAAAAAATTGTACCCATATAAAATATATATTATTTAGTGTTTTATAAGTGAGAATTCATTCATATTGCTTGGGCCAGTTGTAATTCGGAATGAGTTAATAATATATAAATGAAAACATGTCTGAGTTTGAGATAATCATTAAAGGTCTCTTAAAATATAGACAGAGAATAAAATCAGTTAAGATATGAAATTTGATATTAGAGTTTTTGTATGTGAATGTATATGTGTGTAACCTCCATTAAATAAACCTAACATGATTTAAAATGAACAAGTAATAAAAAATATGAAAAACCGGCATGTCTTATGTTTTTCCTCCTTGCTTCAATGTTCCTTCAGTAAATTTATTTACTTTGTTAAGTATTTTAATCGTTGATGTTTATTAGTAAAGAAACATGATTGATTTCAGTGGATCCTGCTAGAGATTTAGCAACTCTTGACGAAGAACTCTACCTAACGTATCGAAGTGAAGAAGATGTCATCCCATATGGTTTTCCAGCAAGCTATCCCAGTCATAGTGATCTCTCCACCAACCTATGTGATATTGAGGACTCGGATGTGCCTTCATAGCAGACAAGCCGCAACCTACGTGCCTCCACTATCATTGGCCGTTTGGTTGCATTATATATCTCTCGACTGAATTCATTGGTCAGATTTATTTATGTTCCTATAACATCTTCGGTATTGTGGACGCAAATCAATGAGTCTGTTGTTTTTTTTTATTACAGACAAGTTATGTATATTGATTATTAATAATATATATTAGAATTAATTTGTCATTGAGTTTTTACTTTAAAATTTATACTAAGGAACTGAAAACATTTATTACCAATTAGTTTTCTTGTAGATAATTATGTTACACACTAACAAAATAGTTTTTTTTTATATGAGCCAGAATATTATTTAATTCTGTTCTTTATTAGTAACAGGGATTAAATTATTACAAAATTAGACAAATATATCATAACTAAAATTTATTAACATAATTTTTATTCGTTCAGCTCCTGGGTATTCATTATAAAAATAATTTTGTCTCTTAGCATATTTGAGACAACCTAGCTTTTGTTTTATGTAATTGTATTATTATCAAAATTTGTAATATCTTTTAAGTTTTGTATATAATTTATTTATTTTAAATGGTGTCTGTAATGTTTAGATAGCAGATCACTTTTAACAAGTTTTTTAAGTATTACTGACATTTTTGTGTATTTCAACTGACAATTTGGTTAGCTTTAAAAATCGGTATATAAACTGTGAGAAACTATTAAGAAAATATAAACCATATCATGATCAAATATGAGTTTGAAATAATGGTGTAATTTTATTTATTTTTTTAAACATACTAAATTAAAGTAGTATTTAACTAAGTGAAAACGACTTCAGTGAATGTCATTTTGTTACTCTAACCTTATTGAAACAATTTTAGTGCCATAGTGAATAAGTCAGGTGTGTAGTTATATTTTCATTGCTAGCAGATCAAGACATTTTTAAAATAGTGTAATAAACTTCATGATAATTCTTTTGTCTCATGGAACTAAATGTAAAATGCTGTCCAAATTGTTAATAACTAAATTCTATTACCTACTAAGATGATGAATCTTTGTATTTTACTGTTATCAATGGCAAACTTTATTATATTAATAAAGTTGTTGCCTGTATTAGCATTTTATCATTTTTATTTAGGTTAAGGCATATAAAGTAACACATAGTTTTGGAATAAATGTGAAGCAAGGCTGGTGTTGACATTTTTTTATCATTAACTGATAGAAGTAAACTTGTTTTTCATATTTAGCATTTATATCTTCTTTATTGGTTTTTTGTGTAATAGAACTATCTTCTGTTTTATCATGTAATAAAAAGTAAAACTGTTTACTATTATTTTAAAAGTAAAATAGTTTTTTTATAATTATTTTCAATGAAACCAATCATACAATAACATTTTCAGTAATTTTTTGGTTTTATCTAATATAATGGGGCAGAAACTTATCCATTCTATTTTAAAAACAACAATATGTTGTCAGATTATATCTTTCATGATGTATACTGTTTTTATTACTTAAAAAATTGACATTGTAAACTTTAGGCTTCGTATTCCTCTTCTTGCCAACGTTAAGTTTTAAATTTCAACTTATGTTTGTCTAAAGTGAAACTAGGCCAACATTATATACAAAATGGTGCATAAAATTCTTTTGGTAAAGAGAAATAATACGCTACTATATATTTATAAAAATATATTTGTCACTATATTTAAAAAAATATTATTTACAATTCTATGTACTAATTATTTGCACCCAACTCCTCCACTATGTAGAGAATTATAGAATATTACATAAGGCCCATTCTCTTAATTTGAAAAATCGAAAAATAGCAACAATAAATATTATAAATTTTTAATTAACAAAATGTTAATTTGTTAGTAGATATAGGGTCTGGTAGAATAATCTGATGATTTTGGAGCGTCAATGAAAAAAGCATGATTCATAGTATAACAAAGCATGATTCATAGTTGATTGTGTGAAATGAAAATTTAAATCATAGTGTTTTACTTACAGTATTTCAATAGTTTACTTGAAAACTATATCGTCCATTTTTCCTCATGCAATCATTCAACCTCACAAAATAATTTCTTGTCCTTTGATCTATCCTCATTTATGAAACTGTTACAATTTCTTGTTGAATGGTGCTGTGAAGTTCTGTAATTGCACATGGTCGAACACAGTACACTCTGTTTTTGAGATAGCCCCAAAGGAATTATTCACAAATTGCAAGATCAGTTATGCTTGTTATGGAATATAGCTGTGTCATGAAATTAAAACGTTTCCGTAAAACATTCATGGAAATTTGGGCCATATGAGAGGTGGCAGGATCTTGTGAGAAAAACATTTCATTCCATCCAATTTCCTAATCCGAAGGGACACATTTTGGTTCAAGTTGAAATGTTAAGAAATAAACATTGCTATGTAGCAATTATGAAATCCCTGTTTTTGAAATACGCTTCATTCCAAAAGCTCAACCATCCCATTTTTGTTTATTTTACCGGCCCCTGTATTTATTTTTCAATAAATAAAATTTCCAAAAAGTTAATTTAATGTTTTTTTTTAAATTTTATGATATTGGCAAGAGTGTTTATAAGAATGAACTTATAAGTTATGTGTAAAATATATTATACAGTTATTTGAAGGTAATATATGCTTAAAACAGTATACATCAACTAACATTTTAATTCATAAATTATTTTCAAAGTAAATATTTTGCTATAATTATGTTTGCTAGATGCACGCTACACTTAAAACATCTTTTATTGCAGTACTTAATACCTTCATAAAATTTGAGAATTAGTTTGTAGTAATACATTTTTAATACAAAAATTCATTTTTTATTTTTCTACTTCAACAGCAACCAAAATTGTTTTCTCACAAAAAGTAATACTATTATGTTTCAGTAGTAAATATAATTTCTTGATAGTTTATTTAAGTATTGTTAAATTAGTAGCTATTTATAGTTTTAATCAATTAATTGTATAACCATAGAAATGTACTGATTCGTTTTTAACTTTTGATATAAGTTAAGTTTGTTTCTGTAAAAGGGTTTAGTTTATAAGATATAGGCTGTGTTTGCCTATTAATTTTACAAATATTTGAAACTATAAATAAATTTTCAAAGCCTTTTTGGAGTTGATGGTTAACATGGACTGAAATCTTCACATCAGTAACTAATTATCAGGACAAGAGGCAGCTATTTTTCTATGATAATGAACAATTGTATGTACAGAATTTTTACCAATAAATGAAGCATCTATTTTGCAGAAATCTTTTATTATAGTTTGCGCCTAAAATTCAAACCCATAAGACTATATACTATGGTAGACTATATACTATGGTGATTTTCAGAAGGTGTGAAACTGGCTGGGGCTTTACATAAACCATACTTCCCAGTAAGAGAATAATAGAATATAGCAGTAGATGTGTAAAACAAGTTGTACCAATTACAAATCTGGTATAAGTAAATGTATGTAATCTTTCATAGGGTGATTCAAAAACATTACTACAATGTTTATAAAGAGCATTATCTAAGGCATTATTAAAGGCATTGTCGAAAATAATATATTAAATTATAGTTTCTTTTAAAAAACAGGTTCACATAAATAGAGGTTTGGATGAACAAACGCATTCATTTCACTAACCATATTCTTTTACTAAAGTTATATCACAGCATACCTGTTTAAAATATTATCTTTAACACAATTTATTTTATAAAATACATGATCAAGAAAAACATCAAAATCTAGGTGTCACAGCAATGGTACAAAGCTTTTTACCATCCATGGTTGAATTGATTTTAAAACTAGACCTGTCTCGCAAAGAATTTGGCTACAAGATATAAAAACACTATTGAGTAAAAATGTTGCCTTATTATGTATATGTTGTCACACATATACAACTTAATCCCTCAACACTTATCTTAATATTGCAAAATGTTAGAAAATAGAAAATTAAAAAAAATTAAATATATACACAGTTTTTCCTCCTATCCATGGTATGCTGTCATGCTGAGAATTGAAAAATAGTTGATATTCCAATGTTCATAAACTGTAAACACCCTTCTCTGAGTCAGTTTGTGTTTATTTATACAGTACTGTATTGTTTACATACAGCAGCCTATAGCATTTGCTTGCTAATTGTTGAGTCATTGGATTCCACAGCCTTACTGCTTTCCTCTGTAATCTCTTCATCCTGCTTCTAGGGGTTACATTATCCTATTATCTGCACTTGTTTGTGTAAGTAATACAGTATTTGCGTAATTAACTTAAAAATATTCTTCTGTTTGGAAATAATGACCACAAATCATATCAGTAGTGAAGCATGTAATAGTGCTAACTCTAAAAGAAGCCAAAGTGTTCTTTCATTAAGTGAAATGGTGAAAATTTTGGATATGATTGAGGTTGAAGAGAAATCATTCGCGTGCATTGCAAGATTGTATAACAAAAACAAATCGTATATATGTGAAATTTTCAAAAACAGTAATAGACGCTAAAAATTCTGTTTAAGTAAGCCTGTGTAAAACTTTAAACCAGTCGCCTACAGAGTTTCTAGCCATCTGTGAAAGTAATTTCACTATTTGGATATGAATTCCACATGTGCACATGCTGACATTTAATCTTTGATTCTATTTTTTTGTTAGAACTATATTGTTGAAACTAACAGAATTTTTTAAAACTAAATTATTACTTAAATCGTTTTAAACTCTACAATCAATAATTTAAAATACCATTAGTAGAGATTGTAATTTTATTACAAATATCCCGAGCCCAAATCGTTTTTCGGCTCTTGTCTTCAATAGTCTGAACAGCTGATAAAACTAAAACATTTATGTATGGTGTAAATAAGATCTTTTATTTTCTAAGAGACACTTGGAGTAAAACTATTTCGAAATAAATTTTTAATCCATCTACAATAAAAAATTTAATACAAATATATAATATTGTTACTGTACAGAATTCAACACTGTAGAACGGCCAGGTGAATGAAACATCACTAGGAACCCTGAATCTCAGATGCAAAGATAACATTAGACTGGTTGTTTCCTGTTGAATTTATTTACTTGTCTGGCTTTAGTTTAAATTGCGGAGTTCAGTGGGAGGCAACAATGATCTCTGTGTTTTCGGCTCCCATCACAGTAAAATTTTAAGATATATATATATATAAGTCTATATTCTCTAATCGTTAAAATTGTATCTCAAAATACAGTATTAAATTGAGGAAAGCAATATTATATTAATATTCCTGATTACGTTTGATTGTTTTATAATAACATTAGTTGTTTTTAATATGTTTGACTTCTAGTTATTTTTTTTGTGAATTTAGTTGTATTGGCTTATTTAAGATATGTTTTAGTGTTGTTCTTCAGTTGGCTTATTTGTTATATGTTTGAATAAATATTATTTTCACATTCGTGATTATAAATGCATTGTCGAAAGAGAACCACGAATGAATAATTACGGTCGAGAGCAAACCAATATCAGGATGGGTAGTTGAATATTTTTAGAAGCTCTGATAACGCAAGGAAGAGAATCCTAAAAGAAGCAGGAAACGACCGAAAAACCCCTAAAAGGAGTGAGTTGGTAGAGTAATGAAGGAGGAGAGAAAGTTTTAGGGTGACACACAACAGATGGCAGAGCATCGGGTCATTTTACATCGTTTGTTGCAACTCAACTCTCCTTTGGGATTGAAAGAATTTATAATAATAATAATTTCAAATTACATTTTTTAGGACTCTTGAAAAGAGTTTTTAGGCAGCAATAAAACTTTGGAAAATTACGGGTATCCGGTAAGAACTTCGATAGAGTTTGAAAAAACGACCCTGCGATGCGAATTATTATTTCCTCCTTACTGTGACAATCGAACTTCGTATTTCATCTCTATTCTTACCTTATTCAACCTACCATTCCTAAATGTATACACAATAGAGGTGGGTTTGGTAGTTACGCCTCTCGGTAGCCGGTCTAGGATTACGCTCTCGTGGGTTCCGTTATGCGACTTTGCCCATTTAATGCCACGATGTTTTTCTTACTCTTAGCATCTGGAGATCATTACTTCCCCCTTTAGTCCTGCAATAGACCACTTAGTTTACTTCCTTTGCTTTCTCCCAGGCCAGAGGTCGGTACCCTAATACTCTCTTTTGTTTCCTGTCGTTTATAAGCAAAAATATTTATAAGGAATGATTCTTCCGCTATACGACCCTGCCCACGGCTTCATTTTGCCTCTTACATAGGTCTTCTTTAGTTTCAACGGGTGTATAGCAAATGACCAACATTTCAACTAAACAACATTGAAAAATGAGCTCACGCGACGTTTAACTAACCAACTTACACCAAGTTCAAACAATCAACTACTACACGAAGTTCAACTAAACAACTCTCTGGAGGTGAAACACTCGGATCAACTAACCTTTTTTCCCTCCTATATGAGGTTGAAATGGTTAGACATTTTCCTATAATTCAGATAGGGGGTGTTTTCTTTAGGGATTTTACCAAGTAGACTTAATGCCCACTCCCTATATCCATCTCCCGAGCCTGGTCTGGGTAACAGGATCTGTATCCCTCCACGTGTGAGTCATTTCCCCTCTCTCAACCTAACAGGGTCTAGTATATTATGGGTAGCTGTGGGAATAATTTCCTATTCCTATATTAATTTCTGCTACCATTCTTCATTCTTCGTACTTACGAGTAGACACCTCCTAATGATCCAGATTAAGTAAATTCACATCAATATGTAATCCTGCACAAGCGAGCCATCCTGATCATTAGCCATATCCTAGACCAAGTTTTTTTTTCATAATCATATGAAGGCCTATATTCCAAGACCTCCGTAACTTATGTAAGCAAATACATAAGCAAAACAAAAATGACAGGTTGCAAAATACACTTGCGCGCCTAATGAAAAACTCATATGAGCATCAAAACTTGGTAAAGGGTTGAATAAATTATAAATTAAATATATTACACTTAAGAAAGTTTCAGCAATAATTTGTAAACTTACAGGAGGCTGTAACAACAACATCATAAAACTATTATTACTTAAACAAACAACTTATTAATAATTAAATTATAGGCGTGTTGTGTAAACACCCGAACTTTAAACCAATGTATTTTTATAACTAACCGATCTATGGTGATAATTAAATCAATGTATTTTGATAATTAAACAAATGTACTTTTTATAACTGACCGATGTATATCGATAATTAAACCAATGTATTTTGACAAAGGAAAGAAGAAGCTTCATTTGATTGTTCAAGTGACTAGTAAAACTTTTATTAATTGTTCATATTTTATCCGAGCTGTTTAAAGAACATACTGAAATAGTTTTAATAGAAACCACTGTCTTAAAATAATTTGTTGATAAAATTAAAACAATATTACTATACTGTATTTTTAAAACAAGCTATCAACAAATAGCTTTATTTGTAATGAATAAAGCAAACAAAGCTTGTGTGTTAATCATTGTTTCTCTACTCTGATTAGTCACGACGGAATAAATCTTGTTAATACGGCGACTGTAAGTAATAAGGCGGTGGCTGGTGCTGAAGCAGTTTTAAAAACTCTTCTTTCTCTCTGCAAAAAGAGAGAGAGGCGCAGTGAATTTCTGGACTTCAAGGAGGTCTTCTGGATTTCTGATTACCTCAAGGACTGTATCAGGGAATCTGTCCAGGATCAGAACAACTATGTCATCCGCATATCCTAGACAGAAGTACCCCTTGTTCATTCAGGAGTTCAATAAGGTTGTCAACCACTAGGCACCACAACAGAGGAGAGAGAACCCCCCCCCCCCCTGTGCACAGCCCAGCCCTTCTGACCTCCCCTGCCACCTCTACAGAAATGCTTCTGTTTGTTAACATGGAACTTATCCAACCACAAGTGGTCGCATCCACTCCATGACATCTTGCACCACTTACCATCGTCTCCACTGTGGGGTTATTGAAAGCCCCTTCAATGTCGAGGAAGGCACCTATGGCACAACCTTTCTTAGCGATCATTTGCTCAATCCTACCAACCACTTGATGGAGAGCTCCCTCGCAGGATTTCCCCAGTTGATAAGCATACTGGTTCCAATGCAGTGGTTTTATGGCCAAAGCAGCCCCCTAATATGCCTATCAACCAGTTTTTCAAGTCCCTTAAGAACAAAGGACATGAGTATAATAGGTCTGTATCCTTTCCCTTCCGATTGATTACTGGTGGGCTTAGGCATAAAGACCACCTTACTAGATTTCCAGCCTGCCGGCACAAGCCCTAGAGCAATGCTTAGCCTGTATAATTTAGTAAGTACCAGCACCAGCATATCCATTCCTTGCTGCAGCAGCACAGGACAGATCCCATCTGGACCTGGAGATTTGTAGGGTTTAAATGTGCCAATAGCCCATCTTACCCTTTGTGGAGTTACTATCCTCCTTGCCACTTCCCAGTCCTCCCTCTTTCCATGTCTTGTGGAGAGTATGGCAACTGGTTCAGTGTCTGCTCCCCCAAGTTTCCTCAGAGTACTGGAAGGGAAATGTGTTCTGATTAATTCTTCCACAGTTTCCTCTGCCGTTTTTGATATATTTCCCAGTGGGGTTCTTAGCATCCCCACCGGATTAACTGGGTCCTTAGAGAGCACTTTATACAGTCGTGCCCCTTCCTGAGTTTTGTCAATCTCTTGACAAAACTCCTTCCAGGACTTCCTGCGTGCTTCTCTAATTGCCCTGTTGTATTCGGTTAGTGTTTTCCTATACTGGTCCCACTCCCCATTCTTTTTTGCTCTATTAAAGAGTCTCCTGGTGGTCTTCCGAAGTTTGGCTAGCTTCTTGTTCCACCATGACGGATCCCCTACTTTTCTCCCCTCACTGAGAGGGCAATTATCAGTAAAGGATTTTACTATAGCCTCGCCAACCAATGTGGCAGAGTCTTCTAGCTCTCTCCTCCCGCCATACTCCAATCCAGCCACCTCAATCCGAATGCCCAGGTCCCTCCTGTAGGAGTCCCAGTCTGTTCTTCTTGGATCCCTGGTTGGCCGAAGCATGGCTGGATTTAGGGAGATATCATACCTAATATGTCTGTGGTCAGAAGAAGATGGTTCATCCTACACATACCAATTTAGTACATACCTAGCCATCTGGTTCGATGCCACCGTAATGTCCAGGACCTCCTGTCTGGCCCTAGTGACAAACGTCGTCTCTTCCCCCTGATTTAAGACTAGTAAATTCTTAGAGCTAAGATAAACTAAAAGTTCCTCACCTCTAGTGTTGGTACCTGTATTTCCCCACGAAGTGTGATGGGAGTTAGCATCCATCCCCACCAGCAGCTCCTCATCCACAGCCCCGCAGTGCTCGACCAGCCTCCTCAGCTCATGTGTTGGTAGAGCCCCCGCGTAGTCAAAGGGAAAATATGCCATGGCCGGGTTCAGCCTCTTCATCCTCCCCTCCGCCCGCAGCTCCACCATCACTGCTATCAAGTCCCTGCAGCAGAAGTTCGTTAGTACAAAAGCACTCAACCCCCTCCTAACCAGGATACACGTCCTGGGAACACCGGAGTCCTTATCATATAACAACTTACCTCCAGATGTCGCCAGCCCGCATATTCTTCCTCCAGAAATCCATGGCTCCTGGATAAGAACCAAGTCCACCTCTCCCCTATCCAGCATCCTACACACGACAGCACTAGCCGTCCTGCTATCCTTATTCACAGGTAACCTACATATCTGTAGGCCGTCCCACTATCCGCCACCTGTGGACCCACCCGGTTGCTCAGGCCAGCTAGCCGGGAGTAATGTATTATATTACATATAATGTATGTATATATATATATATATATATATATATATATATATAATATATATAATACGTTTTCTTGTTTACTAATTTAAAACAACATAGGTTATTCAAATACAAGAATATTTATTAATTTATATTCAAAGCTTTTCGTTGGTAAACAGTACCTACATCATCAGGAATGAAAATTACAATAATGTCATATATATATATATATATATATATATATATATATATATATATATATATATATATATATAAACACACATACACACACACACATATATATACGTATATATATATATATGTATATATATCGCTCTTCTACTGTTGTTGGGTTCACCTCGTCAATGCTGGATGAGATTCTAGCGAAACGTCGGAACTGCGAATTTATGGACTGCAGAATGAACGGATGTACTCCAGATAGTAACAATTCATCATATATATATATTGCAATATGTATTCTTGTGTATTAATAAAGAACATAAGTCAAAATACAAATACAAGAATTATAATTGAATTTACATAATGAAGTGAATGTATTTTTTGAGGTTAAGTTCCATATTTGTTTATTTTTTATAATTTGTTTATATATTTTTTAGTATTTTACTATATTACAATTTCATATATTTATTATATTATTATTATTTCATATAATAATAATAATTTTTTTTTAATGTATATTGACATGATATCAGTTATTAATTCTAATGCTGCCTTAACAAAGGACTTAAATTTATTTGAAAAACGGAAAATTCAGTTAATAAACACAAATTGTATTATATATTTTAATAAACAATGTATTATAAACAATATTATTCTAAAATATGCAAAAATTACAATTAAAAAAAAAACAAAAGTGATACTGCCAAAAAAATTTGTAAACAAGCAGAGAAATTATGGGTTAAAAATGAAATAAGAAATTTATATAAAAAACAAAATATTTTAACTACTGAAATATATAAATTACATTTAAAAAAATTAGCTTCTACAATGAATAGTATAAAATGGGAAGAAAAATACAATAAAATTAACTTCATGATAAATAAAAATAGAAATATAAAAATAAATAATATATCCAAAAAAACTAAATAATTTGAAACTTGAAAAACAAATGAAAATAATACCTGAAGTTAAATATCATAGCTTTCAGGCCCTAATGTTGTTAATTTATCTAATACTAAATTTAATAATTGTGAAATAAAACTACTTGAAAATAATAAAATCTATATAAAAAGAAACATAAATAAAGATATTGATAATATAATAATAGATACAGAAATAGCCATTAGTAAATTAAATGAAAATATACAAGATAGTACCAGAATCAAAGCAGCTCATGAAAAAAAAAATATTTAAACTAATAAAATTAATAAAACCGATAGACAAACGTATTTAGGAGTTAAAGATTTAAAACATAAACTACAAAATAACAATTTAATTACAGTAAAGGCTGATAAAAGTAATGCTATTGTAATTATTGATAAGGACGAACACATAAATAAAACAAAAAAATATATAAATGAAAATCAATTTAGTGAAATATATAAGGATCCTTCAAAGAAATACCAAAATGGAATTTAAAAAAATTTAATAAAATCTTCTTATAAATTATTTAATAAATATAATATTAGTAATTATATGAACGATAATAAAAAAAAAAAAAAATTCCAATAATGAATGGACTTATTAAATTACACAAAATTGAGAAACCAATTAGACCATTAGTAAATGTTATGAATTGTTATGAATGATATTCTTATAAAATATCTAAAATCATAACATCTATTCTTAAAGATAAAATGAAACTAAATAATATTCATACCATAAGTAATTCTATTAACCTTATTGAAAAAAAAAATTAAAAATAATTAATATTGATAATAAAACAAAATTAATATCATTAGATATAAAAAATATGTACACAAATATTCCTATAAAAGAGACTCTCAATATTATAAAATCTAGATTAGAGCAAAATGAAAAAGATAGAAAATTAATATTAGAAATTATAAATATATTAAAAATAATATTAAATCAAAATTATTTTTCATATAATAATAAAATTTACAAACAGGAAGATGGCCTTGCCATGGGTTCTCCCTTATCGAATATAATATCTGAAATATTTTTACAATATATGGATGATAGAATAAATACAATTATACAGACATTTGATAAAAACGGTTATTGGTTTAGATATGTAGATGATGGTTTGTATGTATCTAATAATAATGGTATAAACTTAATAACTATTTTAGATAAAATAATTGTGATAAATAAAAATATTAATTTTACTTATGAAATAGAGAAGAAAAATAATAAGATCAGCTTTCTAGATATAACAATTATAAGACATATTAATGAATTTGAATTTAACATATATCGTAAACCGACACAAACTAACCAAATTATACCTAATAATTCTAACCATCCGTATAATCAAAAAATGGCTGCATTATACAATTTATTATATAGATTACATAAAATACCTATGAATAATGAAAACAAGATAAGAGAGAAAAACATTATCTATCAAATTGCAATTGAGAATGGCTATAAAAAGAAAACTGTTGGTAAACTTAATTATAATATTTTAAAGAAACAAAATAATAATCTAATTTACAAAAATAATGATGAAAATGTCATATGGACTACATTTACATTTTTTGGTAATGAAGTAAAAAATATCACAAAATTGTTTAAAGGTAGCAACATAAAATTCGCATATAATACTAATAATAAATTAATAAATATAATGAATAATAATAATATTATTAATATGCATGAAAAAAACGGTGTATATAAATTAGAATGGGATTATTGTAATAAAGTTTATATAGGACAAACTAAGAAAAAACTTAAAGATAGATATAAAGAGCATTTTAATGCATATAAAAAGCCAGAAATTTATAAATCAAATTTTGCTAGTCATTGTATTAATAATAATCACTTATTTCCTAATATAGATAATATGACTTGTAAAAGAAATTAACAAAGGCCTGAGAATGAATATTTATGAAGCTTTAGAAATACATAAATATAATAATAATAATGAGTTGATAAATGAACAAATACAAGTAAAATCTAAATTTGATAATATATTCAGTGTTTGTAATGTTAGGGCAGCAAAATAAAAATTTTTTAACAACATTGTAATTGATTTGGCATAGCTATTTATTTGATCTAATTTGCACATATGTTAATTTTAATTGTTTCATATTCCTGATGATGTTGGTACAGTTAGCCAACGAAAAGCTTTAATGAATTGTAAATTCAATTATAATTCTTGTATTTGTATTTTGACCTATGTTCTTTATTAATACACAAGAATACATATTGTGATATATATATATATATATATATATATATATATATATATATATATATATATATATATATACAGGGTGCGGCAGCATAACTTCCTTTTTTACAAAGGAAATTCCTTTAAAAAAAGGAAGTTATGCTGCCGCACCCTGTATATAGTAACATTATTTTAGGTAATGTTGCATATTAAAGCAGATTCAGAAAACAAAACCAGATATTTATTTTAAAATGTAAAATAAAAAAAATGTAAATTATAAAATAAAGGCCCTGACTGAGACAGATATCCATATTATAAAACCTGATATTGTAAGATGCGTAGTAACGGTGCATGGAAGTTGAAAAACTCGCGTAGTTGCTTCAAGTAATTTTCTCTCTCCTTGGCGAAATGTAGGGCGATACAGACGTCTCAAGATCCGAAGACCAAAAGGGATGCCTTTGATTTAAAATTTTAATTATGTAAAAGTTTATTATAATTTTATTTTTTTGTTCGAAGAAATGTTGCTACGCTAAGATTTAACACCGGGTGAGGTTCCAAATCCCAACCAACGCCAATCCAAATTGCAGAATGGCGAGATCTGAATCCGGAGCCATGTTACTACCCCTCTTGTTACAGTTCAAATGAGTTTTAATTTTAGACATAAAGTGATGGAAAAAGCTAAATTTAACTTTCAAACTTTAACTGGTCATAGCATAATAATACAAGTTTCTATTTTTTGAAATGTGGGAAGTGAAAAAAAAATCATTTATGTGGTGTAATAGCAAGTTTTTTTAATGTCGAATGGATAAATTAAAATGTATTTTAAATTAAGTAAAAGCAATCTCATGTGGATATCATGTACCATGCCATATTTTTTTTAATAATGTAAAGTTCTTAAAAAATTATGTATGTAAACAATGTAAAACATAAAGTAGCGTAAATGTTTCAGATGTAATTTTGCATTTGTATTTTATGTATTTTGTGTGTGGTAAAACTTGATTTATTTAAATTAATATTTGTTGGTTAAATTAATTATTGAATGCACCACTCTAAAATTAAATTAAATTCTTGACATTGCAGGTCAAATAACTAATTGCGTAACAAAGTACTGCAATATTTAACATCATAATTCATTAAGAATTATATCAAATTATCCAACCCAAAAACTAACAAACTCACTTTTACATTTTATGGGTAAAACACTTATAATTATTATAACTATAAACAGTTATCTTAACTACAAATTGACTGCCTTTAACACTGTATAAGTCTAAAGCAACAAGACTAAAAAAGACTAAAGCACCTCGAATGGACAATGTTTTGGCTATATCTGAGCATAATGCAGGAGGCCATTTCAGAATACCATATCGCAACCTCTCCAGCTCAGTGCTTTTACTCATACACTATTTTCTTTGGCCTTTGCATTTTCTGTTAGCCTATCACACAGTTTGCTAGTAATCATAAGGGGATTGTTTTTGAAAACAGTTTAGTTTGAAGCTTAAGGTCATATTCTGGTTAATTGGAAAGTTGTGGTCTGCTATTAGAATTTTAAAAAGAATTTCACGGTTCTTAAGTTTGCTACTATCCTGAGAAATAGGCCATAGTGCGTCCTTTTTGGGATTTCATGCCACTAACAACAGGAAGATTTGAGAGGTCTTTCTATTCAACAAGTAGGTTCACTGCAAAGCTAATTAAATGTGAACTCTAATCTAGGAGCTACATTATAAGGTTTATCTTACACTTATTACCTTTCTTATAAGAATAGGTATATAATACAAAAAGATGATGTTTGCTGATACATACCATAGTTTAGAGTAGTTGGTGTGGTGACGAATCTACACCTGAGGAGAAAAACAAGGGAAATGTCTTGAATTACTTTATGCTTACTTAAATTACATTTAAATCACTTAAATAGATTTATGTCATCTATAAATAACTTTATTGTAAAGAGATGTTGTATACTGATGGCATTATTAGAATTTGTATTTAAATAAAATTAAAATTGATAAATTTATTATTATAAAGACTTACATTTTCTCCTATACCTGAAATTCAAACCTTTAATTTGTTAATTAAAAATCTTTAATAATAATTGCCTAATTGATTGCTTAATTTGTTTGCATCTATTGAGATTAGTTTTTTGTTTGTTGTGACATCACATATCCACTACCTTTTATTTCCAGTATTTAAAAATAACCAATTTATTATTAAGTGAATGATTTGCCATAAATTTATTTTATATACACCTATAGGAAAGATAAAATGTTTTACAAACTATAACTGTTTCAAAATATTTCATGAGACTCCTTCAAAAAAATATCTCAAATTTTGTAAACAATATTTTTTGTTAGTTATTCAAGGAACAAATAACATGAAAAGAAATTACAGTAATTTTAAATGCTTAGTTTGTTTATTTAAAAAAAAAATTTCACAAAATTATAAAGCAATTTAAACCTGAACTATTTTAACAAATCTTTCTAACTTTAATCTTCATTATATTAAATAAACTCACCCATTATTATATGTATGCAGAAAAGAGGTTATTTCAATTTTACAATTGAACACATTGTTTACTCTACCGCTCAAGTGACTAATATTGGAACCACTTTCCGCCGCAGTTGCATGCAAATTCCTCCAGAGCTCTCCACCATCCGAACTAATGGATGCTCAGGCTTTGTCAATATTGAACATTACTCAAACACTTGACTAGAAAGATAATTTATATTCATTATAGGCAGTAGTTACAAGTATTGATTTCCTCATTCCTACCCTTAGTTTAATTAATAAATCCCCTCGTTTCACATCCTGCTACACATTAATAGATCGATTATTATTCCATGACTAACGAATATCTAATCAATATAGCCTATACCTTCAGATTTTAAATTATCTTCAAATGGCAATTTATATGGCTACTTCACCCAATCGATCACGTTTTATTGAAGTATTTGAAGATAAAACAATATTATCAGATCTTATAACAGATTACTGATAATAGTGTTAGATTTATGTATAACAGACCTGGATATTATAGACCTGCACTTAACTAATTAGGGGAGAGTTGCCGATATTGTACCGGTTTTAGTTTTACATTTTTCAACCTGCTACAAGTTGAAAAGAAAAGGAAGATAAGACTAACCTACTCGGAGTAAGAAAATCAAACTTGAATGTAGTTTCGATTTTCTTAACTTTAACTTTTTTAATTTTACTTTTATGATATATAGGCCCTACTTATGTTACAATTTTTCTCGGTAGGAGAACGATGACAATTTTCAACACTAACATTCTTGTGTAGGTCACACGGTAAACGAGCTGTAAAAACTTAAAATATAGAAAAACAATTTTTCATTTTTTAGTGTAAATAGTAAACATCTTTTTGGATAAAGCTGTGTCGCATTTTATGTAATTATGCTATTCTCTAGTTAGTAATAAAAGGAAATTTCCTTTCTGTTAAAGGAATGTTTATTTAATTATACATGATATAATTTGTTTCATGTTTAAAGTATAATTATTAGGCTGAAAAATATAGCCTATACCAGAAAACAAACCGCCAAAAAAGCAAGCTTTGCACATAGTTGCAGTTTTTTTAGTATAAAATTATTATTTTTCGTTTTATTTTATATATTCATATAAAACCTTTTTCATCTTAGTGAATCAGTGAACATTTCACACGCTCAATATTTAAACCTAATTTTTTTTTAAATGAACAAAAGTATCTTTTTTATTTTATTATATTATTTTATAGCTTAAAACGAAATATATATATATATATATATTCTAATACATAATTATACAATAGAATATGTTTAATGTCTAAAGTTCAAAGTATACATACATATATATATTAAGTTCTTTAAAAGTTCTGCAAAATCGAGAAACAGACCGCTTCAATTGGCAATTTTTTAATGGCCGGTTCTAGGGTTAGATAGTATTATGGTTTTGTGTAATTTAAAATGCTCTAATTTAGTGCGCTATTATCTTAGAGTAATGATAAGCTTATATAGTTTTATTTACTTATATTTAAAGATTCTTTATTTGAAGTTTTAAGATTTTTTAAAGTTAAACAGTTTGAGTCGTTACACAGATTTTAAAAGTTTATATTTAATTTATTAAACTTTAATTCGTCTCACGGACCTGATGAAGAAGAAAATGATATTCAAGTCATTGTTTTCGAATAACAAAATTGTATGGTAGAGAATAAAGAATTAATACAAACATATTTAAGCTGCAGAAAAAGACTGGATAGTATAAGTTATGTAAATTAATCATAATATAGAATAAAGGATAACAGGATAGAGGATAGGTTTACGCAAGTGGAGATATGGTAGAGATGGGAGAAAGAGGACACGGAAAGAATTGAAAGTGTTTCTACAGTTTAACAACAGGTAGATAAAAGCCGGCCCAAGGGAGTCACAGCATCATTGGCTCAAGTAGGAAAAGGTGAATGAATGGTCCTAGTTTTCCAGCTTGTCAAAGCTGGCTTAACATTTACTAATCATAGGTTTATTTGTGAATTTGTTCTTTGAAATTTTGTTTTAACAAGTAAAATTATACTGACGTGAACATAACGAACTGGTTAAAAAATATATAAAATGTCAATTAATTTACCACACATTAAACAAAATTAATAAATATCATTTGCCGAACAAAGTTAACTGGTTAATAAAACGCAGTTTACCCACAAAATGTTTCATCGAAAAAGAGGGTTTGTTTGAACTCTTCTGATAGATAGTAGTGGCTCAGTGGCAGAAACAACGAGGAAGTTGCTCGCCGGCTTTCCGGAACAAACAATAGCTAAAAGTAGACTCCTGGTACTGGAAAAAAATGTGTACAGTTGTTTTTTTAATTTATTTCCGTGCATGTGCCTATTGTTATATATTGTAATTAATTACAGCCAAAATTGTCCATTTTTGATAATTTTAATATGTAAAGATGTTTTTGACCATCATATCATCAGAAAAATATCGTTGTTGATGTGTTGTACTTTGTTAAAGTTTTAATTTTCATAAGCAGTATCAAAATGCATTGCTTTAAGCAGAACCTGGAATGTACCTCATTAGAATTATGACCCAAACAACTAGATAATTCTCATAAAGGATACAGATTTTTCAATCTATCATGATACATTGTCTGACAAACTTTGAAGCGCCGAGAGCAAAACTGTAATAACGAACAATGGCCAGACGAAACAAAATAACTGTTTTCTGTTTCCCACGATGTGAAATGTTCGCGCGATACCTCTCCGATCAGCTGGTTCTCACAATTTAAAACATATAATTGTTCCTTAAAATTAATATAATTATGCTATTTTATCACGTTGTTTAACTCATTCAACGTTAAATATTTATAACTTAGACAGAAGTAGACAGAACTATTTTTGGTAAACAGATGAAAAATAACATCGAAAACGATCGCTGAACAAACTGTACTTTACAAATCAGTTTAGTTGTCTAGAGTGAAAAACTAGCCAACTGTTTCAATAAATTCTTCTCATGTCCGTCACACATAAACGGCTTCACCAAAGGACACCATGAGCTGAATAACAATCAATCAAGCAAATGCAAAACTATTTGCTCAGATAATCACTGCAAATCGTTAAAACATTACTCACAATCACAGTTCATTGAATGAGTTTATTAGACAAGTTTTCAAAAAAATTACGCAGCAATAAATGCATTATGAGTTCTGTATCCTGCTACAGTGAATGTAGATGCAAAAATCTGTTTCTGAGGTTGTTCTTGATAAACTATTCCACTTTTAGTGTTATTATTATTTAAACGATTAAACATTAGATGGTTTCTATCTACTTACTAGTTCCACACAAAGTGCTGCTACAAACTTTAAAGTGTTGCGTAAACATACTCTGCGAAGGTTTAGTGAGTTATTATGTTAAAAATATTTTCTGGGTATTTTGTTTTTAATAATTGTTTATGTTTGCCAGGAGAGTTTTAAAAACGGTACTGCTAGTTGCAGCTAAGCTAACACTTGGGCCTCCCCAGTGGTGAGCGGATGGTTGGAGGGTAGGAATAGTGTCTTTCCTACAAACATTGGTCTTTTAACAATTGGTGAATCATAGGGTTGATGACGCCTGGGAGATCTTTAAAGTCAATCCTCACTGCGTTGTCGGCTTCCCCTGGATCGTCTTCAATTATTGGGATAAGTCGATTTGTCTCAGGTTGGATCAGGCGCGTATCCAGCGACTTGCTTTGGGGGGGGGGGCGATCGATGCATTATATATATAATATGTGTGTGTGTGTGTGTGTGCGTGCGTGTACGCGCGCGTGCGTGTATGTAAAAACATAGAACAGCAAAAGTTCTTTCTACGCTTGCGTTAGAAATCGGTAACGTGATAAAGATTCGTAGCAAATTAGACTTTTTAATGAATAATTATTCCAGTTTCGATAACACTTATGGCTAGAGAATATTATTAATTTCATAATAAGCTATTATTATAAAAATGGTTTATTAATTAATATAAGTAGTTATTCTTCCAACACGAACAATTCCGGAGTCAACTGCGAATATTACGCTTGCAAAATTACGTATTGAAAATCATATGTTCGAGACTAAGCTTCACTAGCGCTGTCTGTTGTTAAAACGTTTAGACGTTTACGAGGGTATGCCGAGGGAACGCGAGACATTTTCCAATTAAAATTTTATGTTTTATTTACAATAAAAGACGAATTAACTTAAGTAAAAGTCTAATTTAATTGAACGTCCTAATTTAACAATATATTTTCGATTTTTAACCCAAAGTTCTTGAGGATTGGGGGGGGGGATCGCCCTCCCTTGGATACGCGCCTGGGTTGGATTCGTGGGGGTAGAGGTCTCATTAACTGGACTGTAGATTTCCCAACTTATGGCTAAAAATGTGTTATTTGGCAAGGGAGATAAGAGCTGAGCGGTTAGGTGCTCCTTGCTACACTCTGCCGTTTCAACTTTTTTATTTTCTTCCACTTTTCACAAAGCACAACCACACTACTTAGAGATGTCTACAGATGCTTCTAAGTAAGCTGCCTTGTTAAACGTTTATTGTCATCTTAATAACACGGCCCAGGTTAGGAGGTTCTGGATTCGTCCCAGTCTAAGAAGTCGCAACGTAATCCTTTATGCTATTTAGCAATTTAATACTTAACGATGCCAACCTAATTAACTTCGAATTTCAAGCTGAGTCGTTTTTAGAAATTATTTTAGAGATCATCAGGTTTTGAACATTTACTTTAAAAAGATGGATCACAAGTAAGAAACGGAAACATTACATTTAGAAAAGTCATACTAGACCATGCATTATGCCCACACCAAGCCCACAGGAGATTCTTATCAATCTCTAACGTTCAGCCTACATTTAAAATTTTAAAGAAACCATAAGTACAGTAGAGCCTCGATAAGTCGGGCCCCGTTAATTCTGATCTCCGGAAAATTCGGAATGATCTTGAAGTACAATAAAAATCAATAAATAAGAAAAAAAACAAAAATCCACCAAGTACGTTACGTACATATATAAATCTAATACAAAAAAAGGAACGTCTAAGACTTACAGATAGATAGAATAAATGTTTGTGCTTCTTATGCTGATTAGATTATGAGATCGCGTCGCACGAAAGCGGCTCACAAAGTTTAAACACAAAAATTGACAGATTGTTACCAAGAAATGAATTGCAGTGAAGTTTACCTGTTTATGCAATATGTACAATCATAATACTGTTTGTTTGATAAATATAAAGGAGTTTTTCTGTAATGCCTTCTTTTAATTTGTTTTTAGTCTTCGGCTAACCCGGATTTCCGACAACCCGGTCCCAGTTAGTCTGAATTATCGAGGTTTCACTGTAGAACCATTCTCGAAGCATGTGATACCTTTTCAAAAGGGTATAGTCTAAAGGTGAACAAAATAAGGTTATTAACCGGCTTTGTCAACTGCAATTCGGGCGATTGTAATATTAAATTAGCTAAATTTTTCCGTTTCTAGTAAAATAATTTATCATCTTTTTAATTATAACTAAAACAATAAAACGTGAAATAGTTTAAAATATTTACGTAATATTTGGAAAAATTTATAAAAATTGTTTTCTAGTAAGTTAAACATTTATAAAATTAGTTAACCTTATTAAAGAAGGGGGTTATGATTTTAACTTTACAAAGTGTTAGCAGGTATCATTAAATTTACAATTTTCAATTGATTGGGTCAAGGACTCAAAATATGATGTTAAAATAATACAATACTCCATTCAGTTAAGGAATTTTGAAATTTCAAGTGTTTTCGGCAATGCGTAGGAATTTAACCAGCTACTTAAACAAAGGTAAAGTTTAAAAATCTCTATTTTTACCTCATACGAGTATGTATTTATGAAGACACTCATAATTCATAGAAATGTCTGTAAAATTACAATTCGTCAATATCTTCGAATCATTAGCAGTATTCAATATTGATACTGACATATTTACCGGTGACATTTCACCATTCCTTTAACGAGAGGGTGCCGCGCATCAAAGGTAATGTTTTTGACCAGGGGTAGTAGAGTTTCTCTGCTATCTAAGCGGCAACCAGCAGTACAGGAAATTCTTAAACATAAGCAGAAAGCTACATACAAACAAGTTGGCACATGTAACACACGGTAATAACTTTCCCATATTGCTAGGAAATCCAAGATCTGGTATTTACAGTATAAAGTCATAACTTAGGGCCTAATAAGGACGAAACGACCTTATGTACACGTATTCCATTCGTTTTATGGTTTTGTTTTATTTTTATATCCTGCCTATTTAGATTATCTAGTCTGACACACCGTTTACTACATATATGAAAGAGCCAAGATTCTCCCTTAGCCCTACTTTGACTTACTTTCGCAAAGTAAATCCCGCAAGCTGCTTTAAATTAAATTAAATTTAAATATTTAACTTCTCTACAGTTCGAAATGAATTGCATATAATTTCCACTTTTAAGCTGGAAAGGTCTATACCTAGCGGATAGTTATTTTTAGATGGGTTAGTGTTAAAATTTCGATATCGCATAAAGTAAGTTCGCGTGACGTGAATGAGATTCGTTAAGGGAGTAACTGGGGAGGGGTAGTTCTTTCTTTATTATGTTTTCATGTAAAATACTTATCGCCTAACTAGAAGTTTAACATGAAATATTGCTTGCGTTTTAAAGTACCTTAAAATCTTAATTAAAATTTGGTAATAGTTTTTAAACGCTCGTTGAAGTATAACTTCTATTGGTACATTTAACTTTCGTTTTTCGTTGGGAAATAAAACCTTAGGTTTCATAACTGTTTTCGGCTAAAGCCTATATAAAACATATGATTTCGTACAACAGTTGTTTTAAGATTCATTAAGAAATTATGTTTAAATCACCTAGTTAATAGAATTTAAGTGTAGTCTAATATTTAAAAACATATAAATATAAGCTTTAAAGTGACACAGATAAATAGTAGTGGATTCCATTTTATAAGCTTAGTATATTTGTTGTATGATTAAATGCTTTTTACATGGTATTAATATGCACAGAGTATAGTAACACTCTAAGTCTTGTCCTTGACTCACAGCATTGAACAATGCACTGATCTTGTGCGAAACGTGTCTGCTGAAAAATATCAGAAAGTAGTGGTTTTTTGATACAAAAACTAGTAATTTTAAAAGGTTATATTTTGCATTGTATGTCTACAAATTATGTAGGCCTATGTCTATTTAGTTAACTTGATAATAAGCTAAGCAATTTTAGTTGCAAATTATTTTTCAATACAATCTTAAGAATACATTCATTTAAGAAAATTTACAATTCACAAGTCTTTTCCTTGCTTCACACATACTCATAGCCTCCCCACACACTTAAATACTGACAAAGTTTTTGTTTGAAGTAAAAGATCTATTAAAGACCTGTGGTTGAAATGATCCACAATATAAAAAGTATCTGATGCCGTAAAGTGAGATTCAATAATTTTACCTTCGTATTTTACTACAATACATAGAGCTAGAGTTCAATTATCCCTTAAAAATCCAACATACCCTAACCGAACTTAACGATCCCCTATAACTGTTAGCAATAGAATACCTCCGTGTTAACGATGCCATTCAGTTAATGATCCCCCAACTGTTAGCGATTAAATAACCCTACAATTAACAACCCCATACAACCCCATCGAATATAGGGATACTAAGTGGAGGGCACATAATGACACCTTTCAACTGTTAACTATCAAATATCCTCTATGTTAACGATTGAATACCCCTCCACTTAATGACCTTTTCCAACTGTTAACTAGTGAATATCCCTCATGTTAACGATCGAAAACCCAATCAGTTAACGACTCCTTACAACTGTTAACGATCGAATATCCCTCCACCTAGTGAACCCCTCCGACTCTTAACTAACGAAAATTCTGCATGTTAATGATCAAATACTCATTCAGTTAACGCCCAACCCCAAATGTTAACTAGTAAATATCCCTCCACTTAATTACCCTGACTAACTGTTAACTAGTGAATATCCCTTATGTTCGCAATCGAATACTCATACAGTTAACGACCCGCTAACTGTTAAGGATCGAAATTCACCCCATATTAAGTAGCGAATATTCCTCCTCTTAACAACTACCTAAATTTTATAACTGTATGTGGAAAGTTTCTATGGTTTTTAATTTAGCCTTAGTGAAATAATTAAAATACAACTCGTTATGTTTTGATTTCCTACAATATAAAGTAAAGAGGACAATCTCATTAGGAAGACCAATAAGCTTCATTAACGCCTTAATGCCTTATTGAGAACTATGAAGTGAGAATTTAATTTTATAAAACCATTTCTATTGTTATATACCCAGAAAAAATATTGTAGAGCTTTTTACTATAGTGAATCCATTGTAGTAGAATTTATTGGAATTGAAACTAAAATTTTTATTATGTGATAAATGATATTGAATAATAACATTTTTACTTGATAACGAAGACTACAATGTAATTATATTACAGGAAGTAATAAAACCTACGATAAACCGAAAAAGCTATTGTCTGAAGACACATGACACTAGCTATGATTTAGTTTAATTAAATATACCATATTTTTTTATTATACTATGAAATTGAAATTCAAAACGATTTAAACGTAATCTTTAAATAACCACTTAGTAAAGAGAATATAGCGAGAAACTAATCTATTATAAGTGCCGTGTATATAATTCGGAAATTCGGGATAATCCGTTCATCTTCGGAAGTCTGATAGAAAATATGTTTATGACGTGTAATATTTATTTATTTCCATCCCAAAAAGTGTCAGTCGTGCCTAATGAGTTTTCACTTAAACAAATACTTATAGGTTCCTTTTTACGTATACGAAAACCAGCTTAATCAAACAAATGCGTTAACGTACTGAAATCAAATCCGCCCAACGTCTTATTGAAACATTTCGGTAAAACTTTATTGGTTACTTTGAACTGCAATGCGACGAAATTGAATTCAATAGGAATACGTAACTCCAGCAGACGGCTATATTTCAGTGAGGAAAGGAAACAACTGCGCACCGAACCGGAAATGGACGTCTTATTGCGTTGACACAAAGACTTCCGGGCAAATTGACAATGATTGAATGCCATTACTGTAAATGTTTAAAGATTTCAATTTTGCAAGAAAAGAACTACATGGAAATAACTATTGTGAGTAAGTCTAGTTTTAAAAATACATCAGTTAGGCCTGAAACAACTGAGAAATCACTAAATGCAAACGTTTGTTTGTTATCATACATTGACAATTCCATTAGTTTCATCATGTAACAATTTCTTGGAAAATATCTTTCTCTCCAACTCACAGATTTATTACAAAATAGCTTATTATCATTTAGGTTACTCAACAAACATTTACCTGGTACCGACCATTTACCAACGGGTTTGCCAACGTGTTTAGTAATTACATTGTTTATGTAACTTTTTCTTACGTTGTTCGTTGCGAATACTTGAAATGGTCGAACGTAGTGGTCAAGGGGCCAAGTAGGCCTTGGCCATCCCTATAAAGAAAAAAAATTAACTTAATTGGCGTCATCCTTAATTGGAAGAGATATATTGCACCGTATATAAATTTAACCACAAAGTTTTTATTATTAAATAAATATTATAATTACATTTTTTGTATTATTAGTGGCTAAAGTAGATCTATTAGTTAATTAGCAATTTAAATTGTTAAAAATATTTAAATGCATAAATAACAAAAAAAACTTCAGGAATATCCTTTAAAAATACACAATTGATGAGTTTACGTCTTAAAGTAAGAAAAAGTATGCATTGAAGTAACTTGACTAATTTTAGGGGAATATTACAACCGAGTTGGTGTCCCCCTGTTAATGATGTCCTTGGTGCCCCCTTAACGAAATTGTGAGTACGTCGATGGTCCAACGGACAGAAAACAAAAATATTCGATAAGGGTTCTTCAAAAATTCTTGGAAAAGAACTTGAATGATAGTAAATATTTGAAACAATGAAAACTGTATCTCTCTCTCTCTCTCTCTCTCTCTCATACACACACACACACACACACACACACACACACACACACACACACACACACACACACACACACACACACACACACACACACACACACACACACACACACACACACACACACACACACACACACACACACACACACACACACACACACACACACACACACACACACACACACACACACACACACACACACACACACACACACACACACACACACACACACACACACACACACACACACACACACACACACACACACACACACACACACACACACACACACACACACACACACACACACACACACACACACACACACACACACACATACAAAATATATGTCTATATATACTTAACTGTATATACTTATGTGTGCATAGCTAAAATCGAGTAAAATCATTCTGTATATAAAGTAAAGCCAATGTATGGGCTTAAAAACTATTTACCTGTTATGTTAAAACTGAGGACAACTAATTTTTTCCGCTCATCAGTGTTATGTAAGTCATAGCCTTACATTAAATTCTAATAAGTCTGAGAACTTTTAAATTTCTTACCTTTCAACTGAAGAACTTTATTTCTTCAAGGAGCTTTTCAAAGGAAGCTGAGTTAAGGACATTGTCAGTTGCAGAGATGCGACGGTTTCGTTTAATCTTGACAGAGACAGAGACGCTGCTGTCTAAAGTGACAGACAAAGAGGGAGACATGTCTTTCAGTCTATCAGTTGCCAAATACAGCCGTGACAAAACTTTGCGGTTAGATTGAACAGGAGTAAAGAATTAAATCCAACTTTTAAATTAAGTTTACGGAAATTCTTACAGTGCCAGATTCCGCTAACGCATTAATTAATCAAAGTAGTAAATATAGTTCTTCTAAAAATCGCTGTTTAGTAGTGGTTTTTGCATTTGAAGGGGAAGTGCAAATAAATACTGTTTACACCAGGCAAGAATATATTAAACGCTGTGAAACATTACTCATTGAAAATAAGTGGGGAATAATCATTACTCAGGTGTAAAAGCTCTGTAGCACCTGCAGTAAGGGTTCGTTGTAATACTAGAAAAAAGATATTATGTGATACCTTTAGGGTTCGAGAGTCAAGAACTGGCTAAAAGCATCTTCATTAAAATGTAACGAGAGCGAGAGGGATGGACACAGAGAAGAAAGAGAGAAAAAACTTGTTTCACTTTGGTAGTAATATAACGATAAAGATCCTGCATCCATTAATAATGCGTTATTGTTTAATTATTTTAACTTACATATAACTGTTTGCCGTTCTAGACATAATAGCTTTTCCACTATTAGAATAACACGACGTATGAAAGGTCAAAAGCGTATCTAAGGTGTTAGATAGGGATGGACGATCCAGTGATTTTAACTCATCGGTAATTTTAGTGACAGTCCCAGGTTTGGATCAGTGACTTTTACTGGTGACTGTAGTACCGGTGAGAAGGGATACTGATAACCGGTCTGAATGTGCCAATAACAGGCAAGCATATCACACTGGTGAAATGACTCCACACCTTATTTAATTTTTTTTGGAAGACTCATTTTGTTTAAAAATAAACTCCTACGAAATTAAGAACAAATCACTGAATGCGAAATTGCATCTACTGTTGGCAAAATGTCGCAAAATGTATCTGACGGAAAATTTACTGATATTTTATGACGGCTGCCATTGGTTGATTTGTCGCTGTCACTGATTCTACTCGATTACGTCGTGTCTGAGTGGACGATTTGTGTCAGGTTTCACGACAGTGACAGTGTTCATAACAGAGACAACCCCTTCAGTCAACGACACTGCACGATGATCGGCGCCGTGAGCCGAGCGGTGAGAGCAGAACCAGTGACAGCGATAAATCAACCAATGACAGCCGTGATACAATATTAGTAACTTTTCCGTCAGATACGGCGACATTTTACCTAATCACAACAGAGAACACCCCTTCTCCCCTTCAGTCAACGACACTGCACGATGATCGGCGCCGTGAGCCGAGCGGTGAGAGCAGAACCAGTGACAGCGACAAATCAACCAATGACAGTCGTTGTAAAATATTAGTAGCGTTTCATCCAGTGACTGCTACGTTTTGACCAATTACAATGGAGACAACTTCCAATCGATCAATTGTCACTGGACTAGGCATTTTCCATACTTTGTCACTGGTGTCACAAGCGACAAACGAATATCAGTGACAAGTCACCGTGACAGAAAATATCGGCCATTCCTAATTTGGTGCATAGGATATTAGCGGTTTCCTACATTAGTTGATAAATAAGCGTTTGTTTATTTATTTGTCTATGCTTCGTTCACGTTCAGTATTATCGTCAATGGAGTAGAACGAATATCATGTACTGGTGGTGGTAGTGGGTACCGGTAACCAAAAAGTGGTGTTGTCAAATAGTTTGATCCTGATAGGAGTATTAAACGTTGCAATAGAAGCTTTAACATAGAATTCGATTGTACTTGGAATTATCAAGTGTTTATATTCGAATCCAAACACGGTTTGGCATCTCACGAGAATTGCAAACTTTGGAGTCTTGAAAAGAATCAGAAGGAAATACCTGAATGCGATCAAAATTTCGACAAATAAATTAGTAAATAAATATTAAAAAATAGTATAAATAGTATAAAATAATAAATAAATAAATGAGTAAAGATTTGCTGTAGAAATGACTTTGCCTTAAAGTTTTGTTATCTAATTGATTTATTTCACGGTTTTAGAAGGAAAAGGTTTGGCAACAGAGGATGTTGAAAACGAAGTGGAAGAGAGTAAGTATTTTTTTTAAATACAGTAAATCCATTTATTTTCCAAATTCATAATTACTAACAAGTTTTCAATCATCTTCAAAAAAATAGTGACAAAACTATATGTGTTATTTATCAAAAGTTTAATAATTAAGTGCAAATTGATGTTAAACTTCAATGAATAATTTGTCATTCATTAAACTAAATATGTATGTTTTATCTCTACTTTTATAATAGAAAATATTTTTATTACACTTTTGCTATTACTTGCGACCAGACGTTTTGTTAACTAAAAGTTGTTAAATTGTTAACTTACACTTTGAGCAAACGTTTTGATCTTACGACTTCTTCAGCCTCTTATTTTGCCGCTAGGAATGCTGCAGTTGCGCTTCCTCGTTACCATTATTTTGAAAGGTAGAAGTGATGTGATCGAAGAGTATGTGTGATATGTGCCCATGTTATTTTCCATACTTTTGCATGAGTGTTTAATGTCCATGAGGTGATTTGCGAAATTGGATTCAATAGTAGTGTGCAGTGCGCTTCTGTGTTCTTTATATCTTTTGGCAAAAGATCTGCCTGTTTGCCCGCAACAGAAGTTATTGCAGTTGTTGCATTTTAGTTTGTATACTACTGGGTTATTGTATGTGTTGGTATTGTTATTAATGCTGTGTTTGATACACACATGCAACAAAGACCATAAATTAAACACACTAGAACAGTATGAAATATATAGACATAGCAACACACATAAAAATGACATCTTAAATGAACAAACACGGCACAGATCACACATACTCTTCGATCACATCACTTCTAACTTTAAAAATAATGGTACCAAGGAAGCGCAACTGCAGGATTCTTAGCGGCAAAAATACGAGGCTGGAGAAGTCGTAAGACGAAAACGTTTCCTCTAAGTGTAAGTTAACAATTTAACAACTTTTAGTTAACAAAAAGTCTGGTCGCAAGTAATAGCAAAAGTATAATAAGAATTAACAACCAGCTCGTCATGAAAAGCAACAAGATTTCGATAGAAAATATTTATGACATGTCATGTTTATCTATAAGGTATTTTAAAAACATACAATGGTTTTTATAAATTATATGCGCATAAAAATGTAATATTAGCAAAACTGGTCATAGAGAACGCCAAGAAACTAATTACGAACTTTATCTGCAAGAGATAAAATAAAAAGACTCTCAAAGAAAATTTTAAGTAAATTTTAATTATTAAAAGAATAGTTTTGTACGAGTATTTTCTTATGTCACCATTCGGTTTGTATATTTTTGACAATTATTGTTAAACATTTTAAGTAACAAAGAAATAATATTTGTTGATGAAGTGTAATTAAAGTTAGTTAAACGTTTCAATTAATTAGACATCCAAATTCCTGAGGAACCAAATTATAAAACTTGTTCTAGGCCTAGTTGTTTCAACATAAAATATGATATGTATAATATATAATCCTATTACATAGGGATACTGTTGTTAAAGATTTCAACCTTGAAAAAAGATTCAAAGTATGAGGTATCATAATGTAAGAGTTGGTTTTAAGAAAATAAGTCGGGATATATTTCAACAGTAGAGCCTGCTAGACCGTACACAGGTACCTGTAGTTAAATGGGTAATGTAGAGTAGAGTTATATTTTGAATATTTTTTTGCTGTAAAACCAATAAGGTTATTATCACCAAGTTATGTTTGACCCGGTCTGTTTGATCGTTTCGTCATTAAGCTGGTCATCGTCAGAATGTAAGGTGGGTGAATGGTGTATATTATGTGTTTTCAGGAGTTCTACATTTTAACAATTCATAGACCCATGCATTAACATCGAATAGGCAGGAGAAAAAGATGTATAAGTGGTGAAATGGAAAGGAAGGGTGGATCGTGTCATAATTTGCGCCCGAACGTGGGGAGAAACGATCCAGTACAAGTATACCGGTCCTATACTGATACCCAGTATAAGTATACCGGTCCTATACAGGTATACTGATACCCAGTATAAGTATACCGGTCCTATACAGGTATATTGATACCCAGTATAAGTATACCGGTCCTATACAGGTATACTGATACCCAGTATAAGTATACCGGTCCTATACAGGTATACTGATACCCAGTACAAGTATACCGATCTTATACAGGTATACTGATACCCAGTATAAGTATACAGGTCCTATACAGGTATACTGATACCCAGTAGACTATAAGTATACCGGTCCTATACAGGTATACTGATACCCAGTATAAGTATACCGGTCCTATACAGGTATACTGATACCCAGTATACGTATACCGGTCCTATACAGGTATACTGATACCCAGTATAAGTATACCGGTCTTATACAGGTATACTGATACCCAGTATAAGTATACAGGTCCTATACAGGTATACTGATACCCAGTATAAGTATACCGGTCCTATACAGGTATACTGATACCCAGTATAAGTATACCGGTCCTACACAGGTATATTGATACCCAGTATAAGTATACCGGTCCTATACAGGTATACTGATACCCAGTATAAGTATACCGGTCCTATACAGGTATACTGATACCCAGTACAAGTATACCGATCTTATACAGGTATACTGATACCCAGTATAAGTATACAGGTCCTATACAGGTATACTGATACCCAGTAGACTATAAGTATACCGGTCCTATACAGGTATACTGATACCCAGTATAAGTATACCGGTCCTATACAGGTATACTGATACCCAGTACAAGTATACCGATCTTATACAGGTATACTGATACCCAGTATAAGTATACAGGTCCTATACAGGTATACTGATACCCAGTAGACTATAAGTATACCGGTCCTATACAGGTATACTGATACCCAGTATAAGTATACCGGTCCTATACAGGTATACTGATACCCAGTATAAGTATACCGGTCCTATACAGGTATACTGATACCCAGTATAAGTATACCGGTCTTATACAGGTATACTGATACCCAGTATAAGTATACAGGTCCTATACAGGTATACTGATACCCAGTATAAGTATACCGGTCCTATACAGGTATACTGATACCCAGTATAAGTATACCGGTCCTATGCAGGTATACTGATACCCAGTATAGGTATACCGGTCCTATACAGGTATACTGATACCCAGTATAAGTATAACGGTCCTATACAGGTATACTGATACCCAGTATAAGTATTCCGATCCTATACAGGTATACTGATACCCAGTATAAGTATAAAGGTCCTATACAGGTATACTGATACCCAGTATAAGTATACCGGTCCTATACAGGTATACTGATACCCAGTATAAGTATACCGGTCCTATGCAGGTATACTGATACCCAGTATAAGTATACCGGTCCTATACAGGTATACTGATACCCAGTATAAGTATACCGGTCCTATACAGGTATACTGATACCCAGTATAAGTACTCCGATCCTATACAGGTATACTGATACCCAGTATAAGTATACCGGTCCTATACAGGTATACTGATACCGAGTATAATTATACCGGTCCTATACAGGTATACTGATACCCAGTATAAGTACACCGGTCCTATACAGGTATACCGCTACCCAGTATAAGTATACCGGTCCTATACAGGTATACTGATACCCAGTATAAGTATACCGGTCCTATACAGGTATACTGATACCCAGTATAAGTATACCGGTCCTATACAGGTATACCGCTACCCAGTATAAGTATACCGGTCCTATACAGGTATACTGATACCCAGTATAAGTATACCGGTCCTATACAGGTATACTGATACCCAGTATAAGTACACCGGTCCTATACAGGTATACCGCTACCCAGTATAAGTATACCGGTCCTATACAGGTATACCGATACCCAGTATAAGTATACCGGTCCTATACAGGTATACTGATACCCAGTATAAGTATACCGGTCCTATACAGGTATACTGATAGCCAGTATAAGTATACCGGTCCTATACAGGTATACTGATACCCAGTATAAGTATACCTTTCCTATACAGGTATACTGATACCCAGTATAAGTATACCGGTCCTATACAGGTATACTGATACCCAGTATAAGTACACCGGTCCTATACAGGTATACCGCTACCCAGTATAAGTATACCGGTCCTATACAGGTATACCGATACCCAGTATAAGTATACCGGTCCTATACAGGTATACTGATACCCAGTATATGTATACCGGTCCTATACAGGTATACTGATACCCAGTACAAGTATACCGGTCCTATACAGGTATACTGATACCCAGTAGAAGTATACCGGTCCTATACAGGTATACTGATACCCAGTATAAGTATACCGGTCCTATACAGGTATACTGATACCCAGTATAAGTATACAGGTATACTGATACAGAGTACAAGTATACCGGTCTTATACAGGTATACTGATACCCAGTACAAGTATACAGGTTCTATACAGGTATACTGATACCCAGTATAAGTATATCGGTTCTATACAGGTATAATCATACCCAGTATAAGTTTACCGGTCCTATACAGGTATACTGATACCCAGTACAAGTATATCGGCTCTATTCAGGTATACTGATACCCAGTATAAGTATACCGGTCCTATACAGGTATACCGATACCCAGTATAAGTATATCGGTTCTATACAGGTATACTGATACCCAGTATAAGTATACCGGTCCTATACAGGTATACTGATACCCAGTATAAGTATACCGGTCCTATACAGGTATGCTGATACCCAGTATAAGTATTCCGGTCCTATACAAGTATACTGATACCCAGTACAAGTATACCAGTCTTATACAAGTAAACTGATACCCAGTATAAGTATACTGGTCCTATACAGGTATACCGATACCCAGTACAAGTATATCGGTTCTATACAGGTATACTGATACCCAGTATAAGTATACCGGTCTTATACAGGTATACCGATACCCAGTATAAGTATATTGGTCCTATACAGGTATACTGATACAGAGTACAAGTATACCGGTCTTAAACAGGTATACTGATACCCAGTATAAGTATACCGGTCCTATACAGGTATACTGATACCCAGTATATGTATACAGGTCCTATACACGTATACTGATACCCAGTATAAGTATACCGGTCCTATACAGGTATACTGATACCCAGTACAAGTATACAGGTCCTATACAGGTATACTGATACCCAGTATAAGTATACCGGTCCTATACAGGAATACTGATACCCAGTACAAGTATACCGGTCCTATACGGGTATACTGATACCGAGTACAAGTATACCGGTTCTATACAGGTATACCGATACCCTGTATAAGTATACCGGTCTTATACAGGTATACTGATACCGAGTACAAATATACCGGTTCTATACAGGTATACTGATACCCAGTATAAGTATACCGGTCCTATACAGGTATACCGATACTGAGTACAAGTATACCGGTCCTATACAGGTATACTGATACCCAGTATAAGTATACCGGTCCTATACAGGTATACTGATACCGAGTACAAGTATACCGGTTCTATACAGGTTTACTGATACCCAGTATAAGTATACTGGTCCTATACAGGTATACTGATACCGAGTACAAGTATACCGGTCTTATACAGGTATACTGATACCCAGTATAAGTATACCGGTCCTATACAGGTATACTGATACCGAGTACAAGTATACCGGTCTTATACAGGTATACTGATACCCAGTATAAGTATACTGGTCCTATACAGTTATACTGATACCCGGTATAAGTATACCGGTCCTATACAGTTATACTGATACCGAGTACAAGTATACCGGTCTTATACAGGTATACCGATACCCAGTATAAGTATACCGGTCCTATACAGGTATACTGATACCGAGTACAAGTATACCGGTCCTATACAGGTATACTGATACCCAGTATAAGTATACAGGTCCTATACAGATATACTGATACCCAGTATAAGTATACCGGTCCGATACAGGTATACTGATACCCAGTATAAGTATACCGGTCCTATACAGGTATTCTGATACCCAGTTTAAGTTTACAGGTCCTATACAGGTATACTGCTACCCAGTATAAATATACCGGTCCTATACAGGTATACTGATACCCAGTATAAGTATACCGGTCCTATACAGGTATACTGATACCCAGTATAAGTATACAGGTCCTATACAGGTATACTGATACCCAGTATAAGTATACCGGTCCTATACAGTTATACTGATACCCAGTATAAGTATACCGGTCCTATACAGTTATACTGATACCGAGTACAAGTATACCGGTCTTATACAGGTATACCGATACCCAGTATAAGTATACCGGTCCTATACAGGTATACTGATACCGAGTACAAGTATACCGGTCCTATACAGGTATACCGATACCCAGTATAAGTATACAGGTCCTATACAGGTATACTGATACCCAGTATAAGTATACCGGTCCTATACAGGTATACTGATACCGAGTACAAGTATACCGGTTCTATACAGGTATACTGATACCCAGTATAAGTATAATTAAATAACAATATAAGAGAAATTTTAAAAAGTTTAATTAAATTGAGTAACGAGCAAATAATAATAAAAACAAATTGATAAATAAATGTTAAAAAAAAATAATAATATTGGTCATCGTTTAAGTTAACACGCAAGGATAAGAAAGGAAATAAAGCGTAACTAAATAATTTAGTTAAAACAAAATAAGTAAATAACCAAGAATATAAATACCGTAAATCAAGAACAGAAGCTAATGCTGTGAATCTTACGTCTATCTTTGTGTTTTTAGCGAGACCTCTTTCAGAGAAGGTAATTGTTATCCAGTTGAAATAAATGAGGTAAAAGAAATAAAATTAGTTAAAGTTGATATTGTGATTTCGCTTCTCACACCAAGTAATAATGCTATAACTTCAAGAAAGTGTTATCTCTATCTCAGTCAACACTGCTATAACTACAAGACAGCGTTATGTCTATCTCATTCAACACTGCTATAACCTCAAGACAGTGTTAGCTCTTTCTCAGTCAACACTGCTATAACTTCAAGACAGCGCTATCTCTATCTCAGTCAACACTGCTATAACCTCAAGACAGTGTTATCTTTATCTCAGTCAACACTGCTATAAATTCAAGACAGTGTTAGCTCTTTCTCAATCAACAGCACTATAACTTCAAGACAGTGTTATCTCCATCTCAGTCAACACTGCTATAACTTCAAGACTGTTAGCTCTGTCTCAGACAACAATGATCTAATTTCAAGACAGTGTTAACTCTATCTCAGTCAACAGAGTAACCGTTAGTTATAAAACAAGACAGACGATATTTGTTAAAAGGAAATCCTTTTTCAGTTGTCATTGTTATTAATAACATCGAAGGTGCATATTCTGCAACCATGAGTGCTTTGCGCGCCACTTGACTTCAAAAGCATATTAAAATATTTTAATTACTGCCTCGTCTCTTCAGGACGCGGATAGCTATGAAATATTGCTTTGTCAAAAGATGAATTCTGCTGTTTAATTAATTAAAGGGGTTAAATTATTAAAGTAAAATTAATAGCATGACGGTTGAGTAATTATTTTCTTGGCGGCAGATCGACGCAGGAAATGCTCTACAATTTCACAAGTCGTATTTACTATGAGAATTACACAAGTTAAAGGAAGAATCTGTAAATGAACGCCAAAAATATCATTCATATTTTTGTAGTAAAATGTCATTGTATTACTACTATTTTAAATTTTATATTCTCGTGCTTTTATATTGTATTTTTATCTACCCTTAAGGCTGTTTTAATTGGATTCATATGGAAGTAGTAATTTATAAAATTTTCGTTCGCATAACTGATCCAAGGAAAGTTAAAAAGTAATTAAGATGGAGCTTGACACTTTGTAATTATCTAACATTTATGCGTGTTTAGAAAATTACAGGTTTCGAATCTTTACAAGGTTTAATAAAAACCCATTGCAATAATTAATATATGGAACATATGGTCAGCATTTATATTTAAGGTCAAAGTCTACTTGCAATAAAATGAGAATACGGGGAAACTATGAATGTCATTAAAATTTGAGCATGAGAAAAATATGAATGACATATTAAAATTCTCGTATGAGGAAAATATGAATATCATATTAAAATGCGGGCACGGGGAAAATATGAATGTCATATCAAAATAGGAGCATGAGCAAAATATGAATTTCATAATCAAATGTGGGTACGGAGAAAATATGAATGTCATTTCAAAATTCCAGCATGAGGAAAATATGAATGTCATATTAAAATGCGGGCACGGGGAAACTATGAATGTCATATTAAAATACGGGTACGGGCAAAATATAAATGTAATGTTAAAATTAGGGTATGGGTAAAATATGAATATCATATTAAAATGCGGGCACGGGGAAAATATGGATGTCATATTAAAATTCGAGCATAAGAAAAATATGAATGTCAAATTAAAATGGAGACATGGGGAAAATATGAATGTCAAATTAAAATGCAGACATGGGGAAATAATGAATGTAATATTAAAATTCGAGCATAAAAAATTTGAATGTCAAATTAAAATGCAGAAACGGGGAAAATATGAATGTCATATTAAAATTCGAGTATGAAGAAAATATGAATGTATTATTAAAATGTGGGCACGGGGAAAACATGAATGTCATAATAAAGTTCGAGCATGGGGATAACATGAATTTCATATTAAAAAGCGGGCACTGGGAAAATATGAACGTCGTGTTATAATGCGAGCACAGGGAAAATATGAACGTCACATTATGACGCGAGGAAGTGGAAAATATGAGTGCCATATTAAAAAGCGGACTCTGGGAAAATATGAATTTCATTATAAAGTGCTATCACAGGGAAAGTATGAACGTCAAATTAAAGTGCGGGCACGGACAACATATGAATGCAATATTAAAATGCGGGCACGGGCAAAATATGAATGTCACATTATAATACGAGCACAAGGTAAATGTCACTTTAAAATGTGAGCATGGGAAAAATATGAATGTCACATTAAAGTTTGCTCTAATGCTGATTTAGGTTTTGTAGTTGAAGTTTTAAATGTTATGTCAAATTGTGAATAGCCAACATCTACACTTTAACCTTTTGTTGATGTATAAATGTTAAATGTAAACAGCGTTACACAGCTATACATTTATGTATCTTAATGTAGTGAGTTGAACAAATATTTAGCTGGAGTAATTTTAATATTCACCTAAATTTAAAAATTATTTTTTATTAAATATATGTTATGAAAAGTAGAATTTCGAAGTAACTATTGGACTGAAAGAGAGAGAAAGAGAGAGGGAGAGAGAGAGAGAGAGGAAAAAGAGAAATTAGCAGCTTCACAAATTTGCTTCCTAAACAACTTCTAAATACAGTAGTTAGATATCTGGCGAGCAGAACACGTAGATCGGAGCTTAGTTCAGGCTTAGACACTATCAGAAAACACGTCTTGGGAGAGATTTAGCAAGAGTGGTTATTATTTTGATAAATACAGTAGTTAGATATCTGGCGAGCAGAAAATGTAGATCGGAGCTTAGTTCAGGCTTAGACACTATCAGAAAACACGTCTTGGGAGGGATTTAGCAAGAGTGTTAGTATTTTGATAAATACAGTTTTATGACTTGGATCCAAGTGTTAAACTAAGGTAAAGACGGGGAAATGGTTCGAATTAAGATGGAGAAACGAGAAATAGTATTTAGTGTTGAATTTAACTGACGTAGGAAGATCTTTTTGTTAATTAATAAAAATTATATATAATTATAAAAAATTGAATCCGCTAGTTAAAACGTGTTTAATATTTCAATGCACGAAATTCTGTTTGGTTCAGATGCAGTTTAAACATTGTTCATGAGTTTGTGCCCATTTCGATGCAAAAGACGTGCTCACAGGAGTTATCTCTTGAATGCAGGAAACTGCCTAGGAGACAATGTCGAGTGCGGTTACCATTTCATAGTTCAGCAATTCCTGGATGAAGGAAACTAGAGAAAGGTGAACATTTACTGTGTGAAGTGCGGTTCTTGTATTTTCCTGATTATAGGATTCGGCTTTAGAATTTAGGCTTTCCCTCTGTAATCAATTTGTAGTAGAAAATATGGCTTCATTGATAAAGATTCATACACGGTGGGTTAGCGAAACAAAATTACATTCCAAAACTTTATATATATACATTTATTACAATGGCGACTTCGTCCTGCAACTATTAAGTAGAAACTTTGCTCCTAATCGTAAAGACGTTAGATTACAGTTATATATTTACCTGATACAATCCACGAGAAGCTATTTTGGCCTTATAAGTACAGTGTGACAATTAATTTTTTATCTCTAAACATTGATGTTTTATCTAACAGGAACCCTAATATTACTAGAAAATTAAACGCTTTCGTACATAATGTCTTTAAATTTTTTAAATTAAAAAAAAATATCAAGTCAGTTCTTCTTAGTCACCTTTACTACTATATAATAATTAATGGTGTGTGTGTGTGTGTGTGTGTGAGTGTGAGTGTATGTGTGTATTACTTAATCACGTAAAAACTACTGGACCCATTGAGCTGAAATTTTACATGGCCATTCTTATTGTTCTTATTTAACAGATAGGGCCATCAGGGCACTTCACTACTGGCCTTGAAAACTCGGAATTTTGTATTTCGGAATGCAATAAGCACAATACAAATGTACGTCAACCCCGTACAAAGGACGGGTACTCTGTTAGTTTTTAAAATTTCAAAAAGGTTTTCTAATAAAGAATATATCAAAAGTGCAAGTTGTTAATTGTTAATAAATAAAATTGTAATAATATTTGAAGGCAAATAACGAATGTACAAATATGGAATTAATTAATATTCTTTATTACGTCAGCGAAACAATAATATTAACCGAAACTAACTTTATGTTCCATTTTAAGGTTATAAAATAATAAAAACAAGTTACATTTTGTTGGGATTGTAGCAAATCAATAGGAATTATTGGAACTCAAAATAACAGAAGCCTTAGATTATTTTACATTAAGTAGGTCAATACCATAAATTTAATAAAATTAATCATAAATTAATTCGCCTAAAAATTAGTATGTATAATAAACACCTTTGGGTAGGTCGATTAAATTTATATTAATTTTTTAAAGTTTTTTAGTGTTTTCTATAGGCACTATAATAATCTTTTTCACACTAGGTAAAGTGCTATTTTAAAATTGTGTATAGTTTAAGAAACAGGAAACAATATATATATTTCATTTAATAATATAATTAAAATTTTAATCATTCTTTTTAACCAAAAAATTTAGTAAGAAATACCTTCATCCGTTAAACTGGCTTATTTCATAAATCATTCAGACCTCTCTTTGAAATTTGAAGTGTATACTTTTTTCTCTATTGACTTTTATAAGATAGATGTCGTAGTAAATGCCTTTTCTATGGAAGGGAAGCTCCGATTTAGTGGGCGTACAAGATATTCCTGAGAGGGCTAAAGAAGTACTCCGTTAATATTGCATGAACACAATGAAGCCGATTGTGCCTGAGAACGGAGTTCGCGTCTCTCCGATTGGGAACACTCCGGCCGCACGTGTCACTAAAACCCAAAGTCACACATTGATAAGGTACGATTCTTAAGCCTCAGTGCTTGGTCTTTAGTGATGAGCAGAATCTGCTTTTATTTGTTAGAGTTATTTGATTCCTAAGTTATTTCTACTAAAAAAGGTGGCTGAGGTCCATATTACGTTACATAAACGTGAGAATATTTATCTTGAAAGTATAAAACATTCAAGATTCGATGGAAGAGAAAACGTTTCGTGAAAACTTTATAAATGTTATTATTACTAATTTTTTACAATGGGAATTCAATGTGTTTAGTGCTGGTGTCATTGTGTTGGTACCAAAAGCAGGAATGTGTTTAGTGTTGATTTAGGAAGGAAGAATGTGCTGAATGTTGGTGGAAGCAAGTTTGTGCTTAGTGTTTGTGTCAGAAGCAGGAATGAGCTTAGTGTTGATTTAGGAAGGAGGAATGTGCTTAATGTTGATTTAGGAAGGAGGAATGTTCTTAATGTTGATTTAGGAAGAAGGAATGTGCTTAATATTGGTGTCAGAAGCAGGAATGAGCTTAGTGTTGATTTAGGAAGGAGGAATGTGCTTAATGTTGATTTAGGAAGGAGGAATGTGTTTAATGTTGATTTAGGAAGAAGGAATGTGCTTAATATTGGTATCAGAAGTAGGAATGAGCTTAGTGTTGATTTAGGAAGGAAAATGTGCTTAATGTTGATTTAGGAAGGAGGAATGTGCTTAATGTTGGTGGAAGCAAGAATGTGCTTAGTGTTTGTGTCAGAAGCAGGAATGTGCTTAGTGTTGATTTAGGAAAGAGGAATGTGCTTAATGTTGATTTAGGAAGGAGGAATGTGCTTAATGTTGATTAAGGAAGGAGGAATGTGCTTAATGTTGATTTAGGAAGAAAGAATGTGCTTAATATTGGTATCAGAAGCAGGAATGAGCTTAGTGTTGATTTAGGAAGGAGGAATGTGCTTAATGTTGATTTAGGAAGGAGGAATGTGCTTAATGTTAGTGGAAGCAGGAATGTGCTTAGTGTTTGTGTCAGAAGCAGGAATAAGCTTAGTGTTGATTTAGGAAGGAGGAATGTGCTCAATGTTGGTGTCAGACGCATGAATGTACTTAGTGTTAATGTCAGAAGCATGAATGTGCTTAGTGTTGGAGTAAGAAGCAGGAATGTGCTTAGTGTTGGTGTAAGAAGCAGGAATGTGCTTAGTAATAATGTCAGAAGCATGAATGTGCTTAGTATTGGAGTAAGAAGCAGGAATGTGCTTAGTGTTGGTGTAAGAAGCAGGAATGTGCTTAGTGTTGGTGTAAGAAGCATGAATGTGCTTAGTGTTAATGTCAGAAGCATGAATGTGCTTAGTGTTGGAGTAAGAAGCAGGAATGTGCTTAGTGTTGGTGTAAGAAGCAGGAATGTGCTTAGTGTTGGTGTCAGAAGCCAAAACGTTCTTAGCATTGGTGTCAGAAGCAGGAATGTTTTTGAGTTGGTGTAAGAAGCAGGAATGTGCTTAGTGTTGGTGTAAGAAGCAGGCATGTGCTTAGTGTTGATTTAGGAAGGATGAATGTGCTTAATGTTGGTGTCAGAAGCATGAATGTGCTTAGTGTTAATGTCAGAAGCATGAATGTGCTTAGTGTTGGAGTAAGAAGCAGGAATGTGCTTAGTGTTGGTGTAAGAAGCAGGAATGTGCTTAGTGTTGGTGTCAGAAGCCAAAACGTTCTTAGCATTGGTGTCAGAAGCAGGGATGTTTTTGAGTTGGTGTAAGAAGCAGGAATGTTATTATAGTTTTCTAATGCTAATCTAATATTAAAAAAATGTATACATACACACACACACACACACACACACACACACACATATATATATATATATATATATATATATATATATATATATATATATATATATATATATACAAATCTCCATAGATATGTACAATACTAATGTATAAGAACGTAAACATTTAGGTATAAATTTACATATAAATAAAATACATTAAATATTCATAATCAACACATACACAAAAAGGAATGTGTACAAATACAAACAGTTGACGTTTGATGTTTAAAGTGATATCAAACGCTGCCAGCTGAATCCATTTTACAAAAGCAATTTCGCTGTTCTGAAGTACTTTTCTTACAAATTACAAAAGTCACATCTTGTTTCTAAATTTAATAAAAATAAAAGCTAGATTAAAATTCGAGTACAGGCGCATACGATGCAATTCCGGCGCCGCCTACAATATCCTGCTACAAACTTCACTTATTCAACTTGACAAAACTAATTTTCTCTTTGTCTGTATGCAGGCGTACACGCCTCTGAAGTAGGTAATTCTTTACACATCTTTCTTACGGTTCGTTTTAAAATTGTTGCAACTTTGTTTTTTAGAAAAAATTAAATATGTGGAAAAGGTCTGATAACGGACAATGTAAGTAGGTAATATTTTATGTAATAGACTAGTTGTGTAATTCCAAGTGTAATTTATAACTTTAGTTTAAAATTGTAGCTTATATTATTTGTTTATAAATGTAGCTGCAGAAATAAATTGGTTGAATTTAAAATATTTGTAAGACATTTTTTTACATTATTTTTAAAGTTATTTTTTAAGCGACACAATCAAATAAGTACTTGTCAGTTGCAACAAGGAATCTTCGAGTTGCAACAGTGTTAGATCACACACGTGTTGCCAGCGGATTCTAATATACTCCAAACCCAATCTACACTTATCATGTTGATACAACTTGCCCTTATTGTTATAGAAGCAAGTCAAGTACAAGCATGGGGCGTATTATTTGGTTGAACAATATTAAACTGTGGTTCACCCTATAACTATTTGGAATACCCCGAGAATACACTGTGCGAACCACTGCACTAGACCGTACTATACATTTAACGCACAATTTAAAACATCTCTATGCAACCAACAGACAGTATCTAGGTCAAATAGATTTGTTATTTATTTTAGATATCTTTAACAAGAAGAATATAATTTATAAAAATTAAACAAAAACTGAATTTGACATTTTGGTTTACACAATAAAATTGTTTCCGAGCTTAATTGGTAAAAATTAGGCAAAAACTGGATTCGCCATTTTGTTTACACAATAAAATTGTTTCCGAGCTTAATTGGTAAAAATTAGGCAAAAACTGAATTCGCCATTTTGTTTACACAATAAAATTGTTTACGAGCTTAATTGGTAAAAATTAGGCAAAAACTGAATTCGCCTTTTTGTTTACACAATAAAATTGTTTCCGAGCTTAATTGGTAAAAATTAGGCAAAAACTGAATTCGCCTTTTTGTTTACACAATAAAATTGTTTCCGAGCTTAATTGGTAAAAATTAGGCAAAAACTGAATTCGCCATTTTGTTTACACAATAAAATTGTTTACGAGCTTAATTGGTAAAAATTAGGCAAAAACTGAATTCGCCATTTTGTTTACACAATAAAATTCTTTCCGAGCTTAATTGGTAAAAATTAAGCAAAAACTGAATTCGCCATTTTGTTTACACAATAAAATTGTTTCCGAGCTTAATTGGTAAAAATTAAGCAAAAACTGAATTCGCCATTTTGATTATACAATACAATTGTTTCCGAGCTTAATTGGTGAAAATTAGGCAAAAACTGATTTCGCCATTTTGTTTACACAATATAATTGTTTCCGAGCTTAATTGGTAAAAATTAAGCAAAAACTGAATTCGCCATTTTGTTTACACAATACAATTGTTTCCGAGCTTAATTGGTAAAAATTAAGCAAAAACTGAATTCGCCATTTTGTTTACACAATACAATTGTTTCCGAGCTTAATTGGTAAAAATTAAGCAAAAACTGAATTCGCCATTTTGTTTACACAATACAATTGTTTCCGAGCTTAATTGGTAAAAATTAAGCAAAAACTGAATTCGCCATTTTGTTTACACAATACAATTGTTTCCGAGCTTAATTGGTAAAAATTAAGCAAAAACTGAATTTGCCATTTTGTTTACACAATACAATTGTTTCCAAGCTTAATTGGTAAAAATTAAGCAAAAACTGAATTCGCCATTTTGTTTACACAATACAATTGTTTCCGAGCTTAATTGGTAAAAATTAAGCAAAAACTGAATTCGCCATTTTGTTTACACAATACAATTGTTTCCAAGCTTAATTGGAAAAAATTAAGCAAAAACTGAATTCGCCATTTTGTTTACACAATACAATTGTTTCCGACCTTAATTGGTAAAAATTAAGCAAAAGGATTCAAATAAGTTAAGAAACCTATATAACTCTTTTCTAAAATCTATATTGGTAAGTTTTCATTGTGGGTTTTATTTGTATAATGACTTTAGGATAAGATGAAAGGACGTTCACAATCTGTTACTTCTGATAAGAAGTTCTGCGTCCTGTGGCCTTCACGCAGACTTTTTTTTAAAAAATATTCGCCAATAACTACATTTTAAAGTTTAAAACTACCTGAAGTATTTCTAAATGTCGTTTTTACTTTCTTTTAGAATAATAAATACAAATCATTGTAGTATGTAATGCAATATATACAGTGCGTGAGATTTTAACGGTGTCCCTCGTTTTGCTCTAGCATTTGACTACTAGCCTAACTGAAAACAATATACAATACATATATATTCTCTTTCGTAATCGCGTCTCTTTCTTTGCACAAGCAGAGCAACACATTTAAAGATCATATCTACATCAAAATATTACAGTAGTATAATTTAGTTAATTAGAGCTGTTTACACTTTAAACACGACACTGATGTTTTCTGAAGTGTTGGGTTTTGACCACGCACTGCAACTCAGTCCAGCCTAGCGATCTCAAGGTCAGAGACACGTTTAAACCTCACGCACTGTACAAGACAAACTCTTGGCCAAAGTAAAAATGACGACCAAAATACCATAAATAAGAGCTCAATTAATAAAGTTATCTGAAAAAAGCAACTAATATAAATAAATAACGGAATATAAATAAACTAACACTAAATTCACACTAAAAAAAAGTTTAATTAACAGATTAGCTTCGATACCATTATCACTATCATCAGTGTTGGAGTACACTAAAATAATTTTGTCGTAACAGTTTAAAATTAACGATTGAGCTTGCCTCAAATAAAGCTTCAACCAACAAATCACATCAAATCTTTACTAACGTCGACAACTAAGGAATAGAACAACTACACAAACAAATGTTACGTTAGAGAATATATAACGCAGAGACAGAGCAGATGCATTTTTTGTACCTTAATTAATTCTGTATCAATTATCATAAACAATTATTGTAAAAATAGTTCATAAATATATAATATAATAAATAATCCAACTAAGATAGTTGTATTGTGCAATGATTACTTGCTTGCAGAGAGTAAATTTATGTATTAATTTAATGTTAACCTGTTAAAGAAAAAGATTTTATCTGGCTCCTTGGTTTACTTAAAGCAAGGTCAATATTTGATTTAAAGTTATAGTCCGATTAAATTATGTTAGTGTAAATTTGACACTGATGATGGTGACATCATTTCCGAGACTAGCCGAGTGAAATGTTTTATTTTAGAGACAGTTATAAATTTGATTTTTTATTTTTAATCATTCAGTTATTTTAAACAATTTAAATTTGTTCAGAAAGAATAATTCGGTTTGCACATGCTGATTATGTTAACTTTGTTGTTGAAAGTTATATAACGGCTTGTAAATACTTAATTTATATTCGTTTAGCAACAAGGTTTCTTGTTTACATTGTCACTTTTATGTATACAAACCATATAAACGATAGGGAATATAACTTGTGCATATTTTATCAGATTTTAGAATGAAGTAAACACTCCAACAAGCCACCGTTAACCTTCCCTTATTCTATAAATGCAAACCAGGTTATTTGATATTCCGTCCGCATTCTGCAACGCTTAGCATTACCTTATTGATGCCATTCGTTAAAGTGTCCCATTATCAACACATTTTCTAAATTGTTCACCGCTCTCCCGTGCGTAGTATTTTAATGACTGGAAATAAATTGCTTTACAAATGCCTTTGGTATTCGTTTTTATGCCGGGATAGTAAAATCTTCTCTTACCTCGGGTGACAGACAGAGAAGTCACTCACTCCAATTAAGAACAGGTGTACTACAGGTAAGCTACCCGCCTAAGCGATGCCAAATTTCCCCCTATTTAGTACCAGCGTATTATTCACTCTTTTTCGTGGTCTTATCTTACGGCATTTAACAATTTGTTAAGTAAGGGATAGACACCCTTTTATGATCCCGGTGGAGAGTAGGTTTACTTCACCTAAGCGACACGCCTAAGCGATGCCCCTATTTTGTTCCAGGATAAAAATTTAGCATTTCTCTTAGTCTTACATAATTTGTTTTAAGAATTCCTTACCCTAATTCTTACAAGGAGTGTAACAGACATTAGCTAAGACGCCAAGGTAACAAGCTGATCGCCTTATAACTGCAAACACATTTCTCCCCCTTGGATTGTCTTTTGTAGCCCAGGGTTCTTTACAAAGATTTCTTAGAGTGCCAAATATTTTTGGATGAAGTTTTTACTCAGTAACGGAAGTACAAGCAGTGTTTAATAACTTACAAACAGTATAATTAAATATAAGTTTATTACATCTATAAAATAAATCAACTGTCTTGCATATAAAAAAGTAAGAAAATGTATTTTACTTAACTCCAGGAATATCAGAATTTTTTCTTTCTTCGAATCCAATGGGGAAGGTCTTTGATAACTCCAATATGGTATCTATGTTAGCAGGTTGGGAAAAAACTGAAATTCTCAAAATACGTTCGACGTTCTTACTCGTTGACCGAAATCGGTTTTTGTGTATTATGAACTTCAGCTTACTGAATGTAGATTTACAGACACACACACACACACACACACATATATATATATGTATATATATATATATATATATATATATATATATATATATATATATATATATATGTAGATGCTAAACACATAATATTTTCTGAGCATAGGCAGTTAAGTTAGTAAATTTGTTCTTTTCAACTGCTTTCCAAAACTCATAGTGAGCCTTATTCTTCTTTTTTTCTTATACGAAAATACCACTGCCACCGAACTGCTTTTATAATTTCTTTGCTTTAATTCCCTGGTTTTAAGGGGCGTATCAGGACTGTGGGGCGCATGGTGAGTATCCCTGCTAGAGCGTATTAATATTTTAATTATTATTTGGATATATCTAGATTGCCAAATCTAGCCGAAATTACCTTTGTAAACCACACGAATACAATTCTCCTTTTCAGGGGATAAAACTTTTGTTTTGAAAATACTTGGATTGATAAAAAATCTCTCTTTATTCTTTCTTAAGTTAAATTGATATTTTCTTATTTCTTTCCTAAATTTACGATCATGTACCTTGAACACTTACTACGGGTTACTACAACCATCTTCATGCAATTATGATGTGACGGCTAACAATTAACACCCCATAATTTATTTTAATAGGAGAGTTGTTTTAGTTAACATGTTCCAGGATAATAATCTGAGAAAGAGTACCAGATTGGAATGGATATAGTATGTTTCTTTCTATCTGAGTAATGAATGATTGTTTATATTTATATAATTTACTAAATATAATTATTTATTTATTTATTATTACAAATTAAAAAAAATATCTTAAATGACAGAATATTATGTCATAATTTCTGATTCATATGTCATATTTTTAAATATGTTATATTTTAAAAATATGAAAATAATTCATAATTAATTACAAAAATGTCTTACAGCTATAAAAAGTAATTTACCTTGCTTTCATAATCCTTCAGAACGGATAGTTCAGTATATATGCAATTAGTTTTAAAAGTATACATAATGTGTTATCTTAATTATCCATGGGACAAAACCAACGTTAATGTTTAAGGAAAAAGTTTTTTATAGGTTTTATTAAAAAACAATATTCACAAGATAAATCAGTTCCAAAACCAAAAGTGACTCTTGGTACAAACGTTTTCTGTAAAAACATCCAACGCCGTTAAATTTCTCCGCCCCTCGAAATCTACATTTTCCGACCCATTTGCACTTATGTGTATGTTACGAATCTACAAGGTCTGACACAACTTATACAACTACTACCCTCGACTTTCTAGCAGTTAGTGTAAATCATTGGGGTCGGAGACGTCAAATACGGGGTAAAGATAGGGTAGATATGCATTAATTGTTGCTGGTTGATGGTTTTTTGTTTTGTAATTTACTGCGAAATGAGGGGTCGCATGACAGAGAGTAATTTTTAAAGGATGTTAACATAGGGCGGTTGATTTAAACGAGACGCTATGTCAATAAGTTAAAGTGGATTTGACCGTGATTTTTCGTTGTATTATTTTAAAAATAAAGTGGCTACAACTAGTTTGCAAATAGAGACTGTTTCAGTTTGTTTAAATCTACAGAAGTTATTTTAACATTTAGGAAACTGAAGTTGAAACGGAGTTGATAACTTTGTTAAAATAACCTTTTTGTTATAATAAACGCGTTATAAAAACAACAGGTTTTAGAGACAAATCTCTGAAACAAATTTGACGCAAATAAAATTGGCGAAGAAATTATCCTAATAAGAAGCAAAAACTGTCTGAACAGTATACCAAAGCAAACCTGACAGACAGACGTACATCTAAGCATGTACTCAACAAACCCTAAAGTATCGCATTTTGTCTAATCTAAAAATATAAATAACTATTATTATATAAAATAAATTTTATAAGTAGAAGAAACCCTTATAAAAACACCTACCGTGTTTTATCGTCTGGTAATACGACTATTGATGTAACGTAGGGGTTTTAAAATTGCGTCAGAATATCTATGCTTAGTCTCGAAATGTAAAAAATAATCTGCCCCTAAATTTACTCCGTACAAATACACAAAGGTATAAATATTAAAGAGCTCGATATATTTAACGATTATTAGAAATATTTAATTAAATAGGAAGTTAGATATTTATTTGCACGATAAATGAAAAAAAGAGCAAGAGAAATCTTTATCTCATTTTTAAAATAAGACTTGCCTTGATAGAAGGGTTTTACTATATATATATATATATATATATATATATATATATATATATATATATATATATATATATATATATATAGAGAGAGAGAGAGAGAGAGAGAGAGAGAGAAGGAGAGAGCTATTACATCTTGTTAGAAATACCTAAGTATTCCAACAAATTAATTTATAACTGAGATTCTATTATTTATTTAAATAAATTGAAAAGATAGGTTTGAAAGCAACCGCATCCTGAACTTTCCCCATCATTTTCTATATCTCATCCAAACTACGAAACACCTCTAGGATAAACGACCCTCTCTCCTTAACGCGCACACACAGTCACATGAGATGATCTATCATCGGTGATTTTTCATGAGCCACCTATAATGCCTTGGTCTACAAAACTAATAGTTTTTAAAGAGTTACGTTTAAGCAACTTTTCCTGACATTTTTTGATTCTTTGTCTTAGTGCCTGGAAATAAAGGCTAAACACGTCTATAAATGTAGTCTATTTTAATATATATCTGAAATCGATGTTAAATGACTGTTACCTTTTTTATTATTTTAAAGAGCGATAAATTACGTCATGTTTGACCTCTAATTCCGAAAATTACTATGTAGAATCGAAAAATATCAGTAAAAGTTACTTAAAAGTTACAGTTTAACAAATGTTAGCTTACAGACCTAGTCGGTGGCAGTTATGCGCTATGATGGGTAAATATGAGTGTGTGTGAGGTTGCCTAACCTTCTGAGGCGCTTCGAAGTCTGGACGGAATATAACAAGCGGTTACTTAGTACATTCTATCTAAATAGTTTTGAGGGGTTGCAAGCGTCTCAATTATGGAGCAATCATTGTCAAAGGGCAATTTGCCCTACTCGAGTATCAGCTTCAGGTGTTTAAAAACATCGGAAACGTAGCAAATTGTTGCATTAAAAAACAAGAAGAAAATATCCTCGATCTTCATTATAACAACTCTTCTGATGTTTGAAAAACCAAATAGATTCTTAGACAGTCAACTTCAATAAAACCTTAAAAAGGCAACCAAAGAAACACACTGTTGCCCCCTCTCGATACAAAACCTTGAAAACGGAATATTGATGTATATGCTGCATGTTTGTCAATCCTAAAGTACACGCCTCAAGCTTATTATTCACTTATACTTTACGTCTTGAAACTTTTTTTATTTTTCCATAACAAATCATAATATTCTAGTTAAGTTTTCCATTGTGACATCGAAACGAAGCATGTCGGTGAATCGAAACCTATACTCAGACATTCCTTCTCAGGCTGACTCCAAAATAGAAGGGTTAGTTCCAAACAAACGCATCTGATATCAATAGAGATATAAAGGCTCAGAAATGAGTATACAAAATGAAACAAGAATATTTTTTCAATAAAACTCCATTTTGAATCCAAGTTCAAAACCAACAAATCAGATCCGTCACCAAACCGGAGCTTTAGTTCAGTAATGTTTCCTTATATCCAGTTTTATGGGTATTTTTACAGACACAAGATCCATAATTATGTAATATTTAGTATTACTACCTCACTATTTAGTAAACAATGATTTCAAATTTCTTTCGCCAAAAATAAGACGAATGTGTGAGCGTTAACATGAATGAAACAAAATATTAATCTATGAATTAGAACAATTAGTTAAATCTCACAACCTAGGACTCTAGGAATTATTTATTTTATTCGTATCCACAGACATTTTAATTTTCTCAGCTTTCCAATATCCTCCATTCTATAGAAAAAACTAATCCCACCGTATTAAATGTAAGAACATAACCAAATACATAGAGATAAGAATGATACATAGTTTGCAACAGTTTGTGAAGCTTGCAAGGTTTGTTATGTTCGATTAACCTTATAGAAGGGAGTAATGTAAGCAATACATCGAAACCGCTGTTTCAGCACGAGTGGTGCTGAGGGTGTTTTTGAACGTATTGTATTTCACAAAATCATGATTTTATTTTACATGCAACCGTAATTTCTTTTAAAAGTTTTCAAAAATGCCCTATTCAAACATTTGGTTCTTTTAAATATTTAAAAGCGTAACTTCACTAATTTATCAAATTTATTTGTTTTAAATAAAAATCATAAACGTTTATATTAACGAAATGACCCCATTTATATTACATATGGCGAACCATATCCGGTGTTACACCATAGCTTTCTGATGTAAATTGATTACATTACACATGGCGAACCCTATCCTGTGTTACACCATAGCTTTCTGATGCAAATTGATTACATTACACATGGCGAACCCTATCCTGTGTTACACCATAGCTTTCTGATGTAAATTGATTACATTACACATGGCGAACCCTATCCTGTGTTACACCATAGCTTTCTGATGCAAATTGATTACATTACACATGGCGAACCCTATCCTGTGTTACACCATAGCTTTCTGATGCAAATTGATTACATTACACATGGCGAACCCTATCCTGTGTTACACCATAGCTTTCTGATGCAAATTGATTACATTACACATGGCGAACCCTATCCTGTGTTACACCATAGCTTTCTGATGCAAATTGATTACATTACACATGGTGAACCATATCCTGTGTTACACCATAGCTTTCCGATGCAAATTGATTACATTACACATGGCGAACCCTATCCTGTGTTACACCATAGCTTTCTGATGCAAATTGATTACAGATAACGCAGTTTGTAAATAAAAGTATTGGTTTCCTTATTGTAACCTCTTTGGATATAATTACGGTAACTATATTTTACAATCTTCAGGTGTAGAGCAATCCTTTCTAAGATTTAATCATTTCAATATTTGCATTAAAATAAAGAAACAAATACTTGTATTTATTTTGTTTATCTGCTTTATCCTCCTTTTTACCGATTCCTAATTACAAATTCTCATCACTTTGTTCTTTTCGAAATCTATTTTAAAAACTCACTGACCAGTTTCATTCGTCATTTTAGCCTTGATGATATTTTTGTTCGACGATGAAAACCACCTCTTCGGCATCTATACTGTATGGCTCTTCAAGTAACAGACTACCACCATTAGGACTGCAGTCAAGGGTTAAACATTTGTCACCTAACAAGGGTTGAGGGTGGATTAATGGTAGCAATAATCACCGCCCGCCACCCCGTAATGAGAAGGCTTTATAGCTATTTGTTACAACGACAAGTGCATTCATCCTTGGAGCGTGTCCACTTGGGTCTGCGGCGAATGTACCGGCATATTTTCAAGAGTTTTACATTGTTATTAAATCAGTGGCATGTTGCACCATCACTGAGGAGGCAACACAGGTAGAACTAAAATATATTTCAACATTTTAATTGAGTAAATCCATATTTTCTGGTTTGGTAAATGGATAAATGAAGGAATGAAACTAAATTTAGAGTATAAAGAAGAACTTACAACTGTTTTTGTAAGAAAGAATATAGTCTAATTTAAAATTAATAAGAAATTATTACATCTGAACTCAAGAAAGGAATTTCAAAGTGATACATTATGTGTTAAAGAGTAAATAAAAATATACAAGAATAAATTAACTTTAAAGAATAAATAAAAAAAACCAAACACTTAAAAAAGAAAACGTTTGTGAAAAAGTGATTAAATTAAACCTCTATTATTTTTAAAAGGTCAATTGTTAAATGTTAAATTAGGTTAAATATTATACAACTAGGAATACATGATTCTATTTCTGCAAAACTCTGAACTTAGTTCCGATTGTTCTGAGGGTGTGTGATGCCAGTGGGAAGTAGTAAGAAATTATTCTTTGTTCGTTGGTGTAGAGTTATTGTTGTTAGAAGTTACTCAATAAATTTTGAGGAAAACCTACCCCGAATTATGTCTTTAAATAACAACTTTGTTATTTATGTTACAGGTTTTTCCGTTAATTTTATTTCTCTTTATTGATTAAGCACTGTTTTTTACATTGTATATCAGTAATTGAATATAATTTGGGTCATTCGGACAAATTAAAAAAAAACTTTAAGTGTATATAGTTAGGCTAGGAACTGTACTGAGTGAAAAGAAACAATATTTTTACAATACACTAAATTATAAGTTTTGTTAAAGTCTTGAAATAATTAATTTGTGTTTATTTGTATTTAAGCCTTTAAAAAAAGTATGAATGTCTTGGAAACTTTCAACAGTGAGAATTATACTGTTCAACAGTGATATTCCAGTACAAAGAAGTATTTATCTCGGTGATATATTATCTTTGTATTATTTATAGTTTTGTATTATTAAGAAATAATAAAAAAATATTGTTCAACAAAAACTAGGTTGATAAGTGAGTTAAGAAACATTGATTTATTAAAAATTCGGCCACGTTTCGATGACTAAATTGTCGTCCTCATTCAGGCTTGATCTCCTCCTTTGTACTATTTTCAAAGCTCTTAGAACCAGAAGACAACTTCCCTTCTACATTTTTAGTAAGTTCAATCGTAGAACGTTTGTCCGTCTAACTGCAATAGGGTAGACAGCTAGACAAATGTTCTACTATTAAACTTATTAAAAATGTAGAAGGGAAGTTGTTTTCTGGATCTAATATCTTTGAAAATAGTACATAGGAGGAGATCAAGCCTGAATGAGGAAGACAATTTAGCCATCGAAACGGTGCCGAATTTGTAATAAATCAAAGTTTTTGGCTCACGTTTCAACCGATTTTTTGTGTAACAAAATATTTTGTTAGTGTACACCTCATCAAATACAAATATTGCCTTTATCCAACTTCGACCTTTCACTTTAAAAAACACGTATATTACAAACGTTAATATTAGAATTTGTACAATAAAATATTTTAAATACATCGGTAATAAGAAAACACTATTTTCAAATCGATTAGTTTAGTAGAATAAATAAATTTTACATTTCCAATTACGACGCACACTTACTGCAGTCCATTTGTTTCTTTAATGGGCGCATAAACCTTCCCTACGATTTCAATGCGTTTAAACTTGGGGCTATCTTCGGAAAGAGAATCTAATGAGAGTAATTAATTAGACAACGACAAAACTAAAGAGCCTAAAAAGTAAGGAGAATTTAAAGTGAGTTTAACTTCTTTTCCCTTACTCAGTTTAAACCTTTATAGAATCTAAATTACCTCCTCAATTTTCTTTTAAAATCAGAATCTCTTCAAAGAGTTATTCCATCATCGACCACTAACATGTGTTTAGTTTACGTTATGTTTGGTTTATAAACATATCAAAGACTGTTCACTGTTGATAACTTATTATAATTAAAAAGTCAGTACAGTTTCCCATTTTCATTAGAAGGACTCTTCAGGATCCATACAATTATTTGAAAGACTGTTCCTCTTTCATATTTTCATTAGAAAGACTGTTCACTCTCCATACTGCAATTAAAAAGTCTGTAAAGTCTTTCATTTTCATTAGAAAGACTGTTCAGGATCCATACTGTTATTTGAAAGACTGTTCCGCGTTAACATTTTCATTATAAATACTATTAAGTATCCATATTATTATTAAAAAGACTGTTCAGTATCCATATTATTATTAGAAAGACTGTTCAGTATCCATATTATTATTAGAAAGACTGTTCAGTATCCATATTGTTATTAGAAAGACTGTCCATTATCCATATTATCATTAGGCAGATTGTTCAGTATCTATATATTTCTTAAAAAGTCTCGAATAAAATGGATGAGAAAATTCTAAAGTATTTATGGGTGAGAAAAGAACAAACCGTAATAAGCTGAACAGAACTCATATAACCTTGAAAGTTTTATTGTTGGACTAAACAAAATGAGTGATATATAAACTGAGAAATCAGTGGTCAGTTTCTCTACAGCCTCTATTGAAAAGTTTTAAATAAAAAGTTCTTGCAGACAAAAAGTACCAAGTTCTCAGATTTTAGTAGCCGATAAAATTTAATGCCATTATGAAACAAAGTATTGAGTTAAATATTTAAAATGAAAAATAAATCTTGAATATCACGCCTTTAATTCACCCGTGAAAAACACTCATTGTGTTCTGTTGAAATGTAAATGACTTCTGTTTCAAGTTTCATTCGCAAAGTTTCGAGACGAGTTATTCAAACATTAGCCGAATAGCAACTCTGCGGAAGCGGAAGCAGTCGGCTAGAACTTTAACGAACCGGAAATCGTCACGAAAAGTTGACTAAAATTACATTGGATTTCCTACAATCTTTATAAAATAAACACAACTTTTACCTTTGCGTGTATAGTGTGTCTATAAACCTAAGCGTAAAATAGATGTATTTGATTTGCTAAAAACATTGTTACAACCCACCTGTTTCTGAAAGAATAGCAGGTGGTATTGGCATGAATTTAAATATTGAAGAAAGGGTTTCTTTTAGCTTTAAGGTAAGAGACCCCTTAAGGTTGACCGCGTAATAGGTAGCAAGAAGACACCCATTATTTCTTGATATGGGATAGATAAGGGAAAAGAAGGATTAAAGGAGTATACGAGCATTTATTTACCTTGGACAAAGGGCTAACAAAGTTTATTTCCTAAAGTAGACCTTGTCTCTGCTTGGGAGAAGGTGATTAAACATTCTTTGGCCCTTTCTACTGCTTTATAACGGATTTGGGTGTTAGGTTTAAAAGTTTTTGACAGTTTCTCTTATTTTAACTTCATAATTTTTATTAATAAGTATACCAGTACTTATTATGAGTGTTGCACAAATTATCGTTCTTTATAAAATTTCAAAATTATATAAGCGGGAAATAACAATAAGTGGGGGTATATCCCTTCAATAAAACACAGGAATTTTATAAGCCTACATTATTTTGCTAACATTATAATCTTTAGAAATTGTATCCTGCCAAAGGTGTTAAAAATGTCAAATTTTGTAACCAGCCTACCCAAATCTGGTAGAACAATTGTAGATAATTTTGGTAAATATAAGTATATGGGCACAAGTAAAATGGTAAGGAAAATGTAATTTTTATTCTATATGTACTGTAGAATATCTGAAGTGTATGTGGCGAACAAGGAAAGATATTTCATGATTTGTTGCGACAGTTAGGTAATTTCACGCCGTTTTGTTCTTAAATTAAGGAAATAATCGTTTATAAAATATATATATATATCATATTAAACTCTTCTGTATACAATCATTAGATTAACCAACCATAAGGAACAGGCCTTATAAAAGGCAAAACTATGGAATGTACTGCAATGTAGGCGTGAACCAAAGGTGTAGTTTAGCCAAAGGTGTGTAGGTGAACTAAAGGGTAGTTTTGGAAAGGTCGCAGAGTAGTTGTAGAAGGTATGGCACGTCACATTCAATAGCTGAGGGAGATGGGAATATTCTATGTAAGGTGCCTTGTTCAATAAAATATGAGTAGTTAAAGTGATTTAGATAAATGAGTAGTTAAAGGAATGTTTATTTGTAAATCGGAAAGAATCTCACTCAACTACGATGATTTACTGGTTTTGCTGTGACATGCTATAGGTCTTTCATAAGTAAAGACTGTAAAAAATTTTCTATTTGTATGTGAAGTCGTTTGGGTATTACTTGGACAGGATATCTCACACTTGTTCGATATCTGGGCTATTAAACTAAATTCCTTTCATTTGCTAACTTTTTGGATACAATAATGTTCGTTGTAATTTGTTGTTCAATAAATAACATTCTACGAGATTTAAACTATGAATGCAAAAAGAGAGTATATAGATATAGCTAACGAGTAAATAGATATAATTAACAATATTCGAGCTGGCTTGAGTTTTAAGGTTATAACTACAATGAATATACACAACTCACAATTATAAAACTTTAATTTCATGTACGTTTCAATGACTTATGTCATCATCAGTGATGTTACCACACACATGAAAAAAAATTTTAATTAAAAAAAAATATATATAATTAAAGTTATATGTTTGTGGTAGCATCACTGATGATGTTCATGACGTAAGTAATCGAAACACGTATGAAATTAAAGTTTTATAATTGTGAGTTGTGCATATTTTTTGTGTTTATCTACTTGTAATGTTTATAAAGGAATTTAAACAATGAAATTATGTTTTAGAAATTTAGGGACACTCTGGTAAACATTTTTTTCGAGTATTAGTGTATCTCTTTCACAAGATGTAAAGGACCAGAGCTTGTGTATTTGGTTCAAAAACTATAATACTATTAAGAAGGCTTTTTATTCCAAATGTTTTTATTTTCAATTCGGTAATTCGTCACGTTCTATAACTCGTCACATCTAGCGAGAGCATTGCGCCTTAGTTATATAGAACTTCGTCGATCCTAAACTCAGGTTTATTCCTTCAGTGGTTAATGTGTGAATGTTGCAAAGGCTCTGAAGGACAGAATATAAACTTTAAAAAAATATTATACCTTACAATAAACAAACTAAAGTATCCAATCCTTTTCCACTGTTTGAAGTACATATATTACTGATTACGCGTACAAGTCGGGCAGCTGGGAAACTAAAAAGTACCGCGAGGGTTATGGCAATCACTTATCCTCATTAATAAATGGACAGAATACTCTGGTGGAATACAGGGACATTTTACACACGTACACACACACACACACACAAACACACACATACAACCCCCCTCCCCCCTTACCCACACACGTCCGCGCGTACACACACAGACACGCACGCGCGGGCGCGCACACACACACACACACACACACAAACAAACAAATTATTTCACAATTTCAATTAATATAGTTTCCATTGCAGTAATACATGTCAAAATGTATCTCAGTTGCAATTATATTTTATTTTTGTTTAATAAAGTATATTTAAATACTATATACCTACGTTTTGTTTAGGTTATTCATACTACACATATCTAATGGAATATAAATATTTTATTTTATAATATATCGCTGTTATTTGATGTGATTTAAATAGTTGAATTCCTAACGAAAGTATTAGATAAACTGAACCTTTTGAAAAGTAATAAAGTTTAAAAGAGGTTAATGTATACATTTAACATTATTATATA